>JAEMON010000006.1:19873599-19888151 GCA_030264115.1 Lygus lineolaris
TCCTATTTATACTACTTTTAGGCTAAGCTACTTTCAGACGGGACCACAGGAGTTGAGCATCTTCTCACAAAACACTGGCTAAAGTATGAAATTTGTCTTGGGAAGAATGCATGCAGGATTTACAGTTTCGCTGCGGTAGTTTTTCATTCTAATTCACGGACGTCTTCACAGCAGGAACCTCTAGAAGTCGTGGCTCATTTAGATACCAACAATCGCATGAATATGCTAATAAGGACGTCATTTTGTAGGGTTATTCTAGAGTCATGTTGCACGCTTTGAACGACGAGGTAATGATGCGTAATATCATTGGGGAATTGAACATTCATAAGCACTTTTGAAGGGAAATTCTGGGATAGCTTCGGTCTGTGACGGCCAGGCTGCTTGCGGACGTTGTTATTCTCCAAGTCCTCTGGCCATCACATCCTATGCTGTTAAGCTTCCCAGTACATCATAATTTGCTGTGGGATTTGTATATGGCATAGCTTTTTGCCATTTACAGTCCCTACAGGTCTATATGTTTTTCCTAGGTCTTTACAATGGTGTCACTAGTTTGTTTGTTTAACAATTATTCTAGAACGATTTTTCACGTTTGCCAATTCAAGGAAAAATATAAGGCTACTAGAATCAATATAAATAATATTTATCCAGTCTCTCGGAACTCTGCTGTGGATAGTTTGGTCGGCCGGATGACTGTTGCTCATTGCTATTGTTTGTCGGGATGCGGCCCAGCAGAAATAAAACGTTACTCCATCAGTGCATCCAGTGCTTGTACGTAACGTCAATCAATGAGAAAATCTTGATGGAGTAACGTTTTAGTTCTGCTGGGCCGCATCCCCACAAAAATAGCAATGAGCTATTCATTTTGATTTGTTGGGATTCAGCTAATGCAGAGAAACCATATTATTAAAGGTTCGGTTTATGGGCTCGAATGTTCCATACAAGCGCAGTCTCTCATGATGTGCAGGGATGATATCGGGAGGGTTTGAACAATACTTTTTCTTAGGTGTTTAAGTTCATTTTAAAAACCATCATTTGGAATGAACTTTTATGAAGGGTTTGGGTGAATTGGCTCATATTGTTGCGATATCACTATGAGGCCATATTGGCCACCTAGTTTTTTATCATGAACCTTTTGTATACCTGCCTACTTAAATTATTGAACTGATTTCATTATTGTATTTCTCCTGATTTACATCCATTAATACACAATTTTATGAGTGGTTTAGTGTGCTTATTGGATGTGGTAATAATTGAATTTTGATATTAAGTATCTTTTCTTGGAATGAAATTAAAGCCAAACGTGCCATTCAAATTATGTTACCCAGTCAATGTCAGACTACGTGAGTAAGTAGATCAGACGAAAGGGTAGCTGAGTGAGTTGTAAAAGTTTTTATCTAGCAAGCTTAGACTGTCAATAACTTGAGCAAAGCGCGTTTTTTCGGCGATGCAAAACTCAGTCGAGTATGAAAGCTAACATCCGCCACCTAACCGAACTGAGCACCCTTACAGCGGAACAGGATGAGCGTAAGAAAGAAGAATCACCTGCCGAGCCACGTCCATCGACGGACAAGTCATGCAGAAAGTTTCGGACTCCTTCCCTATGGTGCCACAGAGTGGAGGTGTTCCAGGTCCTTAGATACAGCCTGTGAGATATGGAGACTTGCTGACAGAGATGAACTCTCTTGAACCGTGAGGGAATAGAGGCAATGTTGATGTTGGACAGACAATAATGATAATAAGGGAATCTCAGCCTATTGTTCCGTTAGATATATATATAATTGTAATCCTGTCGGTATTCGTTGATTAGAATAATGAAAATTGGCTTTCTTCGATGATTCCTATTTTAGGTGATGACTGCTCCAGTTATTCAAATAAATTTCTTTCTCTGTTCGATTTTCAGGGTCTCAAAATTATTTACTAATAAGTATTTATACTATCAAGATTGGAAGTTATTCTGAGCATAAAATATTTATGTCAATAGAGTTGTTTTGTGGATTTCGCTTCCGCACTACCGTAGTTTTTACTCGTGCTAGAAGTAGGTAAACCAAAATATCTTTCAAAATCAAAATTGTTCACTCGCTTTTCACGTTTCAAAGCTCCCTGAACAATTTTGTTTCCGTGTCCATATTTCTATATGTCGGTCTGTCTGTAGTAAATTCCTTGTCCCAGGCAAAACTATACGAATTTATGGTTGGATGTTGATGACATTTTCAGTGATTGTGCGTGTCAGGCCCTTGACGGCCCCCTATGAATATTATCACGGTCGGACCAATTGTAGCAAAGGTGTGTTGCATAAAAAAAACGCTTTCCGAGTTCTTAATGAATCGATTTCAGGGGCGGCTCTGAGGAATCTGACGAGGTGAGGCTAAGAACCAGAATAAGTGAAAATAAGAACAGTGGATATCGTGGATATGGTATGGGATAGTCCACAGTGGGAGAGGGGGCACAAATAGCCATTTCGAACATTATAGCATGAAGAAATCATTGTCACAGCAGTAGCTATGTGGTTTTTAAGTTTCCGTAGTAACCAAAGGATGAATAGTGGGCCATTTGAAACAGCGGGTTCAATGGCTTAATCCTGGACTAACGGCTATGCCTGATAGGCATGCATTATTGTATTAATCCCAGGTCAATAATCAAAACTACACCGTGCTGCTAGTTTTCAAGTAACTAGGTAACAAAAGATCATTTTTAGGGTAGTTCTTTCTTCTGTTACTTTGTAGTTTCATTTATGGCATTTATCAGAGGCATACTGGACATTACAATGACAGGTTAATCCTGAACATGGAGTCCAGAAACGCTGATTGTAAGCAAAACGTAGGAAAATGGTGTTTTATCGAAAGAATCCCATCCAAATTTTAAAAACTAACTTAGTAGTAAGTATATTAGTGTAAATCATAAGTTCTACGTTCTGAGAGTATATATGAGGCTCGGTCTCTGAAACTTCACCCCATAAAGCCGCCCTTCATCGATTTTGCTCAAAGTCGGAAGGTAATTAGGGGATGATTCCGAGACGATTTACTATGAATTTTGTCACAATGGGATCAGTGATAGCTAGTGCCCATGCGCAAACTTGTAATTTGTTGCAATAAGCGTTACTCCGGAACTATTCTACTAATTTTTGTGAAATATTCGCTAACTGATTCCAAGTCCATGTTAAAAAGTGAGAAAGCTATTCAACTATATACCCATAACTTGAGATTTCTCATAATAATGAGGTTATCGATGGACGCGTGCAGAACTTCTATGACAAATAATATATTATTTATGCATATGAAAATATAAATCCAAAATGTTCATGCATTGGTACTACTTATTCGTATTTCAAATGAAACTGGTTAGTAATTATTATGTTGCGAGTCATGTTCGGCAGAAAGATTTCCTACTCGGTCCATCTCTGGTCCCGACTCCAAATCCCTGTCCTTCAGTTCTGATCAGTCACGACCGATCTACCTCTATAATCGAAGGTTCGAGCTCATCACTTAATAAACGGGTACGAAAAAGGGGAAAATAGACTGAAAGTTGGGCGATCAGAGTAATATCACGAATCAGCCACAATCCCGATGGTTATGTCTTTTATTACCTATCGGATCGGCTAATTTTCCCATGTTTAGGTGATGAATATATAGGTATTCCTCCGAAAAAATCTCTCGGTTTTTGGATCCTATGCCTCATTTGGATCTGTGCATGGACTGTAACCTAACAGCAGGTAGATTTGATGTAGGTATGCCAAAAAGAACAATTGCGTTGAATTTGTTTATTGAGCCTTTTGATAACTACATCTTTTTGCAAAGTAAATTTTTGAACAAAAATATTTTTAGCGCATATCCAGGGACACAATGTTCCTGATTATTATTCAAATTCTTATCCACGAGAAAAGGTCAGTAACCTGTTGTTTTTCTTTCTAGAAATTTCGAATCTTCATAATAATATATCGAGTGAGGTAGTTGGTGTCTTATAAACGACTCAGATTTCCCTCCAAGAGCTAACTACGTACCTAAAACAATTTATTGCCACAATATTATTCTGCAAGCTGTTCGTGCCGGAGAGGTTGGGATGCTGTTCTTCGTTGGATTTAGTTAGCGTCACATAATATGAATACGGCTGTGGCTTGAAAGTTCTTTCTAAAGGAGGCAAGCTTTGATAGTGCTGTTGAAGGCTGTTAAGAAAAGATCGTTACAAGAACATCTCCCTGTCCAAGTGGCGTCGGTACCTCAGTACACAAACTACCGAGCCAGCTTCATAGCTTCCCCGCAGTCGTATAATGGTAAACGTCGAGAGCGATTTGCCATTCAAGCAGTTCAGAGTTTAAAGACCCCATACCGGTTGCTGGCAGGAAAAAACGTCACGACCATTCAACATTGAGCGTTCCAGCAAAAACATAAAAACTGAAACGCCATTGTTCCTCTTTGCTCTGGAATCTACTATCATGGAAGTTCATTTTGCCAAGAGAAGAGCGAGGAAGTCCAGAGCATTCAAACAAGCTTGGCTCGTGAGGTCCTCCGCTATAAATCCAACTGGAGAACCTTCTCTTTCAGGTTGCTAGGGCCATCTTTCTCTTGGGTGGCAGCAAAAGAAAAACCCCCAGGCCTGTACTGTTTTTAACAACGCCCGTTCATCCTTGGGTAACATCCTGGCGGGATTTACTGGCACATTGTATGCAATAGGCGGGATAAGAGAAAAAGTTTTATATAGGAGGGGAAGTTACATTCTGGCCTCATCTTACGATGTACGGCTATTCGCGTATGATTGCATCTTAACAAGTCGTAATCACCATTCTGGAGAATGGGCGATGCGTCTTTTTGTCCTCAGGATTGTGACAAGACCTCTCGGTTCCTTGATGCTACCAACCTCCCTTTTCTGCGGAAGAAGAAACCCTTTTATGATCTGTGAAGACTGCATTAGATTATGCTTTTCGTGAACGGCAGCAAACGCACAGTCTTTCGAAAGTTAATATGAGTAAAGGTTTGTGGCAAACAACACGAACAATAAGGCTGTAAAATCATTTCGATCCTTTAGGCGATTAGGCTATTACAATCTCGAAAAATATGAATTGAAGTACTCGTAATCCGCAAGGTCTGTCGTATTATACAGAGGGCAGGTAGGTACGTAAAGTACCTACCTACATACGTTTCAATAACCGTCACTGAGTTGCATTGTTGTTTACTTGAAATTCATATATAACTATGCTGAAGCAGTATAATAAATCATGACTCATTCATTCATTGTAGATGCTAGTTTGCCATTATTTTAATCTTTAGGAAATGAGGGTGATTCAGTATCGGACCAAATGACTTGAAGTTCAACTTTGATAGTCCTTCGATAACGTAAGTACATTAATTTAATCTGGTGAGAAACGATCACAACCACTATCAAATCTCACATATTTGGGACAAGATTAGGTGAATCATAGCTGGTTGAAATCTACTTTGATGTCTGCGTAACTGTCAGGAACGTTCAAAATACATTGGGAGGACCAGAAGATTACCGTATCTTGCTGGACTGATGATTACGGCTAGATTGGAACAAGAGATAGGATCCGCCTTCACCATCAACCATCATGATCTATAAAAATCCTAATTTTTCATTAAGTTAATGGCAATGAAGTTTCAAGTTGAATAGTCCCGGGCAACTACACATTCTGAGAACAATTTCGATGTCAAATAATTATGTAATAATAAAATGGCTTGAGATAATGAATTCTTGAGACCAATTGTCGGCACTATATCCATGTAAGTACAACTTTACCTCTCAACCTTCCGGTTCATTTTTTTGTGTTTTAGAGATTGATGGTACCAAAATGTTTGGTATGCAAATTTTTGAAAATGTTCTCCATGGAAATCCGTTTAAGTCCATTCTAAAACAATTCCTAAAGTTTAAAATGTATACACCTATAAAACTTCAGACAATTTCTGGCCCCGAAATATCCCCATACAAATTAAAAATGTCAATAACATCAAAAGAAAGGATGAGTTCATTGGCCAGAGTTTTCTGGAGTAGGTACCTACTCTAAAGGTTCAAATTTAGGAAATTGAGGGTCCAAATCACAAAAAAAAACCCACGTGTTTTTTTTTTTTTGGTAAAATAACCATCTTAAACCTGAGAACGAATTCAAAATCAGCGCAAAAGTTCCTATAAGAATCACTCTTATAAATCGGTTGAAATGATTCTTGGGGAATTTGCTCATCAACTCATGCTGCATGACTGATGGGAATTTTTATGTACGATTACAGTAAACTCTCGGTTCATTACCTACTCTAAGTAATCATACCTTACAATGTGTATGAACTGTTTCAATCAGGAAAGGCCGATGCATGCAGTATGACTTAATGGGCGAATTTTCAATGTAGCATTATATTAAAATTTCAAGTACCTAAGTAGTTTTAGAAACGTTAACCCATTTTAAGCATTTATTGAAAACTGATCTATATGAAATCAGTAGGTGATGATATTTCGGTAAAGTGAATGATATTTCACTGTGGAAGAGTGGCAATGGAATGGCCATAAAGAATAGTTTCGTACACGAAGCCCAACGCAATAGATGGCCGCTTCATTTCCTTATTCGTACGGTCTAACAAACGGAATCTTACATTCCTGTTATTACTGTTTTTTTTAGTCATTCAGTTCAGTTAAGGTGTGTGAAGACAACGAAGGTGTAGAGTTGATGTCTCTAGAGGTCATTATAATCGAGTTCTCGTACAAAAACAGTTAGACTGGAGCGTGGGAGACTGGTTCCTAGCGTCGGATTAACTCTTCAATCAGACGCTTTCGGGGGTGGATGGAGGTATAATATCTGCCTAAGCTTGACCAATAACTGTATTGAACGGATGAAAAAGGGTGAAGGATTAACTTAATATTTAAGCCTGACAACTAACACGACACCTTATAATAACGGTATTCAGGGAGGATTTTTTAAATATATATATTTTTTTTTTAATTTTTTTTTTATTTTGCAAATAATTGTGGCGCCAATCCTCGAGAGAACAAAAGAAAGCTGTTGGTCAGCCGTAAATTTATTAGAATAGCGAAATTTAGCATTTCTATCCCGTTTTATACCAATCCGAAAATATACATTTTAGCTCAATGGATGTCAATTAATGGCGAGATGGTGCTAAATTCTTCCAGTAAAATCACTGAAGCAAAAAGGAATAAGTTGAATGGAAATCATCGATTTTTTCCCTATTTAGGTGTTACAACCTCACAATCCTTTTGAAGGTAAATTGCAATCTATAGGTGGTTCACACACACTTGTTCCGAAGAGCAACACATTCAAACGAAATTCTCATCTCACAATCAACTTATTGGCAGCTTTAAATTGGACAGGCTAATATTATAGAAGGGGCACCGAACATTTCGAGTATTTCGCTTGGAAATTGTAAGCATAGTAAATCGGTCCAGTGAATAATAGTGTACAGGGTTGGACTTGGTAGAACAAGGGACTATCTTCACAACTAAGCCATTCCTGGGATGGATTAGCCTTGGAATCATCAGTTGTAATCTGTTAGTGTACAATGAATATGCAATCCAGAAGTTCCGCCTCAGAACTATACTGATTAGGATCAAAGGAACTTAATTGCCTTAATGGAAGCAACCTACCTAGAAAAAAAGGAGACTACGGTAGTTTTCATCCGAAAATCCTCCAAAACGAAACCACCAAGTTACGAGAATCCCCGGTGTTTTGGAAGCGAAAAGGCGAATCTTTGGGGGAGATAACATTCATTCGTGTCCAGCGAAGTTAACTAATGGATGTACCGAAGAAGCAACTCTCCGTGGTTTGCCCGAAACAATGGAAGCTTCGAGCGTCTAGGAAAAAACCACATTGTTTGCCATGTAAAAGATAAAGTGAAGACGATGAAAACTACTTGATGGAAAACGTGACACCATGCCCCGGGGCCGCTGCTGGGCGTTCAACTAACGAAGGCTTGCTCAAACCCTCACGAGTCTATAGAGATCTATTTTGTAGGTGAGTATTGTTAGGTGGGATCATCTATTCTGACCGGATTGTTAGCAGTGTGTACACTATACACGTGTCGTGTGGTGTTGGCTGAGAGGTGTGGGTGATTTGTATGGAATGCAAATAATGGCACTTCTCATACAAACCCATCCACGAGCTTCCCCCTCACAACTATTTAAAGCCCCTCCCTCGTATGCAGTTATTATTATTAATGTAGTTGTTATTACTTTGGCAGAAACGAGAACCCTTGTACCGTTGTTTACATCCACATAATTTCATGGCCAATTTAACATCAACTTCAAGGGTCGGATCGAATAATTCACGCAGTTGAATTTATTTATGAAAACAGTAGCCTCCCAACTGACTCTGGATCATCAGACCGACCTGACCTCTAGGAAACTATGAAGTTCGAACAGCTCCCGCATCACGCGAGCGCATGTGACCAGAAAACTTGCCTCTTACACGCAACCTACCTCCTCATTTTGTTGTATATTTACATACACACTTGTCTTCCTCTTCCTTTCAATCGGAAATGATGTGGTTGGATGACCCAACACAGATAATTCTGCCGTTTATCCGAACCCTTCCTCATGTGGGTATGTTCGAATAAAACATTTCTGGGCGCATCATCAGGTTTTATTGAGTTGATTCTAACGGTGCCTAAACTGGTTTACATCTGAGGTTGTAGCCCTTATAATAAATATGAGTCTACGCCGTTTCTGAGAGTGCCTCTCGAGTTTCTATGATTATTGCCGATAAAGGTAGTTGGTTGACGAGTGAATATAGTTAGAAACAGCCTGACCTCACAAGACATCTTCTTGCATAATGGGAAGTGACAAAACAAAACTTTATTCCTTTCCACATCATGAGATTGCTCTTATCGAGCCTTGTTAACTTGAGTCTTCCATATTAAGTACGTATGTATGCGTATAGTATACATATAAAGTGTTTGGTCGAATCTCGTCGAAAATGTTGGATTCATACTCCAGTGAACTTTTCAGTCGTTCAACAGTAAATACGATTTTTTCGTAAAAGTAAAATATGAATGTATCAGAAAATTCTATGTTCTCATTGTAAGCTTTGTTTGCTTACTCCCAACAATGTGATGATGAGGTGTCTTATAAATCTCATTTCCGGTGGACAGAATTAGACATACCTACTAGAGAACGTTTGATTAGCTTGGGGGCTGCTAAAATAATATAATGTCTAATGTAGACATTGACTTATATTTTTTAATGTTTTAAAACTTATTATTTAAGACCTATTAATGTTTTAATACTTAATATATTTTTGAATTATGAGTGGGTCCTCCTTCTATGATATTGATGAATACCGTCCAGAGAAGCATAATACAAACAGAATGTGAGATTTTTTGTGAGAAATCAAAGAAAAGATTTTCCAAATTATCCTATTCAGTACCGGCGTGCGAAGCGTTGCTTGCGGTGAAATTCCCAAACACACAAATAGACCCCATTCACCAAACAAATTACAAAGTAGAAGGAACCTTTGCCTTCAACTGAAAATTACGATGTCCATAAATCGATCAATGAACAGGCGAAACGTTGTTAGGGGAGTGTTTTTATCATTCATAAAATGATTATGAGGGACCTTCTTAACATTATGAAGCTGGCTAGTAGAAGCATGTTCCCTGTTAATCTGTGTATTAATACCAATGTGTTGTATCAATTCAAAAATGTATTAATGAATAGAGTATTTTGATATTCATTCCACAATAATCATTGTGAATGGTCACTAGGTGTCTGTAAGACAACCGGTTTTTACAATAGAAAACTGGGAAAAAAGTTTTATACATTTCGCTTGCTATGATAGTAACCAGAGAAAATGATCAATAAGGTGATGATGATGATTATGAACAACCCTCTGCGTTTACATCAACCTTTATTCCGCATGTTTTTTGTTTATTTGGTTTTGCATATAGACACAATATGCAATAACATCACAAGGGATCGATTATATTTCTCCACATTGTCCAGGCTTAGCACGATCTGAAAGGGTTTATTTGCCTTACACATCCTCATAGTCATAAAAGATTCTTTTCGCCAAGACTCATCAAGTACTCGGTGTCAGTGCCTTATTCGATATTCCACTCGAATCGATTTGCATCCCGCGAAGAGGGCGGGAAGGTGTTTTGAGTCACACGGGACGCCGTGGTGAATCACCAGCCACATCCTGGACCTTCGGAAAGGTCACTGCCAGGGAAGAGTCGCTGGGTCGTCTTCAAAGTCGGATGCTCCACCGGCAATACGCCAGAAGACCTTTCTCGACTGCCAAATCGGATGCGTTAATGGGTAATGATAGTTGCATTATGTTGACTTGGTAGGTACATTGAATACCGGCATCCCGTTCATCGTATTGTTGAATGAAACAACTGTCACAAAAATAACGCGTATAATTCTTCGAAGACACAACCAAACCAAACACACAACAACTACCAACAACCAAATTTTTGCAATCTCACAACAAACTAACCAACTCTAAACATAAACATGTGAACAGCGACTGCAGTTACAACTACAGTATTACCATCGATATCTACTTGTTTCTCTGAGCAAAATGCTCCCTACCAAATATTCCAAACATTAATCTATCCTATTAACCGAGCGAATCTTGTAAGTAACATTTATCTCGAGAACGCTTCTCGAGAATTTATTCAGTACTTTTCCTACCCTTGGTTACAGGGTACGAAGCTTCTACCTGGCCTCAAACGTAAAGAAGGGCATGGGTGCCATAGTTGAATGGCAATACTGGGGGAATTCCTCAACATAGTTGCAGGTACCTACATAATTATCATCTGTATTCAGAAATTACTCAATATTTCTATTGGATTTCCCGTGGTGGGTACAGATAAGAATATCAGTAGGTACTAGGTCGTCTTGATGAGGAGATTCCTAACCTTCCTGATGGTTTCGTTCTTAAACATTCTTCATCGTACAAGCTAATGCCGTTGAGCCGAGCAGAATTATCTCACGTGTGATCAGGAGATGGAGTGTGTTCCACAAGCGCTACACATTCATAGGGTATCTACATACATGGCTAATGTACCTAGGAGATGGGATCAACCAAGGATGCGAGCAGCTATGAACAAGATGGTTTTATGAAACCTTTCTTCTAACATCACGTTGAACTGACACAGATACTGAGATTAGGCACAGGCAAAGTCCCACAATTTCGAAATTTGTTAGAAAGCTTATTTGCGTTTTTATATAGAACAAGATCAAGCTTCTCCGAATCATTTCACGAAATTTACAAGCAACTTTTCAACTTCAGGGATCCATTATGGTTCATATAGGTTCTACTATAGCAATACCCATCCAATCTTTCTTTTACAAGCACATTAATTTATTCCTTAAATCCCTGCGGTTTGATACTTGTGTTTCTAAAGTGTGTTTCTAGAGTGCGTTGAATTTACCGATAAGGTGCATCATAGGAACATTTTCTACTAAATATCTCGTATAAACCAAAGATCCAGACCAGGAATTTCTGAGCGTCACTAATTAAAATGGACTAGCTGATGGTTAAGACCCGTGCGTTGCACAGGGTAGTTTAGTGGTCAGTTATTGGAATCGATATACACTTACCCATACCTTGTACATACCCACCGTGGAAATTCAATTCAATCAGTTTTAATTTGTGGGTAATACAAACTTCAAGGATCTAACAAGGGATCCAAGAAAACTTTTAACACTAAATAACTATAAAATATATCTGATAACATAGGAACTTCTGAACAATACACTTGAGCTTGAAGCATTAGAGAGTTTTTGTTCTTCCCGTCATCTTCTGTGAGTTTTGAAAATAATGTGGTATAAACGGTTTTTCGGCCGAGAACTTCTTCAAGTTAACAATTAAATTTTAATAACACCATTATTTACAACTATATTTCACTATATACCTAACTATAGTTATTTAATTACTATGTGTATCTATTGCTTCCGAGTCTACCAAGGTAGCGGAAGCATTGTTTTCACTTTTGAAAAGTGAAAAACTTTTTGCCTCCAAAATCAAAATTTCAACTCGCGTTTTACGTTTCAGACCTTCCTGAACAATTTTGGTTTCGTGTCTGTCTGTCTGTCTGTCCGGGAATCCTTGCAACACGCATAACTTCCACAATTTCCATCCGATTTTGATGAAATTTTCAGAGATTACGCGGGTTAGGCCCTAGATGGTCCCCTATGAAATTCATTACCAGCCGACCAACGGTAGCCTCTGCGCATGCGTAAACGTGAAATCCTAGAAACATCAATTTCTCGCGACCTAATGGTCCGATTTCGCTCAAATTTGGATGAAAGTTGAGGATCGGAGGTTCGATAATGCCCTATGAGTTTCATCCAGATCGAATCACTGGTGCCCACTGCGCATGCGCAAACGTAGAGCTCTCAGAACTTCGACAATTTTCATCCGATTTCGATGGAATTTTCAGGGATTGTGCACGTGCAGGTACTAATAATCCCTTTGATGATATACTAATAGATATATTTTATATATACATACAATCATGTTATGGATACGAGGAAGCTATGTGCCACACCCAACTTGGCAGACGTTTTTTTTCTATTATTTAGGTAAATTTGTTCATTCAAAATACCTACTAAGTTCGTATTGCTGTCGTCATGTGTATATTGAAGGACCAGGAGTGATTCAGTGAGCAAACAATTCAGCGTAAAAAATACTTGATTACGCCACGCGCATCGTGTTGCAGGCATCTTAAAATAAATTCTTACCTCCGTCGCAAGCACAATTGGCTAATAATAGAAAACCGTGGAGTATTGCTCGCTAATCACAAAAAGAGAATCATCCTCATCACCATCAATGACTGTTAAGCGAAGTCTTCCCTCTACTGAAAAATATATATGCAAATATTGTTCCGGGAGAGGAGAATTGGCGGTACTCCAAGTACGTATACCCAGTAGGTATAATTCGATGAGTACGGTCCAGCGAGGAAATTGTACTAACGTACTAGGAGACCTCCACGTCAGTGCATCCCGATATATACCCATATTTCTTCTTTGAATTCTACTACCCAAAGTATGGTGCCCATGGGGATGGTGCCTGTGTGGATGGTGCCTGTGTATATGATGTCAGAATGGGCCTTCTGTGGTAGGTGCACGGCCAAGAAAGTCGAGAAAACTGAAAACTTTGAAAAATTACCAAAAATCATGGTTCCTATGGTGGTGAGCTGGCTTTGGTCTAACTTAAATTAGGTGTAGGGCATTGGGGGTTTTTAAAAATTTGGGGGTGAATTTTTGGGGAAGATGGAGGGGCGAAAACTGCGTCTTTCGGCAATCATACGTGCCTCTGTAATTTTGAAACTACGATAAGTTTGAATAAGCCAACGTGATTCAAAAAAACTAAAAATATCTTATAATTGAGGGAAAAAGTCAGTATGAGGGTGAAGATGGGGAAATAAGGAAGGTATTCATTATATTCATGTGAATGAATGACTAGTGTCAGTGAAACGCACGGGTTAACCATCGAAATGTTAAAATGTTAAAAATTGAGTCAGTCGTCCAGAGCGTGGCTAGATTATCCGGCGATTCAGTTGAACCAATCATAGCTACCATTTAACATGGGAAATCGGATACCTACCTAATACCTATGCCCGTAAATAATGTACCTATTAGGTATTCAAGAAGAGGCTCATCCACAGTTGAAACGACGGTAGTAATCAATCACGCCTCATTTTCGAAACATCTGAAACGAAAAGGACTTGCAATCAGAAGACGTTAGTATTTTCCCATGCAAAGACGGGGAAACAGGATGTAGCCTACGACTGACCGTTCGCACAGTAAAGATATTTAAATCTATTCCTACATCATGGACCATCTCCTCATCATTATATTTATTCTGTGATCCTCCTTTATTGCTAAGCCCTATTGTTCGCAGTATTTTTCTCTTTTTGTAGGAGATTGTGTAAATCTTTTGTTTGATTGCTCATGTTTTAATATAGTTCCACTCCCACTCATGGAAACGAAATCGTTTCCTTTCTGGGCTGTGATGATTGGGAGGTCCTAAATGTGTAGGATCAAGCCAGATGGGGAAATTGTAATCTATTTCATAGAACAATAAATATTTTTTTTTAAATCAAACTGGAGCCATCTTTCGGGAAATTTCTGCAGGTGCGGGCACAGACCAATAGAAAACAAAAAACGCTGCAAATTATTACACAACGGTTTATTATTTTCTGTCTACATCGCCCATCTACAAAGATCCTATTGACATAAAATACCCACCTACCGCGAGGTTCACAACAACCTCTCCTGGTGACAATGAGTATTTACCTTCTTGTAATTATTATTATCGGAGAGTTGTATCATTCATTCTTAATGAAATTCAGTAACTAAGGAAGCTTCTGAAAGCAAACAACAAACTTGGTTCGGTGGAATCGAAAGAAAGTTGCATTTGGAGAGCTGATATTTGAACGGAGATTTTGCCTACTCGGGAAGAATTGCGATTCACACTCGTGTTTCTGCTCTTTTTTTCGTTCAACCCTTAAGTCCTTACAGGGAGCGAACGTTTGGTCCCAAAACGCTCCACCAGGTCTCATTCGACGCTAAAAATTGTGATCTATTTTAAATCG
>JAEMON010000006.1:19898682-19927286 GCA_030264115.1 Lygus lineolaris
TGGTAACTAAGGAAAGTGCCGCGGACGGCGGATTTTTTTTTTCGATTTTTGGATTCTACCTACGTATCTTGTAACGTAAAACCTCAAATGTTGAGGGGGGTTAACATTTTTTTTTTCGTGCTCGATTCCAAAGGTTCATTACTGAAAATAATAAACCAAAATGGCTAAGGATTCTATAAAAATACAACCTACTAATCCTAATTTCCTTCTTAGGAAATTAGCTCAATATAATAGTCATACTGCAAGACTGGAACTTTTACATAGTTTTCTTGGAGCGTTGTTTAGTCATTGTGAGGGGCCTAGATGGAAATAACACTTTCCAGTAAGCACGATAAGTTATAACTCATGGAGTCCTTAATAGACAAATCAGAGCGATTCATATCGAACACGACTTTACTGACGGAGGTCCGAGAGCGCAGACGCGGATAACGGGGTCCGAAGCACCCACACCTGATCGGAATCACTTCCTGGATTCCTTTGGCAGGAACGAAGTGGGGGGGGAGGGGGGGAGCCGGGCCGTGATTGAGCCAAAGATGGTTAGGGCATATTATTCGGACGAGAAGTGGGTACCGTACTCTGGGGATGACCCCTCCAGCGATCTGGGAATTGGAGATGACCTCGAAGTCGAACAACCGAAGCTTCTATCGAACTTTATGATAAGAAAATGTTAGTGAGTGAAATTATGTCAAAAGACCACCTAAAGATAGGTACTGCTAGATAAAGATGTACAACAAAAGGGAGGTCGAGATTTTCCACCAAATATTTCTTGGCGTTTCTTCAGACCAACATGAAGATACAGTTTGTTACATTGGTCTCCAGGAGCTGGGAAATCGAGATTTTCAATTAATAATATAATTTGAATGAAACTTCTCCTCTATACAGAGTCGTCTTAAGATATTTGTTGACATTTTGAGGCAATTAAGGAAATTCCACGCTGATCACGAATATACCATAAATCAGGACCCCTGAAGGAACTTGAACAGTTTTTTCTCCGAAAACTCATTGGCTTCCTCGCTACCGAAGTTAGTACGTACGTATTCATGCAAGAAGTAGGAAAATCCAAAAACCAAATTTTCCCTTGCTTTATACCTACGTTTCAAAGCTTTCGAGTAAGTCTGTCTGTCTTACCTTTATTTTCACCAGTTATAAATGAGATTGGTGTGGGGTTTATTGAGGTCTTAGCTGTATATAAATAGGTAGTAGCTATCTACTTGTGATGCACAAAATAAGTGTGATAGGAGACAAAAGAGGGCTCTTCAAGTGTTTCTTGGCAAGTAACATCAATCTACTGTGGTATGCATATTATCCTGAATGTGTATGAATAGACTATTCAAGGAGCAACTCGGCAGGAGACTTGGCGAAACCGGAAGCTCCGTATTGAAGAGGTCGAAAAGGTTTGAAAACCGTCTGTCCTTCTAAGTCTTGTGGCGACTCCTTCAAAACTCAAATATGACGGTTCTCAGACATCAATCACGTCGGTGGCTCAGGGCCGTCTTCAGTTGGCCGCCCATTCAAGTCGGAGTCATACGCACAGGTACGACCCTGTGGGGCCTTTGGCGAATGTATGCGTCGCTTCCATTTCCTCAAGGTTCTTGAAAATTGTTGTTACGCAAGAAGGATGAGTTCTTGCTTCCGAGTCCACCAAGATAATTTTTTCCAAAATCAAAATTTCCACCCGCATTTTCGACGTCTTTCTGCACAATTTTTGGTTTTCGGTCTTTCTTTTGGTCTGTCAACTTGTCCGCCTGCTTGTCTGCATATATCCTTGCAACACGCATAACTTCCAAGAATTTCACACGATGTTGATGAAAAATCTCGCATTGCATGAAGTTATGTTTGAAGTCTTCCTGAGGGTAGAATAGCAGCCTTTTTGATGAGGGAAAGTACAATCCACCAAACATCAATTTCTCACTGCATACCTACCTTGATCATATTTTGCTCAAACTTGGAGGGTGGGTAGGCGGGACTGACCTCTAGATGTAATTTTGTTTGGTTAGATAAGGGATTTTATTCGTTGAATGAAGTTTTGCTTTCTCACTACGAAGGTAGGGAAGGCTTATGTTCGTCCAAGAATTCGAACGAGCCTTGTCCTCCAACTTAGAATTTTTTCACGTATCGCGTATCTATCACTTATCACGTCTGAGGGTGATGGAATTTATAGATCAGCTGAGTCAAACATTGAGTTTGTCGATAAGTAAGTGAGTCGAAAATCGAGCTCCCGCGAATCGGATGAGTCCAAAAAAGCTCCCAGATGAGCTGTGTTGAAAATTGAGCTCCCAGATCTGCTGAGTCTGAGTTTGAGTCGTAATTTTTTCACCTGATAATTCTATATGTTCTTAAAATAAGTGAGGAGCCTGCTTAAGTGTGCCCACTCAACTAGCAGGCGTTTTATCTGATGAATTGTATAACCTGGTGAGCTCAGCAAGCATCGTGCTCGGACTCTGTCCTTTATAAAATAGGCGCTGCCCTGTAGCCACATCATAATATTTGGAATGCCTTTCGACTTTAATTACAACCCGACTGCGCAACCCACTGGATCGTTAGAATTAACATTATAAACTCGATTTGTATTGCATGTATTCCGTCCGAGGCAGATAAAATGCTAAGCGGTGTGTTCACTATGTATGAGCCCGATTCGCACCGTAAAATAAGATTCAGCAGCAGGAGCCTTAAAGCGGCATATGAAACGACCTTGACGGCTCAATGACGTCATTTTATTTATCGAAAGAGCCAGAAGGCTGAAGAAGGCACTAAGATGAATTCTCGTGACGACAGTTTTTGTACGATTCGCGTAACTTAGGGCTGCATGATGCAACACATGCGTCATGCCAGGACTTAGTTCAAGTTCACCTTCCGCTAACGACTTGATCTTTTCGATGACCAATTTTTGCTGGATGCGTAGGGGTTGGTTGCTTGGCATTAAGGCTGTTGACGAATGGTAGACGGATTCTACTGGCGTTCATGAAGATAAATGAGCCGGCCAACTTGTTTGATTAATAGTCATTACTCCGACCTACTCTTAATTGAAGGTGTGGGTTCACGTAGGTTGTAAGCAATACCTACCTATCGTTATTATTATAATTAAGTGAATATCAACATTTCGTAAGTATTGATTCATCAACGCAAGGTAATACACAATGATTGTGACACCTTAAGTACCTCTCATTCTTCAATGTTAAAGATAAAAATATTATAAAATAATGAGGAACACGTATATAGGGTGAAAGGATTGGATGTTATTTTTTGAGGGATTTTTACTTCAACATAGGCACTTACTAAATAATTTAAAAAAGTGTACCGCTATACATAATCCTCACCCCACCCGCTCATACCCATTGAAGATTACTGAGCAGTATTATGTAGGTGAGTATTTATGTATCTTTTACAAAATTGACCACATAATGGTGACTTATTTGCATAATTATGGAACGTTTGCCTGTTACAAGAATTAACCTTTCTACCTGTGTGGATGAACCCTTGTGCTGAATCTTCTAATTATTTATAAAATTATAAATGATAAATTCTCTCCATGTTCATCTTTATTTCAGCTGACCCTAAATAACTTGTAAAATTGACCTATAAAAAATTCCAATTGAATCATCGTTCACCAGCCCTCCTCTGCAAAAGTTTACGAGTATATGATATTGCTATTTATGTAAAAATTTAAAATTATGAGAAATGTTTCACATTCACGGGAAGTTGAATTTGTCTTGTTGAACCACTTTGTGAGGCTAGAGGAATTATGTCTCAACACCCACGGCGTCTAGACTGGTGTATCTTGTGTCTTTGCCTATCCATGACCAAACTCTGTTCATCCAAGGAAAATCCCAGACCTTGTATACGAACCCATGTCCCTCCCACGACCCTTAATACACCAAACTGCCGTACAAATGCCTCCCCGAAAACCGCAGAGTCGGCGGTAATTTCGCGTAAGGACGAGCACCACTGCCTCCAACACCGGTTATTACACGATAAGGATTTTTTTAGTGCCTCCCACGACTGAATACGAAATCGAGGATGGTTCTTCATCCTTCCTTAGTTTTCGCCCTGTTTGCCGAATCGGTCGAAGGTCTTGAGTTGGTCGAGGGACGTGAGACTATGGAGCCTAAACATTATGCAATCATCAGGATGCCTGTATTATTCTGCGCAATTATTTTCTTATACCTACCCAAGTAGGCTAATATTTTTGGATAGGTATTGCATTTTTCTCGATACTTTCCTCCTTAGTTTCAGATGAGAGTCTGAAGCTTGAAAACACACACACACACACACACATTGACATCTATTTTTCATAATAGCTGGTGTTAATTTGAGTAGGTATTTTAATATTTAGTGGTTGTAGTGGCAATTTTTTCATGTTTTTGTGGAATGTAGGTAATGTTTTATGGTACAGAACTTAAAAATGGTATGTTGTTACGTGTTCAGCGGTATCCACTGCTCTTGATGCACAACAACGAAAAAAGGGTAACGGATCCATAATAAATGATTTTTGTGATTAGGTCAAAGACGAGAAATTCATTGAGATCCTTGTCATTGTCGACAATATAAGATAATTAGTATAATTATTGTAGGATTGTTTTGATAATAATCTCATTTCTCTTTTACTTACCTATCTTGAAGGAATTTTATTATTTTGTTTTGTGACTGAAAATGAGCACAAAATGAAATATGAAAAGAGGCCAAAAGCAGATGACCTGCCGCAGGTACACACATTCCCATCTTCAACATGGCCACGTAAAAATAACGAATAATATTCGTAAACTCAACAATTACGACGAGACCGTGTGATACCTTGTTTTCATCCAATTTTCCTTTATGGAAAGCACAATTATTTCCACAAAAATAGGCTTACCTACTTTGAAAGCCCACAGCTATATAGTTGTGATAGTTATAGTTGTGATAGTTTCTAAAATGTGTTGGATAAATGGATTGATTGCAAAATTTGTCCCCGGTTCCACAAATTAACATGCCAATGATAGAAAAATCGAGCAGCCTCTAAAGAACATCACAGACTTCAAAAATCACAGTTTTAATCTGTGCCCAAGTCCACGATCTACAGGCTACCACTAATAAATCAATAAACATTTCTCTGCAAAATTATCAAACAAATTCCGGGAAGCGCCAGAAGTTGTGACTTCAAATTTTGCTCATCAGTTTACGCAGCGTAAGCGTGATGAATTCTCTAGTCACAAACACAGAGCTCCAGCAAAGTAGCTACAAGGGCTTGAATGAATCAAAAACCTGAAAACGAATGGGAAGAGGTAGTCGTTTGCTTCGCGTGGCATTCTCCCTGTTCCGGAAAATGCAAATAGGCGGCTGCAGTGATTGAATAACGATTTTCCTTTTCCATCGGCAACAAAACGTTTCCAGCAGAGAGTGAAATAGGCATAGACACGTAAACAAAGAGCTTCCGACGTAATCGTATTCACAAAGAAGGTTTGCACTTTCTTTTCATTGTTTCTAATTTCTTTTGTTCGGTATTTTCCCTTGTGTTGTCTTTGGAGTTTGTTTCTTTACAACCGCTGCTTCTTCTTCCTTATTTTGCATACTACCTGAGTAATTAGCATTTGATGAAGAGTTGTACTAAGCAGATGGAGAGGTTCATTTTTCAAACAGAATGTATTACACTGAAACTTCTCTAAGGCGGACACATTTCTAAGGCGGCCACCTCCTCTGATCACTCTTAGCACCCTCTGAGCACCCCCTTCAAACCGGTCGCGATACGACTTGTTTGTCCCCTCGTGTTGATGAAACCCTTACTGGTTGGCTGTCCTTCAGTGGCCCCCCAAAAGCTAGCCCAAAGTCAAAAAAGTCCGAAAACGGCCAAATTTGGTATCTGCGGTTGTTTTTGGGCCGGAAAACACGAACTCAGAGTAATTTTCGACCAATAGCTCACACGGGCTTTTGAGAATTTGGATCCAGTTTTTTTGCCCGAAAACTGCAAATTTCCTTCGGGTTTGGAAAGGTGCCTTGTTCCGAGTCTTGCGAGGTCATCAAATTCTTCACAAAAAAGAGGTAATTATACCATACCGTTCCAAAGCTGGAAACATAAATTCGATTTTTGGACTTTCGGCCAACATTTTTGGGTCCTGGAACCAGTGTTGAGCACTCTGGACTCCACAGCTTCTAAATGAACTTATGATGAGTGGTTAGTATGCGTTGTGCTTTTAAATCGATATTAATGTTGACATTCGTCTCTTCAATCTCTGTTCCGAGTGATTTCAACGGTAGAGAAAGACAGTGTGGGTGGAGTCCGGCGTATACGTGACTTTCTAGATCGACCTTTCCAACGTCAGATAAACTGACTTGGGGAGCGGGTGTTTGAAGCAGTTTAGCCCTAATACAGTCAGGAACTTGCCTCGTTGTGAAGTGATTTTATTTTATAACGAGGTGCGATTCAATTCTTGCGGTCTTATATCGATTCAAAACATGCCGAAATAATGTATAGAAACAGGTTTAGTCATTCAAGATAAAGGCAAAGCATCAAAGGTTGTCTACCCAACTTATTTCGCAAAGTCAGCAATATCGAGGATGCGGAGTGGATCAGAAAACTCCTACTTCCACAGGAACTTTCGGTTGATCTCCCTCATTTAATAAGCTTATAATGTAGTTGATTGGCGGAGAGACACAGGTATGGATGACTCAATATGGTTCAGTTTACGTATTGTGCATGATATGTCCAATTAGGTGAGGGAGAAAGAAAAGGAAGCTAACTCCCAAATGCGGGGAACATTATTTATGAAATAACGAGACAAAGATAATCTATATCAAAATATGCTCAAAATTTACGATTTGCTTTTTGATGTTGCCTTAATGGTATCTACTATACATTCGCTAGGTGACACTTCCAAACTATTCAACATTCTAAAATCTGAAATCTGCGGTACCCAAAATTTACCCTGTGGCACCCCTCCCTGGTGCCATGCGTACTGCTATTAATTATACAATGCATAATGTATAGTGACACCAAAACTGTGCATTTTTCAATTCAAAGAATCTCTGGCACTCCAATGATGAAAGACCTAACTATCATCAACCAACGTAAGTACCTGTTTGTACAACCAAATGTTTTCAACCAAAGTGTTTCAGTTTGTTGCCATCAACATGCTACTATCCAAGTGGCCGCGCAGAGTACCTACCCCATTTCTTGGCTAAACGTTGACACCAAAAGTACTTGTGCTAGATCTTGAGGTCCGAAGAGTATAATTATACCCTTATCAATTGTACACTTCAGCCTCGCAGAAAGAGTGAAAATCGGGTGATTTCAGTATATTATTTAGGTTTTGAAGCACCACTATTTATAATATAAGAAGTGAAAACCAGTTGATGTGTCACATCTATTTCTGGCACTGTTCGGGTTGATCACGCTATTGAAATGTCGATAATTCAGCAACGAATCGTTTTTCCCAGCAGTTACCTAGCTACTCATTCCATAATTCCGGATCTGTTTGTACAGTGGCTGTCAACTATTTTAACCGAGTGGTCGATCAATTAGTATGCCGGGTGAATCGTTCAGGAGCCTCGCTCGCCCTGAAGATGATCTCACAATTTCATCATGTTTTTTTCGTGACGAGCGAGAATGCCTCAAGGGGAAAAAACCCAATTGATTCATTCCGTCATGCAATGTATGTCCGCTAAAACTGTGTACCTACTGATTATGTTGTCACTATATAATTGACTCATTATTGAAACAATGCACAACATATAACTTGTCGATGTTTCTTAAATACCACCCCTGAAATTTAGCAATAAATTCACTGCACTGGATGGCGGCAGAATATGAGATCAAATTTATTTATTTATATAATTATAATAAGGATATAAAAATACCGAGACTATGGGATCATGCTCACGAAGAAGTAGGTATCTACTTCTTAACCCATAGCGCGACATGTAGGGATCAGCTACCAAGAGAAATATTTCATAATTTTGTGTTGGCAGCCCTACTACACCCTCTTCACCTAGTGGAACCTGTGTATTTTCACATCAGTTAGTCCTTGAACGGGATCGCTGGTAGTTAATGCTGTGCCTCCAAAAAACGTAATAACCCAATTACAGCTCGAATTACATGAAAGTTGGCTGTGATCTGTGGGTACCTGGTACCCAACGTGTCACAAGGTAGTGATACGAGTATATCCTCGTATATCCACGTGTCACCAAATTGCCAATAAATTCAAGTGTCGTGTTATGGGTTACATATAGCGTTTCTCAGTCAGGTTTAGTTTTTTCCCAACCAAATTTATTTATTTCCCAGTCAAAATTGATTTTTTCCAACCGTATTCAGTTTTTCCCCAACCAAATGTAGTTTTTTCTCAATCAAATTCAAGGTGTTTAGCAGCTCTATGAGAGTAACTACGTCTATATAGATCCACTGAAAATCTATCTAATGAAATTTGATAGGTTTCACACAGTTATATACGTTGTCTGATAGAATACTGTAACCAATACGTTTCCGCATCATTCCTAATAGAAGAGGAGAAAATAGGATAGAGATTCCGATCATGGGTAATATAGGAGGTCTAGATTGAAACCACATGCGATATCGAAGAACATTGAGAGGATCCTGTGGTAGCTGAGGCGCTCCTAAATCGTTAGCCAAAGTCATTGCCCTTGTACCGAACCATAATAGCTAGAACGAATGAAAAATTATATTTCCGTTCTTGGAATGCACTGCGCGGTTTACGACATGGGATAAAGGGATATTTGATTGACTGCTACACGATCGAAAATTGCACTGAAGGGCTGTACCAAAGGCTACCTAATCTCACGTATGACGGTCACCCGTAATGGAATGCCAACCGCTTCTATGTTTTATTACATCAGCTCCCGTTTTCAGGGCTTCAAAACACGATTTGCCCATCTCGAGGAAGGCATTAAAAGCAATGAAATCCCCCCCCTAACGCGATACCTTATGCCTCAGCAGACAGTTGTACCTGTTCCCATCTTGTTCTCGGAGTAATTACTTCAAAGCCGGCTCCGAGCTTAAACCCCCGGGTTTATCCATTCAAATATATTGCGTGCAATAACCCGGCCGGAGACCTCACTGGTAGTAACGGTTTATAAATTTACGGTCGGTTATATAGGCAATAGGAAGATGGTTCCTGTAGATTGTTATCCAGACGCCATTTGTATAGGATACACCTTCCTTCCCCCTTAACTACAATCCTGCGAATTTCGGATTACATCCACCTCACTCCTTTGAACCGGACTGTGGGTAATAATTTTAATCGGTTCCAGGAAGATTTGAGTTGGGGGCCCAATAAAGAAAGGTAACTCTAGGGGAGCCGATTTGCGAACAGAAGGTATATTTTGTCCAACTGCCTGAGTTATCGATCTGAATTGCGCTTAAATCAAACCTGGGCCCATCGTTATCTGAGGCTATGAATCTGAAATGTTTTTATCTCCACGTTGAGGCTGCTGAATTTACTTTTTAGGGTGGTCGGGAAGAGAGATCCCCAGCGGAACTATTATCAGTAAGGGGAGCCATGGGATTCCTTTGACTGAAGACAACATCAAAAGCTTCTTGTAGGTAAGTACCTATATTACGTCTCAAATGGATAAATTATGAATTTAACCTTTCAGAGCTGTCAACCTTTAGATACTTATAGGTATCAAGTTACAATGAAGCCGAGAATCGTCAACCAACCTTTCTACCTCTGAAATTCGATTTTCCACACATTTACGTTGTTGAGCAAAAATACATGGTGGGTACAAAAAATATTCGGAAAATAATATTATTGGGGACAGACTTTGAATTGCAAATTATTATACAACGCTTTATTATTTTTACCTTACTTATCTTACTTTTTACCTTTTTACCTACCTATCTATTATCCAACCTACCTCCATAACGAAATAGGTAACTAAAGAAGCTTATCAAAGTATACATGAAACAAGATTCGAGGAAAAACAAAAAGTGATTGCATTTCATCAGCTAATCTTTGAATGGAGATTTGGCCTGCTCAGAAAAATTGGCGATTCACACTCGTGTTTTGGCCCTCCTTTCCGTCCAACATCAAGTCGTTTCGGAGAGCAAACGGTTGGTCCTATAATGCTCCACGGGTCTCATTCGATACTTATAATTGTGATCCCTTTGAAATCGATGGAAAAACTATGCCTCCCTTTATTGAAAGTTTTCAAGCTATTGCGCTTTGAGATTATCGCCTATCTTCCACCTCTTGGGGACGATTGAGAAACGCCAAGCTTTGGGGTAATGCTCTAGGCCCAAAATTGGGCTTGTATGTACCTACCGAATTTTATTAATTTTTGTCTATGGTAACTAAATGGGGTTTTTTTTTTTCAGACAAAAACCATGTTAAGGGCGATTTTTGAAGAAATTTCGCGCTGATTCCGAATATATCTACCCCATGTTTATTTTCCTAAAATAAGCTGAATAGCTCCCAGAATCGCAAAAAACCGGAAAATTCTCGTTTTTTACCTTTGGACCCGCTCAAAGTGGTTTTCATATAGAATTAAAGTTGAAGACCTGGGAATTTTGTGACGAGTGAGACGAACGCCAACTTGCCAACACCGTAGTAATGATTTTTGATTATTTTTCAAAGTTTTTCGTTTTTTCCTGTTCACTACCTACTAAAACCTGAGCTGAGAAAACTCGACCCCCCCCCCCCCCCCCCCCCCCCCCTAAAAAATATGTGTTTACCTACTAAGCATTCGAATTGTAGCATCATTGCTCTAGCCTGTTGGAGACGCGCATTGCCCTCGATTTCAACGGCTCTGCGATGAGAGTAGGAAGAAGGAAACCTTGTGCGACGGCTTGAAGACCGCAAATGACCGGCGTGGGTGGTTCACCATGTGGCCAGCGTTTCCTTATGCAGCACGCAGACGTAACAACGAACTCCCGAAGGAAGTAGACCGAATATCACGAATGAACGATTTGTTTATTATAATCGAGAGTGATGAAAATAATTACCTATCTGACACTAGGTAGGTATTCAATCACAAATCGTGTTTCCCCACAAAAATTTTTAATGTCTAGAAAAGTTGATTTTTGAACTGGATAGATTCTGTAAAAATTGACCTTCGGAACAACCGCAAGATGACGTAGGTAATGGTGTAAAATACAAGGTAATTGATGGGTCGTGCTAGTTAGCTGAACCCAAAATAAGCCAAATCAGCAGGCCTCATTCAATCACCGAGCATTCCATAACACTACGTCATCACCGGAATGTCCCCCCTTTTTGCCGCCTTTTTTTTTAAAGCTCGATTTAAAAATGTTCCATCAGAGATGGCGTAGGTGCATTTTCTCGGTTCCTCGCTGTTTTTTCATTTTTTATAAATGTATTTTTGAAAGAAAAAAAAATGCACAAATCATGATTATTGCCCAAACCACGAAAAAAAAAACTGTAAAAAGTACCTGATAAAAATGAGAGTATGAAAAATATTGATAAAAACTATTTGTGATAGTTACTTTGTATCTTTCGATCCCAATTACTTGATTAATAGGTGTACGGTTATGGACAAAAAAACTACGTAACCCTATTTTAATAATGGAGGTTGATGAAAACTAAGTAAGGTATTTCCCCTTTCCCTGGAACTCAACAAACTCTTTGGAAATGCCCCAGTTTCTCACAGGTCTTGTTAGTTACCAACTCGTTGCATTGGAACTAGTTGCTTGAATTTTTTTTTTTTTTTTTTTGGCTCCCTTTGCCAAACTTGAAATTATTATTTGTTGCACCCCCTCTATTTCTACCATTTTTTCACACTTATTTTGTTTTATATTTTTCCTCCTGAGTCGTGCCTAATCTGTCAAGTCATCTCTTGGTCATTTGCGGTTTAAATGCCAATCTGTAGAGTATGACTTGGACCTACCTACTTGCGACAGGTGGGCTCAGTTGGAAAATCAAAAGATTCATAAATCAACTGTTGCTTCATTTTACGATCGAAAGTCGATCGTTTTGCAATAAGCGGTTGCGGATCACTTCGGAGATACGACCTGTTCAATAAATTTTTTCAAGTCGGTAATTCATATTCGTTCTCAACGGGGGCCTCTCACAGCCATGAGTTGAAGTGGCGTTGAAAATGATCGTATATCTGTCGCAGGGTGTAAGTATGGAACGGCATCACGGGCACGTTTAAAAATCATGCCGTTTAAATTTTTCTCGGTCTGTCTGCCTGTTCGTCCGCTTTTCATGGCCAAGATAATCCAATTATTGATGTGACTGGGAGAATTCCGAGCCAGTCCAGCTTAGATTATTTCTTCGTAATTATTTTGTAGAGGTACGTACATTTTTATGGGAAATGGCCAGTCACTCGAAATTTTTCACAAAAAGGCGAAAAATTTACGAAAAACGCAAAGTAAACGTTGTTTTATGATTTTGGGATATTTTATAGGATGAATCACGTGATAAAGTCAGCTTTCCAATTTAGTGAATAAAGTCGGATGTTTATATTAACTTGACCACTCAGTGTAGTCGTTGATTTCCACTGAGAATCCCTTTGCTAAGACCGCTACACATTAGCAGGTGACTTACATAAATTACATACCTCCACCAAACATAAGGATCGGAAGCTGTAACGGATACCATTTAATTAGGTTAGATACAAGTTCCGAGCAACAATCTCATGATCAATCTTCAGCCAACCTTCGGTACGCGATCTCGGATTAGTCCTGAAGACAACACAGCTCCGGTAGGAAGTTTAATTCAATTATTATTAGACCCGACGAGAGGAACAGCTAATCGCCGGTTTGAGCTCACCTGGTCCACCTCCTCCTTAGTTAATTAATCTTTACCTTCTTTTTACGAGCACCGCATCCTCAATTACCTCAAATCGATCAGAGCCTTGAGTAAATTCCTGCGCGATAATACTGTTTTCCGTTATAGAACAACTAATGATACGGAAATACCTAGGGGAACTGCAGTAACCGTATGAAAAAGAATATAAATTCATTTTTCAATAACTCAAAATGTTTTATATTGTCAGCATATTCATTTCCGTTATCTAACTTTTTGTTTATGATCAACACCTTCATACTGTGGCATATTTAGACGTTTTGGATATAGGAGTGGGGGCTTTTGCTGATTTTTTTTTAGTTAAATTGTAGTTCATAGTAATTTCGGAGAGCAAAATCCTTGCTTTCAAAACAAATTTACCTATTACCTAGCTGTGCACACTCTTGGCAACTCGTCTCTGCCTCTCAACAGGCAACAGATGACCTGTCAGATAGTGAAAGACAGTTGCTGTATACCTAATAAGAACAAGAACTTGGATCAGAGGCCAGACAGAAAGCGTGATATATTTTTCATAATTAATTCATTTGTTCTTATTTTAGCTTTAACAATGCCCAAAGCAATAACATGTCCACTAAAAAGTACCCACAACCCTATAAATGGATGAGTATGTACTGAAGTTTA
The DNA here is from genome assembly GCA_030264115.1 of Lygus lineolaris. Taxonomy (NCBI): domain Eukaryota; kingdom Metazoa; phylum Arthropoda; class Insecta; order Hemiptera; family Miridae; genus Lygus; species Lygus lineolaris. The sequence continues at coordinate 19,912,056 of JAEMON010000006.1, forward strand.
GGTATAGTGTATTCCGTAAACTGTGAGATCTGTAAGGATCTGTATTATAATTCGTAACTATTCAACTACCTAAATGTTATTATTTTTGTAAGTAGCAGGATTAGCTAAGTAGTAACTTATCATACATTAATACAAAGAATGTGAAACTGACTTCTCGCAGCTTTACAATGTCAAAATAATAACCAGCCAAAGTGAACAAGGTTACAAGTCAGAGCGTGGGCATATTCAGCATTGCCACCATACCAGCATGTCTTAATCCTAATTGACCTAACTGGCCTTGTGAGGCTCGTAACTCGTACTCAGCAGCACCGCTCTTCAGGGATTTGAACGCCGGACTTCACTAAAACCGAACGCCCTACGATCTGAGCTATTCTGACACTGGCGCATGATGTATCTATGTCTGCTGCATGAAATGGTTTTAATTCCTTTCCGCCCATGTGTTGTATATTATACACATTTTTAGTTGTCACCCTTATTCCATTCGTTCCTGGTAACACTGCATCGCAAGGAAAACCCTCTGCCGATTTGGATAGGTAGTATAGCTTCTTTACTTTTGTAAAATATACGTATATCTTCTCCTTCCTGTACGGTGCGACAAAACGCTAACGAGTCTTGGTCTCCTCCGACGTATAGTATCAGTTAGTAACAATTTAACCGAAATTGGTAGAATAGTTTCGGAGTTATGCCTGTGACAACCAATTTAAAGTTTTCACATGCGCAGTAGCTATCACTGATCCAATTGTGACGGAATCATCATAGGCATTCGTCTAGAGTTCACCCTCAACTACCCTACAAAGCTAAGCGAAATCATCCTGAGAAATCATAGTTTCAGGAAATTCACGTTTGCGCTTGCGCACACGCTACTAGTGGCCCGACGGCAATGGCATTAATAAGGTGCCGTCCAGGGGCTAACCATCACAATCCCCTAGAACTTCATCAAAATCGGACTATAATTTCGTTAAGTTTTGCCTGGGACGTGGAACTGACCACAGACAAACTGACAGACACGGACCCAAAATTGTTCAGAAAGCTTTGAAACGCAAAAAGCATGTGTACATTTGGGGTTTCAGCGAATTTCCGAAGGAAATGATGCTATTTCATTGGCTTCAAAATTTTAGTAATGCGAATTTTTGAAAATTATCTATAAGGAGAGGTACAGCTTGTGTTCAGTATTAGCCCTAATACCTACTGTTATGTCTGTTATGCCAATAACCAAATTCCCTATAAGTTGCTCGTCTCTATCGTTTTTCAAGTCAGCAGTTGAAAGATATACTGGTTTCATACCTAGTAGGTATGAGCGAGCGAAACGAGAGGTTATTAGTAGTATAGGTAGTTATATAATAAATCCTTCAGGACCTTTTCTTACTATTTTCCCTGTACCTCTCACATTTTAGGCTTCTGCAGAGGAATAATATATATCTATATAAAAGTCTATCGGAAGATGTCAGTTGGATGTAAGGGCGGGTCAAAGGTACGTGGGCGTGGCGGAATCACCAAGTTCCCGCGGGCATATGTGCGACCTTGGGACTGTTATTAGGGATAGAGGACCCCTGCAAGGCCGCTGGGGGCCCACGCCGCCTCCCACGTGGCGCCACCGCCTCCCTGTTCTTCAGGGCAGCGAAGGATCTCTCCCGTTCGGCGCTCCATTACCAGAACAGTTAGATTTAGTGGAATATCCACAGAAGGTGGAGGGATCTTCAAAAATTAGCCTAAGAGCTAAGGGCTAAGTAGGTCTCTTAACGAATTTTCGAATGAAATGAAGGTACCATTGCATTGGCTTCAAAATTTTAGTGGGTAATGCAACATTTTGAAAATTTTCTCCATGGGAATCCTTTTCAGATCATTCTAAAACAATTCTGAAGTTTTACACTTTTTTATATGTACCTACCTATACCTACATTTATTTATACATATATAATATTTATATGTATTTTATATATATATATATATATAAATATGAAAAAGTGTAAAACTTCAGGAATTGTTTTAGAATGGTATATGTCACACTCCAGAAGATATCTGACCCTAGAATTGAGATGAAAAATCCAAAAAATCTTAGAATGTCAATAATATCAAAAGAAAGGATGAGTTCGTTGGCCAGAATTTTCGGAGTACTCCAAGGGGTCAAATTTTGAAAATTTAGAGTCAAAAATCGCTCAAAAACGTGTTTTTTGAGGTTTTGGTGTAAATTACCATCTTAAAAATAGGAACATATTTAAGGTATATTAGGAATTAGCGTGAAATTTCCTATAAGAATCACCCACCAAATCGATCAAAATTATTCTTTGAAAATTCGCTCATCAACTCATGCTGCATGAAAGGAACTTTAATTATATACGTGTCACTCCAGACGATATCTGACCCTGGAATCAAGATTTAAAAAAAAAAAAAAAAACCCACAGTTTCGACTTGTCAATAATATCGAAAGAAAGGATGAGTTCGTTGGCCAGAATTTTCGGGATACTCCAAGGGGTCAAATTTGAGAATTCAGAGTCAAAAATCGCTCAAAAACTTTTTTTTTAGGTTTTTGGGGTTGATCTGAAATAAGAATATATATTTGATCTGACTGGCGTAAGAGTTCCAGTCCTGGAGCATGAGTTAAACTGCGAATTTTCAGAGAATAATTTTAACGCATTTTTAGCAATTCTTGACCTATCGAAATATTTTATATTTTGGTGAGTCATTCTTATAGGAATTTTTTCCTAATAGGTATACCTAAGAACAATAAATAATTATGTTCCTGTATTAATCCGAGACACACCAGGCTCGGCACCAACAGTGACCCCATTTTTATATTACTCAAGAAGAGCCTTGCGAGTTCAGGGTTTCAGTTCAGATGGTTCAACGGTTTCAGTAATTTTTGATTCTTAATTTTCAAAATTTGTGCCCTGAGAATGCTCCAAAACCTCTGACCAACAAACTCATCCTTTCACTTTATATTATTTACATTTTTTTGGTATTTTTTCGAACTGGGGTGACACATGTACGAGTAGGTACCTACACACTATGGGCTAAGCTAAACGAATCGATTGTTCAAAACGGATTTCCATACAAATTTGCAGGAATTTTTACACATCGCAATAGCTTCTTTTTTATAATAATTGGCTACCAACTCAATCCAATTTTTACAACATACATGTACCTATTTCAAATTATGAGCATCACCTTCAGGACGCCTTCGATACAATCTTGAATGTGTTATTTTGATGGAGGCCCACTGCTTCTTCACCTACTCGGTCGCATCGCTTGAAGAGATGCCTCCACAAGAATCACTTTTCTCGAATTCGTGTGTCCAAAACTTTAACTAGCCACACCCAGATATTTATGTTACCTGTGACAATATTGTTTTACCTGATAATTAGGTTTACACAAACATACTAGGTACCCACTTCATCTATGAATTCGATAAGTAATAACTTCATCATGTAACTCATAGCTGCCCCCAGGTATTGGTTTGGCACTAAGAAATCTTGTTGATACAGAACACAATAACATTCTTACCCATCGTAGTAACACTCATGTTGTCCAGAAGTAAAATGTTACTCACGAAGTTTCTTCTTATGATGTGTTCTCTAATGTGCTTTGATATTGCAGCTGCTATTATCAGAGGTAAACAAGCTTCCACCGGCGATTTTCCGAACGCTGTTGCCATTCTTAAAAAAGGTGAGGTGTTTGGTGGAGGAACTTTGGTTTCCCCAATCCACGTCATCACGTCATGCCAGAACGTTGGACATTTCCAGCCACCTTCCGTGCAGCAGTACTTCAAGAACAGAACCAAGGACTTCTTACCTTTCTCATTGAGCGACATTACTCTCGTGGCAGGTACACTCAGTATTCAATGCAAGATCGATTCATGGAGGTAACGTGTGCTCTCCAGTGACTAGAATTTGGACTAGTAGAACTTACGAGAAGAACTTATTTATGTGTGCAGAAACCGGGGGCAATATTCGCACAGCTTGATCATTCCCAACACTTCCAACCTAGATTTAGATATTTCCTAAGGGTCTTACAGCAACTTGGTAGCGATAAGGGTGGTTTCGAGGGAACCACAGTTAACAAAACTTGTAACGCCGCTTTTTGCACCCGTTTTCCGGGCAAATACAATTTTGAGCTAAGTGTTTGATGGTTAGCATCGAGTATTAAGGGGCCAAGGACCCATGTAATTCAGTTTTTCCAATTTTTCTCAGTCAATTTTTGTCCGATTTTGGTGCGGTTTGCGGCATTCTTCTTGTCATTAAATTCTCTAGGAAGAGCATCTATGTATAATTTACGTTCGTAATTTTAGCGAATTTTCGAAGAAAATGCAGCTATTTCAATGGCTTCAAAATTTTTGTAATGACAATTTTTGAAAATTTTCTTCATGGAAATCCGTTTCAGACCATACTAAAACGATTCCTGAAATTTAACACTTTTTTATATGTATTTATTTATATATAGGTATTTAAATATATATTTATATATTTATTTATATATTTATATATGTGTCACTCCAGACGATTATCTGACCGAGGAATCGAGATAAAAAATCCGAAATTTTTTTAAAATGTCAATAATATAAAAAGAAAGGATGAGTTTGTTTGCCAGAATTTTTGGAGTACTCCAAGGGTTCAAATTTTGAACATTTACTTTCAAAAATCGTTAAAAAAAACGTGTTTTTTGAGGTTTTTGGGGTAAATTACTGTCTTAAACATAGGGACATAATATGGTATATTCGGAATCAGCGTAAAATTTCCTATAAGAATCACCCACAAAATCGGTTAAAATCATTCTTTGAAAATTCGCTCATCAACTCATGCTGCATGAATGGGACTTTCTAATTTTTCACGTCCTTTTTTTATAATAGTATAAAAAAATAGGAATAATGCCGCCAACCGCATAAAAATCCGTTAGAAATTGGTCGAGAAGAATGGAAAGAACTGTGCAACGCTAAAATGAATAGGGGCGGGGGTAGGGGGGAGGTTATCCGTATTTTAAACTTATTGGTCCTAAGTAGTAATAATGTTATAGTAAGAGTTCTTATAAACCCATCGGTAGCTGAGATTTAGGCATTTTTGAGGACATTTTGGGCTCCGTCCATTGCCCCCTTAATTTCGGATTCATGAATATGGTTTGAGTAGAAAAATAGTTCTGATTCCAATAAGGAAGTACTCGTATATCTATGCACTTTTGAATTACAAAAGTCCGCGCCTCGGCAGGAGGCCAGCCCCCTGTTTATTCTACTTAAGCCCTACCGGCTAAAATTAAAAAACGTACCTATCCTAATGCCAAACTGAAAACTCAAACTAACTTTGTTCATTTACCTCCGTACTAGTAGTTCTCTGAAGGATGTGGAAGGAGGGGGAAATCGGCAGCATGAGATGTGTTGTGATGAGTAATAAATTCAGAGCTTCTCAACGAGCGGTGAACGATTTTTGTGGGGTGGAAAATCAGGGAGTTATTGTCCCCTCTCAACCATTGATTGTACATGAAAAGCATCAGAAAAACATGCCCTACTTTGGTGTTGCTTAAAACTCTTGTTTCTCAGTCTCGCTTTTGTTAGCTTGGTCCTCGTAAAAGCATGTTCCATACTAATATAACATCCGCCACGCAAGTTGGCCGTCCCACTGCGATTATGTCTGTGACGATGATTAATTCTTTAGGTACTTGTCCTTTCAGCAAATTGGTTCAGAAATTTGGTACTTAGGTACTGACTTAATCCTACTGGATTGATTTGGCAACTGAGTTGAAAGCTTCCATGATGTTTGAGCAGGTAGCAGATGGATTTATTCTCTAGAAGGTGGACAATCCAGGAAAGCTAGCGATTCTTACCCTCATCCAGCCTGCACCGACACCAAGTACCCTATTTGGCTGAATGACATGGGCGTGATGGAAACTAATAGACAATTCTATTTCGGGAAGAACCTGCACGCAATGTACTACTGGACACATTCCCGTCTTAAATGGAAGAGAGCTTTGGATGCGCTCGTTGAAACAGAATTTATATGCACCGTTATGGGTTGGGGGAAAACTAATAAGTAAGTAAATATTGAAATATGGAATTTGGTGGTGGGTATAGTCAATATGTTCGTCTATTTTTACGTCTTGCAATTTATTGTTGACTTTGATATGCTTCAAAGCTGGTCTGGGTTATTATATTATATTACTCTGTATAGATGCCAGTTCCAGGGTGGCCAGATGACCGAAATGAGGCTATCGTACCGTCCTCTAACGTTGAATCAACCAATTTTGAGAACCAATGAACTATCGTCTAATTTTTTTTTTCATTCCAAGGTACAAAAATTTTACAGAGTGGCTGAAGTTTGGAAACGTCAGGCTCGTTTCACCTGAAGCGTGCGTCGACCGTATCTGCTCTGGACTCAACGGTAGTTGTGAACTGACTGAAGAGTATTTCGAAAACAACGGAAAAATATGCGCCCTAAACCTCGATCAAGGTGGACCTTCGTATGGTGATCTCGGGAATGGCCTTTTTTGCGGCGGATATTACTACGGCCTGATATCTAACTGTTCATATCCGGATATCTCCTTCTACGATAGAGTGGACGTCACTATCGACTTGTACAGAACTGTCGCCCGAGAAGCACAAGAGAATAGGGAGTTAGATTTCCCGGCGTTCTCTACATTCATTCAGGATAGAAGGGCAAATACTGATATCAGCACTGCAACTCTGAGCATATGTAGTGTACATAATATGTGGCTAATCGTACTTTACATTTTGACCTCATGACAGAAACCACTTCAGTGATAAGTAGGTTTGAGTTTGTTTGTAAGTTGGTTTGGTCACTCGAAGCTTTCTGCATTGGCCTATTTGTTATATTAAAATCCACGACATCACCAAAATGAATTACTGATTTTTCGATCCCGATTCCTGTTTCTGACAACGTCATACAGTGTGTTGGGTCAATCTTTCATAGCATTCATAAAATTACAATATCCGACCGTGGAAAACATATACGTCTACAAGGGTCCAGAAACTAAGTAATGAAGAAGAAATTCGATTTCATAAAACTGCAAAACAACCGCAAAACAGACTGCAAAAAATGCGATTTGTAAATTGGTACAAAAGCGGGGATGGAGAATAGAGATGCTGGCAGATCAATGGGGAAAAAAATGAGTTAGCATTTAGAAGAAGAAGAAATTATACCTTTACTTACACGAGTGCCAACCACCAATGCCTCACCAATAGATGTTGGCAATCACTTCAGTCAGCCTTTTTATCTATTCCACTGTATTTATGAATCTGAAATTCATATCAATGGGTCAATGATTGATCTAAAAGCAGGAGTAATCAATTCTGTACTAAGAACCCCATAAATATCAGGTAGGCACTAGGGTTTGGTTACACTAAAATTTTCTCAAAAATTAATAGGTACACATATTTTTGTTGTTGTGTGGTTGAATGTTGAACCCATTTTCCTTTTTGAAAATCGATTTGTGGAGCCTGGTGGCTTATTTATCTTCGTACATATTTCGGTGAAACGTGGTCACCTTCTTCAGCTAACTGTTTAACAATATAGTACAACAATGAACATAGTTACATTATTAGTTATTCATAAGTTATTCATAAGTTAGGTAGTTGTTAAGTTAGTCAGTATCTACCTAGGATTATGCTTGTTACTAATTGTTACCTATATAATAATACGTAAAAAGTGATAACATTATGTATCCATTATCTTGTCATGTTTTATAAAATATTTAAATAATATAGTAGGTACTTTCTCATTGGTCAGAAGTTGGAGCTTCTCCAGTCAGTCATGCGTAGTAAGTACAGATTAGACCTAGATAGTGAGAACCAGAGGATTCCATTCATGACCCAGGTACAACATGAAAACTGCATTATAGCAGCTAATTCCTTGAATTGAGGTTTACTATGTAGTTCTATTGTTCAAAGTGATTATGAAATTTGAGTTACTTTACCATTATTATTGGAATTTATTACCTATTCATTATTGTTTCAATATTGCCTGTTGTAAAGTTTTTATCCGTAATTAATATATCCATAGTTGCTTTAGTTTTTATACCTTATTATGTAACTATGTTCATTATTGTACTTTACTGTTGAACAGTTGGCTAAAGAAGGTGACCAATTTTCACCGAAACATGTACTAGAAAAATAAATATGTACCTCAAGACTCCACAAAGTGTAATATATTTTTCTGGAGTCATAATCAGGTTGAACTGAAACAACATAACAAAATCTATCAATCTACGTTTAATCATCCAAATTATGAAGAAACCGAAGAATGTTTGTTACAACATAACATCATTGGAACTATCGGGCCATTTTCCTATGATTAGTTGAGTATAAGTTAATCAGTTATAGTCCCTGATGTATTTTGTTATGTTGTTTCAGTCAAACTAGATGATGCCGGAATATTTATGTACGTATAGGTATATTTTGTACAGTTTGAGAAAGTTAGATTTGAACTGAAGTCTTCCACAACACCACCTAGATAGGTATAATAATATTAATGGATCATTATAAAAACGAGCCGAGGGTGAATTAGTAGCTCTATCTTACTACTTTTCTTTAAAAGTTTCATAGCACCAGGTTTCTGCGTATACCATTGCAATTTACGAGGCTGAGCTCCCGCTGTGAGGAAAGTTCTATCCTAATAAGCAACACGGAGTTCATTATTTCGCCGTCCAGTAAAAAAATGAGTCGGGAGGGACGGTTTCCTCTGTTTTGCGGTTTTCATGACTGAAGATGGGGTTCGTTTTCAAAGATTGAGCTATTTTTGAAATTATCATTAGTGTTCTTCGTTTCTTTCGTACGAGTTGTGAGATCAAATCAGTGGGGTGAGGTAATGAAACAATTTTAACGGAGGAATGGGCTTAAACGTCCAGCCAGTGTGTTTTTTGACCTCTCTTGTCTAAAGTAACATAGCACGAATCCTTTTCTACATGCGCTGATACAATCCAATCATCTTTGGTTCTTTTAAACAGTAGAAAAAATAAAGTTAAATTATTCTCCTGTATTTAATCAGCAAGTTGTCATATATTAACTACTGTTTCTGTGAGTGCTATCTCATTTATTGAAGATCTTGGGATATAATTTGCTTTGCGCTAAACATGATTGTCTTTTTTTGGGGGACTTGTCCACAGGAAAGTCCCCCCAAAAAAAAGAAAAAAAGATGAGATTTTATATGAAAGTTTTCATTGATGAAGAAGATGAATCTACAGTGGGTGATGGTCATCCCGCTGTCTAGTATAAAATTCTAGACTTGTATTGATTTATATCTAATTTTTAAAAATTAATGAAATTAATAATTAACAATCCGTTGTCTCTAAAAGTTATGCAAATTGAGCCATTATTGGCATTATGTTGTCACTCTGAAATCTACAGTTACTCCCCCACCCCCAACCGAATGAAAATAATCATTCGAATTCAAATTATGAAAATCTTAAACACTGAAAATGTAGATATGTTCTAGTATTAGTACCTATGTAGTGCTGTAGTTAAAAGGTTAACAGAAGCAATGAACCTGCATAAATAATACTATAGCTACTCCACAAAAATTCGCTAATTTATTAATAGTATAAAATACCCTATAAAAAAATATATATATATAAAAATATAAATCCTATATGATAACCTATTCCGAGTAATAGAATATTATATTTTTGGTAGGCTTGGCTTTTGGGCATTATACAGGCTACCTACCTTATAGTTTTTTCATGATAGATTCTTATAAAACCAGCCTGTACCCATAAAAGATGAGTTATATGTGTATATATTATTGCTATGCTTGGAAAGTCAGGGATAAAAAAAAAAAAAGAAAGAATTTTGAACCATATCTTGGCTTCAAATCGGTACTAACTTTTCAGAATAGTATGGGCTATAATTTTTTGCAAGAAAAAAAAACGAAAGCATCGACACTTTTTGTAAATGCATTTCCCTACAACAATGAAGCTGGAAAACAAATAGAAAAATGTATAGAAAAGAGTTATGTGCCAGAGTAAAGACATAATCAAATTTCTCCCTTGCGAGGGAAAAACATTAAATCATGTTTAATGTTTTTCAGGAGAGAAAATGGCCTTGGAGCTCACTCAGCTGATCAGTGACCACTCAGGCGCCTTCAGCATTCTCCATTGACCCTGCTTCTCAAATTTCAGCTTCCTGCGTTCAACAGGAGAGAAGATGGCCTTGGAGCTCACTCAGCTGATCAGTGACAATAACCAAAAGCATCTTGGTACAACTAGACCCCAAATGGAGCCGATATAACGTGGTAACTAAGAAATCGGTCCGTGGTAACTAAGAAAAAAAAACGTTGCGTGTCGGAATTCACAGAAAGACCCCCAGCCCTAAAACATTAAACATGTTAAAAATGTTAGTTAAGTTCTAAGAGCCCGTGTATCGTACTGTGATGATGTCGATCAGTCATCCTTCCATATTTCCACTATTCGAACAACTTCACTTTGCGTGTGTGATAGGAAATCATTCTTGGGACCATGAACTATCGCCTCCGCAGGTTCGATGTATGTGAACGAACCACAGAAGATTATGGGCATCGGTCTCGCCGGAGGTGAAGTGAAAATGAATCAGATACGTCACCTTGCGCAACTGCGCTTTTGGCCCTTTGAACGTGTGATTTACTTGGAGTGAGAATACGCACGGATGCTGAGGTGCCCACCAATCATAATAGAAAGAACAAATCTCCTCCAGCCAGCATGCTGGAAATTATAATAGCAGCCACGAACCATCAGATAAGGAGAGATGCAGTTTCTTCTATATACCTACTCGTAGTGTCTTGAAGGTTTATCAAGTTCCAACTCGCGCAGTCCTCGTGCCTCTCCCCATTTCTTCCCATGTAAGTTTAGTGACCTCACGGTATTACTATTGTTATATCTTTTATCTGTGTATATTTTATCCCATGTTCGGAAGACCATCAATTTTTATTTGGGATTTTGTGGGTTATTTATTTACTGAGCTTACACCATCCTATCGTAATTTTTATTGTTTACAACATCCTTCTCCTTTGGAAGACTGTGGATGGCAGTTCTACCCAGCAGTTTCAATTTGTGGAGATCTGAAAGAACATAATGAGAGTTTTCCTATAGGGTGAGGGGTATCAGATGGTCGGAAGTGGGAGAAATTGGTCTCGTTATTGCAATACTATTTTCATTTCGGTACCTGGGTCACTCACCCTGAATCCATATGAAAAAGGGGCATTAGCACCATAACCATTCACCATAATTCATAATTAACTTCACGCCATTACATTCCCTTTTTTTTCAGGGTCAACTAGATGGCATCCCATCATTGAAGCGTTAAACAGAAATGAGATGAAAACAGTCCTAGTATCAGGATTAGGTAGGTCAAAATATATATATTTTTTTTTCAGGTCAAACTGACCTAAAAAAACTGACCTAATTTTTACTGTCAAAACTGACCTTTTTTCCAAGGTCAAACTGACCTGAAAAAAATTTTGAATTTTTTAGTTTACTTGGGATTTATGTATAATATAATATATTATGGGAATGTTTAATTTGTATTATATTTGAAAATAGTTACAAGTGAATAAGAATATTATTACGTTAAATCAAACCATTGTATGGCAAAATGTATATTTGTACAATGCAAAAAAAAAAAGTGTCAGGATTCGAACGAGAGACCTATGATTTCTCTTGACCAACACTCAAGACCACTGACAGCTACAGCTGCAGTGAAGTTTGAGTGTGATCATGTGAGTGCGATAGATTCTGGATATCTACAGTACTCATGCTTCTTGCAATGGGACTGCGATGGTTAGACTGCATTGGCTGCCGTTTCATAACCCCTGTCAATTTACTGGGAAAGAGGATGTTAGTTGGTTCACCTGGAGACAACATCTGAATAGCTAATCTGAGGTGACTCATAGCCGAAGGAAGAAATTTGCAGAGGTAAGTGTGAAAAGGAAAGAGACGAAGGTGGGTCAATATGTGCTAAACATGAGTTATTGTGAAGGGGAGTGCTTCCATCGATGGAGGGATGAACGAACTCGTGAGATGAAAATGGTTTTATGGTTGGTTGCTTGCTCATCGGTAGTAATGCAAATAATAAGATCTTACTGTACTCCATAGTTTTGAAAAAGGAACTTGCAAAAACATTAAGGCACCATACGTACACAAACATGGGAAGCCGCCTATAGTTCAAGGCTCACGCAGACAAGTGGTTTCAGCCCGCAATTTGCTTGGGTTGCAACATGATACTGATAGTTTCGCGTACCTACTTGTGTTTATGCGATTATGAGTGGCAAATAATGATAATCATAGAGCAGGTCCATGAATTATTGTTGAGGTGAACAATCAGTGGGTTCGCCAACGCTGTTCAACCGCTACCGTCCGGGGTGAAGGAACTGCCTCGAGGGGGCTCCTGCATTGGACCATGAGCCGGGAAATTACCGACTTTAACTAGGGGTAAGATGCAGCTTATCCACTATATAAAGATTTGTATGACGTCACCATTGGGCTGACGGACGTGACCAGACCGTGATCAGATAATATTCAATACAAAATAAGGGGGCTGGTACTTGTCATTATTGCAGCGATAGCGCTGCTCTTTTGCCCTCGATGAGACCTAAAATTACTGTGATTTTCTGTGAACTGTGTATGTGCCTTCCGTGTCCTTTGGAATCTTGCAGAAGTGGTGGATATATCTTTTGGAAGGGTTTTGGGGTGCAAACATAACAAGATACGGAAAAGATACGAAAAATTGCATGATTCTGTAATCAATGTACAGTGATAATGAATTACGAGTTCATTTTATAGATGATAGCTTCACTCAATTTTTAACCATTCAAGTCACATTAAAACAGCATTACTCTCATTATGTATAAACATCAATATGGTTCTTTCTAATCAGAAACTGCTATACAGCTCCTATACATTCGATGTGGGAATAATGTTGGTAAGATGAATCATATCTGCAAACCCGCACGACCGCCCAGTCTTGAAGGAGGGATATCGCAACACCTTGTTATCAATCAAAACCGTGACAATTCGCTTCGTTTTGGTGTTTCAAAATCGTTTTCCAAGTTATCCGCTGTTGATCTGTGATTACTGTTACGTCGTCAGTATTCATTATGAATTGTGCACTTACAATTATACTTACAGTAACACTTCGATGCGCTCATTAATGTAACAATGATGAACGATAGGATTATCGTTGCCGTCAACACCTTTTGAGAAGGAGGAACATCAATGGGGAGAATGACCAAGCCGATTTTAAATTCTTTACCCACACGTTTCTTCTCACTGGACAGACACGTGGGCTGACTAAAATACTGCTCTTTGAGGGTGAATGGGTAAATGACCCAACATTTCAGAGGTAACGAGAGCATTATTCACTTTTATCGCAATAATTCCATACATCTTTTATGGTGTATCGCCGTCATTCATACTTCAGGAATATCTATGTCCTGTCAACTTGGTACTGAGTGCATGACTGTGTGCTTAGAGTTCCGTAAGGGTTCACAACTTGATTATTTTGCTTCCTCAACAACCGATTTGTACTTACAATATCTTAATACACACAGTCAATTAGCTCCCGAATCCTCAACCAAGAAAAGCACGTTTTTGATGATTTAACGGCCAAAAATTGTTTTTCCGTCTTCGCGACTGGAAAGTAAAAAAAAACTTCATTCATGAGTTACATTCGGAATCAGCGCAAAATTTTCTCTACATTTGGAGCGGAGCTTAATTTTTGCCGGAAAATGGCAATTTGAGCCCATTGCGTGAAAGTGCGTGTGAGCTCAGTAAATATATAAGTACTTATACTGAAGATGAATATATGCCTAATGTCACCAAATAATGCACTGTCTGGTGTGAAGTACTCAGAGCTATAGTAAGTACTTCTGAGTGAGACGGCTATCAATGTACTGACCCGCTACTTCCTAATACGAGTAAAAAGTACGTAGTAAAAAGTACACCATCGTTTTGACAAAACTGAGATAAGGTCCCTATGAGAAAAGGTAGTTCGACAACAGGCGATTTGCCTAGATTTTAAAACAACATACAAACCCGTAGACGTGGAGCATGAGATAGTACCTAACTACATACAAGAGATACATCACGAGATATGTACTGTAGTGAAGTCCCTCAACTTCGCAAGCAATAAACCGACCATTCAATATACGTCCCAGATGTAGGTGACTAAGGAAGATGAAGTTCAGAAAATCCACTCACGTGATGATCCCTGAATCGGCATTCAAATACCGCCTCGTATGACCGTTGGGTTAGCAGGATTGGGAACGGACCCTTTGCGACGTGATTCCCACACGTGTCTTGTCCCTCCATTGTGTGGCTCTTCCAAACTCGCGTCTTTCTATAGTTATTATTAATATGAACCGCGAGCTTTTTTTCTTCGGGGTCTCCACAGCTTTGAGGACGTGTTTCGAGAGATATCTGGCGACGATCCCCTCACCTGGATCGCGGACGTGTGACCGCCATCTGTTTACACCGTTCTACCTGATTCCTCCACGAAGTTGAAGGATTTCGGTGGGTTGAGACCTTTTGTGATTTCGTTCTTTGGAAAATATTTCTGATGCATTCCCAGCGCTAACTGTATCACTTTTTCTGGTTTCATATTTAGGACCAAAGGGAAAAATTCCACTGAACATAATTTATTTTTCCATCTTCCTCTACTATAGGTACCGATTATACGTATAACTTAGAAGACGAACCAAGTGAGCACCTGTCTGTCTGTTCTCATTTCCTTGATCCAGTCATATCTTCCAGAGTTTTAATTTGATTTTTTCAAATTTTCAGGGATCGTGCGGGTAGGGGCCCTTGAGGGCCCCTTACGAATTTCATAATGATTGAATCAACGCTTTACACATCATGCTATAACGTGAATTTCGTTCACGATTATGTTTACATTTGTCTAAACTGACAAACATCAACACGATAAAGAGTTTTGAACACAATTTTGGTTTATTATTTTCAATAATGAACCTTTGGAATTGAGCACGAAGAAGAAAAGTTTAACCCCCCTCAAAATTTGAGGTTTTACGTTTCAAGATACGTAGAATCCAAAAATCGAATAAAAAAAAATCCGTCCGTCCGCCGTACGCGCCACTTTCCTTAGTTACCATGGACCAAAATTAATGAAATTCGGTATACCAGCCCCGTTCGGGGTCTAGTTGTGCCGCGAAGCTTGGCGTTACCGTCAGTCTTCTCTAAGGGGTAGAAAACTGGGGATGAAATTTTCAGAACGCCCTAGCTCGTACATTTCAAATAGGAAGGTAATTTTTT
>JAEMON010000006.1:19933044-19950113 GCA_030264115.1 Lygus lineolaris
GGGTGATTTCGGGTCAGTGGGGAATTTCCTTGTGTCGGATTTTTACACTTTCGACTTCAAATTCGGATTCAGCACCGTTGAAAACCCCCTAATTCTGATTTTTAGTTCAAAATGTTCATTAGGTTAGGTTGGGAAGATCACCTGTCATCTGCATCTGTTTTACAGAACTCGCTTTAGCTCACTTCCAACCACATATAGCACCTTTCTGGAAAGCTCTCACTGAAATCTTTCTGTTTAACGAACAAAATGAAACAGCAGGAATTGCCATTCTCCAAGTGCAGTCAGGGTCTGAGTGAAGGGTTAAATTGATGAATTGCCCACAAAATTCCGATGTCTCCGACGACGATCTCTAAGCGGGCGTCACGCGAGGAAGACTCTCGTTGCACTCTCAGTCATCAACCTCTTGTGTCCCCTAGCTGTAGGTACCTCCTGCGCAAGGTTTTACCGCTTGAATGGACTCTAGCTCTGGTGACTGGTGACTAGTCCTCCACCTCCTCGCTCTTCATCCTCCCGTCCTCTCTTCCTAATCGGCCGCCGCAAAAGGAGTCGAATGACTCCCCAGGTCACTTCCGTCCCTCGATAACTCCGCTGTCAACGCCCTCTCCTTTCTAACAAACAGTTTTTGCTTCTTTTAATTGGAATTATTACTCTCCTATATCTACTCTTTCCAGTCCAACCTCATCACCTAGACTAAAAAAGAAAACGTCTCTTTAAAAAAGGAAAAACTTTTTAAAAATCTAACGAGACCGTTGTTCCTTTAGCGGCTACGGTGTTTCGTTTAGGGTCTTCGTGCAATTAAATAGCGCAGTTGAATGATCAGTATGGAAGGTGGAATGAATAAAACCGCCAATGAAGCTGAATTATTACGGCTGCACAGTAGTAGGTAGTTGTTGGCCACTTATCAATGTCATTGCACTGCACTACTGCAAGATGCCAGATTAATGGACTTAGAAGAATGAACTCCAACACTGAGATTCTTTGCACTGGTGAAAGTTGCTTCGTACTTTCCATTCCATATTTGATATTTGGAGATAATTTTGTTTTCGAGATAAAAGGGAGCGGAAACATTGTACTAATTTTTGGGAGGTGAAAAATATTTTTCCTCCAAAATAAAAAATGTCCACTCGTATTTCACGTTTCCAGGCTAAAACCTTCCTGAACAATCATGGATTCATGACTGTCTGTATGTATGTACTACACCCATGCATGTTTGTACTACTGCATGTATGGATTCGGCTGTTATACTGCAGTCTAAATTCCGCAAGTTTTATCTGCGATCTTGTTGATATTTGCAGGGGAATTGTACACCTGCATGTTATGCCCTATAGATGGTCCTGTATGGATTTAACTGTAGTTGAATCAACGGAGTTGAAAATTGAGCTTCGAGTGATCAGTGGAGGTAGAAATTGAGATCTTAGATCAGCTGATACGAAAAATTGAGGTATACCAGATTTCAATGATCTACACGAGGGAGCAAAGGGCCACACTCGGCAGACGTCTTTGGATTTTACAAGAAAGTCAATTCCAGCAAACAACGTCAATTCAAAAGTTCATACGACATGAGTTGAACAGTCTAGAGTAAATTATGTACACAATTTTGAAGATTCAGACATTGACAGATTATAATGTGCACTCATGACCCACAGGAATCCATTGAGTGGATAAATTCACTATAAGAAAGTTCATTCTGCCATATAGGTACCTATCTGAAGGTAATGGATAAAAGTTCAAGAATACGTTGTTGGTACCATGGAGGTGTAAGCAAACTTACAATGTTCCTTCTCTCTATAGGTTCCTTGGTAGGTACGATTGCATGCTATTATACCCACATCGCTTCTTCTCAGATAAATGCGCGTCACGTAAATTTACTGAATTCTCAAGACCGGGTGAATCAGTGGATGTCGTCATGACTAGGGATTCGGGTCAAGACCGATTCTGAGAGCAGTACGTGGTAAGTGATGGAACCATATTGGACGATGATGAATGGGATGTCATCCCACGATATTGGGTTACGTATACAAACCTTCTACAACACACGGTCTACTTCTACAACTGTATGTACGGTTAATGCTGACCATACATTTTTACCCTACTTCAAATACGCACCAAGGCCCATCTGTCTGTGTGTCTGTTGTCTTCCACTATATCGTCACTGCCCTCAAGGTCAGGGTTCAGGATCGGGATCTGCAACCCGCTCGAACACTTGGAGCCACTCGTCGGGCCCTTCAGTGAAATGTTGTTTATAAATTAGTTGTTAGATATCGAGCAAAAAAAATTTAAACAAATACAACTCGGCGCTCCAATCCTCGGCAGGGGGCCAGCCCCCTGCACCCCCGGTTAGTTCTGCTTCAGCCTTACTGGCTAAAATTAAAAAAAAAAAATGGAACATGCTTCAGTTATTCAGCTGATCTGAGCTCAATATTGGACTCAGCTAATCTGAGCTCAATTTTGGACTCAGCTGATCTCGGAGCTCAATTTTGACTCAGCTGATCTTGTAGCTCAATTTTGACTCTGCTGATCTGGGAGCTGAGACACAGCAAAATTTCGTGTCTCGATTTCGTTCCCGAAAAACGTAACAATTTCGTGACTCGATTTCGTTCCCGAAAAACTTAACAATTTCGTGACTCGATTTTGTTCCCGAAAAACGTAACACTTTTTGCCAGTTAGGTCAAGGCTAAAGCATGTTCCATTCTAAAATTTTCAATCCCCCGTACGCCGTACTAGGTACTTCCTCAGTTAGCATGGACCAAAATTAATGAAATTTGGGACACTGACTCCGTTTGGGGTATAGTTGTGCCCTGAAGCTTGGCTTTACCGTCAGTCTCCTCTAAGGGGCAGAAAATAGGGGATGACATTTTCAAAACGAGCTAGCTCAAAACTTCTAATAGGAGGTACCTACTGATCGTCCGCAAGAAATGGTAGTGAACCTCGTGATATATATTCAGAGTATGCATATATTATAGGTAGGTATTTACCATTTACCAATAGGATATTAATTTGTAGATGGGCGACAATTAATTAATATCCTAGGGTGAAGATCAATCTAGAAAATCCACAAAAAAATCAAAATGTCAATAACCACAAAAGAAAGAATGAGTTCGTTGGCGAGAATTTTCGGAGTACTCCAAAGGGGTCAAAATTTAAGGGCGAAAAATATTTTTTTGGTGTAAATTACCATCTTAAATATAAGAAATAATAATGTATATGGTATATTTGAAACCACCGCGAAATTTTCAATGAGAATCACCCGCAAAATCAGTTGAAATGAATCTTTGAAAATTCGTTCGTCAACTCATGCTGCTAGACTGTAACTTTTCTAGATCACGTGAATAAACCCAACTAAGCTGTATCTTTGCGCTACAACATCGCTACAACATATTGAGTAAATTCAGGTAGGCTTCAGAAAATATATAAATTGGATGGTATAAATAAATATAGGCTGGTATTAAAGATATGAAAAATATGCGAATTGGATTCTTTCATAGCGCATGATTCACGATTTCACGAGCGACGGTTGGTCCAAATTAACAGTTTCCAATAATGAACCTTTGGAATCGAGCACGAACAAAATTGATGTTTCATGTATCGAAAAACGTAGAATCCAAAAATCGAATTAAAAAAATAAGTTCGTCCGCTGCCCGCCGCACTTTGCTAAGTTATCTACCATGGACCAAAATTAATGATTTAATGAAATGATTAGTAACGAATTTGATATACAGGCCCAATTTATGGTCTAGTTGTACCCCGGAACTTGGCGTTACTGTCAGTCTTCTCTAAGGGTAGACAACAAGGGATAGCATTTAAAAACGCCCAGCTCGAAAACGTGATATATAGGAAGGTATAGTTTTTCTATCCATTCCAAATAGATCAAAATTTTTTGCGTCGATCAAGAAAAATGTGTTTTCATGCTCGATTCCAATGGTTCATTATTAAAAATAATAATAAATCGAAATGCTCAGTGACTATTACTAATATAATCGGGATGAAATTCACTGGCAGTCATCTGGACGCTTACCCTCAATCACCCTCTTATTTTGAGGGGGTCATTAGATCGTGGGAAATCAGCGTTTCAGGATATTCAAGTTTGCAGATGCGCACACCATTGTTCAACGGGAATTTATTAGAGACCGTCCAGGGGCCTCCCGGCACAATCCCTCAAGTTGTCTTCCTATTCCCTCTGTGATTAGACAGACATGTAACTATAATTTATTGTTCAGGAAGCTTTAAAAAGCAATTGGGAATTTTGATTTTGGAGGGCAACATTTTTTGCTTTCACTTCTTATACGAATTTAATAAGGCTTCTCTAACATCGATAGTGGGGAAGCAAAATATGATGGCCATGTAATTTGACAAGCTCTCTCATCATAAGCCCAAATACGTATGCCTGAATACAGAGCCTCAAGCAATGATGAACATAAATACAGGTATATATAGATCTTTTCAATTGCCCCTCCGTCGTTAGATTTCAAGCTGTGACCTTCAGTGGATCAACGGCTCACCATACAAAGTTTCAAGTGGCTTCAATACACACAAAAGCGCGGAATCTTCGTTTTTCCCACAAGCCTGCCTCCCTTATGAAGTTGTGACGAAGAGGTGGAAGCGAAGAGGAGATCCGAGCTCACGATTCGATTCAACTCCTCCGCACGTCAATGCTGTGGCCGTCCTTGCTTCTTTCACTAATGCTTAGGGTGAAGTCACGTACGTTCGCGGGAGTCAATGGGGGAAGGCCGCCGCCTATCGCCAAAATCTTCCGGTGAAGATACCCGTGGATATCATCAATTAGCCAATGATAATTGAATTACACCTCAGCTTATATACAAATCAATGCTGCTGTTGGAATTACCACCAATAAATTCCAAAATTATCGTGTACCTATGCTTGAGTAGTTAAGTTTTAGTAGATGTAGCTCAGTGTCAAGAGTGCATCATCACCACACAGGGTTGCAAGATCAAGAGAATAGTAGTTTTTCCGAAGACAACCCCTAAGAATCCGTAGATTCAGTCAAAGTTCTGTAGGTGATGTTCTCCAAAAATTCTAAAGAAAAATCCGTAGATATGAAATCTGTGGGACAAAACCCAAACAAGGAGTATGCAAAACCTGCATGATTGATAGGTATTGAAGGTGGAGTAGCTCTACATCACCGTCACCATTGACATTGCCCACGCGACTTTTTCTCATAGTGACACGAGTTCAAGGTCAAGCAAAATGTAGCTGTAGAGCTACATCACTGTCGACACTCAGCAGTATGCAGGTTTTTACCTATACAAGAAACTCCTTGTTTGCATGTCTCTGGTGACTGGGAAGGCCTATAATCACACCATCACACCAACTATGATTACATCGACTTAAAAAAAAAAAAAAAAAAAAAAAGACAGATCGACTCCCAAAAGTTAAGGGGGTAAATTTTATAGCGATCAGAAATTTAGTTTTTGGTTTTAGTCAACTTTTGATGCAGCAAAATGAAATCTAGTCGGAACGAGACCACCACGGAAATCAAAGGAACAGTAAAATACGAATCAGGTCGGTTGATCGTGGAATAAATAAATGTGACACGGACAAATAAGTTATAATAAGAGGAGAGTCACGCCACAGTACGTACATGAGCAGAACGCTAATCTATGTCTTCTAGACATAGATGCTACTTTCTGCATATATCAATGTACTGGATGATCGTTTCGAAATCCTTTAAAAAAGCCGTCCAAACACATGGCACACCGATTAGAGGGACATTCATCTTTTTTTGAAGTCGTTCAATTATAAAACCGTTGATTTTAAACGTATATACCTATTATAGAAGAACGCAAAGATGTTTTTGAATGTTCCATTTCGATTTGAGTTAGGATTCGACCAGGAACCCGTAATGCAATCAATCAATCAAATCTTTATTGTAATCAGGTCATATGCCTATACAATTGGAGAAATGCTTAGGTAGATCTGCAACCTTATCACTATAATATCTTTATCATATTGTAATCGTCTAGCTTAACTTCTTCCTGTAATCGTCTCTTGGCCGTACTGGCTCCTACACCTACCCAACCCTTCCCGAGATCATTTGTGAGTCAGATGCACGAAGCACACCCTAATGATAAGTGAAGGTTAGTTTACCTCTAATAACAGGTCGCTTGGCACCCAATCGTCGAGGATTAACACAGCACCCATCCGACAACAATGTTGGCTATCTTTGTCCTTTGGAGGTATTATAGGTATCGTCGTTGCTCGTAATTTCCATTAAAAAAAAACAGGAGAAAATAATGAAATCCGGGAATATTTGGAAATAGAGGGTTTTATGATTTTGAATACGAGCCAATAAGAAAATAATCCTACGTTGTGGGTACCTATAGGTACATTCAATAAGAAATGGAGTTGTATAAAGATGTTGAAGTAGTTGATTTGAAATTGTAATCTTACCGCCAACAATGAATATTTATGTCGAGGGCTCCTTAGGATAAGTGAACAAATGACAATATCCCAATTTTTCACCGTAGGGCTTTCAGTTGCATGGTTTGAACCCCTCTTTTTCAAATTGGGAAACAGAGGTGACGCCCAGAATTCAGATCAGATGAACCTCCTAATATTCCGGCTGATAGAAGTGACTAGGTATCTGACACTGAATTGATCATTTTAACCCTATGCCTATGTAATGGCAGAAATGACAAAGCCATTATACACTAGGAATTTGATCACTTACGCTGGGTAAAAGGACTCTTGGTCATTTGTGCTACGAAAACGCAAAAGGAGTAGGTACCGAAGAGGTGGATCGTCGTACTCTTGGGTATTTTTGAATCCTGAGGGGTACTATTATTAGCGTGACTATTTTCATTATTTCAGCTTATGAAGCAGGTTTAGGTAATACTTTATGAAGCTATAAAAAACTAAAGTTATGTAAAAAAAAAAAGAAAAAAGAGTTGCATGGTGAACGTATGAATTCTTACATACCTATTTCTGTCTGACGGTAAAAGTTACCAAGTGCATTTTAACGAAAATGACTTATTACCATAAGGATGTTCATATTGTTGATTTGTATCCATGGTATGAACGATGTAACCACCAAAATTTTCCAAAGGAAGGTACACAAGTAAAAATCATCAAGTGCACTAAGAAGAAAAAAATGGAGACGTAAAACCCACCAAAAATTGAGCTCTCCTGAAAAATTACAAAATTTCACTTGGTGACTTTTACCTTCAGACAGACGATTTATAAATCGTACTAGGTACCCGTTGGTATAATACATAATATCCAAGTATTATTTTTCTAAATGTTCGTTCACATCAACTTTACTCAGCCCACACAAGGAACTAACCTGGGCATAAAATCGCCTGTGATCCAAGGCTAAGGGCGCGTCTGATGAGCAGTCTTCCTTCCTCACCTCCAGTGACAAATCAAATTAATTAACTGATTAGAGTCACATTCACGGAACCCTTAAACCTCCTGTTGGAGCTTCCTGTTCACCAGGGACCAGTGAAGTGTCACATTTGAGATTCTAAGCCAACACTGTAGTTTTTCGAATTGGTTGGAGATTTGTAGGTTTTTCTGAAGTTTACCATTACTTTTAGAAATTTCCAGAAATATTCTATGGAATTATGTGCGATTTTGAATTCAGGTGTTTGGAAATTTGATGCACCAGTACAGGGTGCAGCTAGGAGAAGGTCTAACATTCAAATACCAACTTTATATTGAGCAAGATGTTGAAAATTTCTCCCCACCGTAAGTGTGTTGTACGTATGTAAAGAAAACACTCTTCGCACCTGTCCTCCGTGATGACGCATTCCTAATCTTTTTAATTCAAATTTTAGACATGAATCTGGCTTTGGAGGCAGAACGATTTCTCATGTGAACAACTTTTTCGGTATACGAATTGTACGCAACCCCTTGTAAATTGAATGCATTTTATTCAAATCAAACTTTCCGAATGAACCAAAACTCGGCACCTTACTCGTGTTCTTTACATATACCTACTACGAATAATAGTGGAGAACATGTTCGGTAAATGCCATGGTAGGTTAGCATAGATTGTACCATCATTATGAATAGGTGTTCAAAGGTGTACATTACGATCCCCAGTTTTGATTCAAAATCATACCAGAGGCGTACCTTATCAGTACTTTTGAAGAGAATAAGGAGGGGGGATTTGGCAGCATGATATGGTGTGTGTATAAGTGATAAATTGACAGTGAATTTTTCCAACAAGATCTTTCCCTAGCTAAGGAGCTACGTGTTTGTAAGTCAACATTCACTAGGATCATTTCACGTCTTTTTTTGGCTGGTAGGTCATCAGAAAGCATCTACATCTTATGCTAAAAATATAAAATTGACCGTTCTGGTTCACGACCTGAGTCATAATTATTGTTTATACTTGATTGCAAGATACGTGCATCATGTTCATGGAACATTACGTAGGTACCTAAGTAGGTTGTTCTTGGCTTATAAATATGAGACTTCATCCTTCGAGAGGAGTCTGCTTTGCCTTCAAAGTTACATGAGTTGATGACCACAGTTTATGTACTGCAGTAATAATGTGTTTGGCATGTTTGGTAGATCGTAGGTAACATTTTTCTAAGTGCAAACTATGATTTTGTTCCAGTGAAACACTGTTACCACTGATGGTCCATAAAGGAAGGAGTAACTAAATACTTGTGCAGAGAAGACCATGGAATTCACAAGGTACATCGACCATCAGTAATTTTCCTTGGGTGTTTTCCGATTTATGACCAAAGCCTAAGGGCAAATCGGATGACCAGGGGCTTATAGCGATCGCCCTTACAACGTATTACGTCACATCTCTTAGTCACGCCACATAAATCTTACAGGGATCGCTTCTGTTCCCTCTGCCGAAGAGGAGGATGGGGATACCACGTAAATTCCAATACGGTGTAGTTCTCTCGCTACAGAAAACCCATCTTCGGCCGCGAGATCACGAAGGTGGCCGTCTAGTATCGGCGGAATAGACTCTGATTACACCTAAGCCCCTCAGCTTCATGGGTAGTTTATCTTATCACATTCGAGTCTACAGGACGTTACCCTACTCCGTCGCCCGTTGATCTTATTCATGTTTGGAGTATACCACAGTAAATTTGGATCACAATGTGATATTTTGTCGTTCAATTAGAACAAAATTAGCAGAAATAATGAGTCAGCAGTAATATAAATAATTTATTGAATTAAAAAATATTAACCTAAACTATTGCTCTGGGTGTGAAGAAGATTATCTTTTTGATTTGGTTATTACAGCGCAGCCTACCTGGTTTTTTTTTATTCTCTCAAAACTGCTATCAGAGTAAGGCCAAGGTGATTGACGATCATGGAAAACACCTCCTACAAAAAATCATCTCATCTTTTCATCATAATCAGCCCTTTTTGAAATATTTTAAATTTTGACACAGAATTCTACGTAGAGTCAAGAAATCTCAGTGTTTGATGTGCTTCTTACCCTATTGTTAGTGTGGATAAGATGGAGAGCCTTTTTGGTAATTAGCCTTCTGGTCATGCACGTATGGTTCATCGCTGTCCCTTTTGTCGAGAAGATGAACACTATTGGCTCTCCACTCTTATGGATACTCAAAGTTCTCACCCAACGTGGAGATGAGAGACGAAAAATAATTGTGTCTTACACTTGTTCAATTCCTCAATATGCAGTTACTATAGGGCAACTCCAATAGTTCACCCATATGTTTTTAAAACTTATGGTTTGAATAGCTAAGTTTTGGAAAATCTTGCTGTAACGAATCATGGAGTAAATTCTACAACAAATTACAAGTATAAAATCCGTGTTTTGATTCGGAGATGAAATCACAGAGAACGTTGATGGAATGTTACAGTAAGTCATTGGTTCGACTACTCCATAGTTAACAGAAAAGGGGGAAAGGACTTTGGGAAGCGAGGGAAGTTCGTTCTCTTCTTTAAAAAGATTGTGAGAATGTCTCATCACACCAGGGAAAGACAGGGTCGGCCGAGAAAAAGTTGTTTGAAGAAAGAGGATTCGAAGACTGAACCAAAACCCAATAGACATGCTCGGTTCGACGAGGAAAGCATAAGCCGAACTTATCTTTTCGATCTTGAAGAGCGAGAAGTCTCAAAGTCAAATCTAAGTGAAATGTTCCCAATAGATGCTCAAGATCTACAACTCGGGCTGATGGACGGGCGCGGTCTTGAGCCTTACGACGATGAATTGATGAGGATTCGAGAAGCCAGAAAGAAGGAGTTTGAGCTGAAAGTGAAGAACCACCACCGTAACGAGTTTAACCTCATCAAGAACATTCAGCAGGAAGAGGAGGAAGTGGAGAGCAGGTCTTGAAGAGGAGTAGACGTGTAGAGTTGATGATCGTCCATTGCACACCTTCAAAAATGCGGTTTCGGAAGTTAGACAACAATTTTGGGAAGCATTGAAACACAAATAAAACGAAGATACGTTGGCAAACGTTATTAATATGTGATTTGTACCCTCGAAGCTTGTAGTCCTGAGGAAAATTTGAAATCAAAAATTATGTAAGTTTAAAACTCTTGATCGTGTAGATGTTTGTCCGTTTACACAAAACGTCAACATAAATTTGAAGGAAAAAAATGTGTAAGTTCAAAACTCTTGACAGAGTTGGTTTGACAGTCTAGACAAAATATCAACATGATTGTGAACGAAATTTACGTTAGTAGGTCGTACCGTTGATTTAATCATGATGAAATCCATATGGGACCATCAAGGGGCCCTACCCGCATAATCCCTGAAAATTTGAACAAAATGGCAGGAAAACTCTAAGATATGACTGTAACAAGGTATATGCGGACAGACAGACCGACACGGGACCAAATATGTTCAGGAAGCTCTGAAACGTAAAAAGCGATTGGAAATTTCAATTTTGGAGGACAAAACTGTTTTCAATTTTCAAATTGAAAACGAAGCTTATTGGTAGACTCGGAAGAATAAAAGCAAATTTGACTCTTATAACCGAAGTATATGTATGGGGTATCGATTGACGTATTAAGACACATCTGGACCGTTGCTTCTTGAGTAAGACGCTACCGGGTGTTTTTGAGTCAAAGGCGAGTGAACCTTATATCCGGATGTCACATAAACGGTGTCCACTAATTTACTCTAATTATAGAAAATGTTAACTTTTAGTGAGGCTTGAATCCCTGATGAAGATGAATCTGTTAAGTCATTGATTTCTGAATATAGGGCAGGTAGGTATATAATCAAGAGTATCTCATCACGTTCTGCTTGCTGGTGTAGGTAAATAATGAGTGGAATTGAGAGTCCATGCTCATTGAACGACCGTTGTTTAATACCGATTGTTTTTTCGATTCATTATCGCGATAACCCTTAAGACGATGTCCACCGACCTGATCCTGGGCTCTTGAGCCCTAAAAGGAATCCGAAGTAGCTTCAGCCGGCATTGTCAAAGGCTTCTTTCACTATGAGCCTATTCTCCAAGTGTCGTTCTTCTTCCTGTATCAGATTGCCCCGCCCCGATAAACCCGGGACTTCTATGCTTTCCAACAGGGAACGCTCATTATAACTGTAGTAGGGTACTTCTTGGGTTGACTCCTCCTACTGAAAACATTCGAAGATTTATCGGCCTTCCCTTTTGCCGATTATTGCAGATCCTTATCTAAGTTCTTTGCCCATTCTCTCCATCTAGTTTCCCCTTCATCTGTCATATCTGTTACCTGTTTTTTTTCTACTCAAAAGGAAAAGGAGGTACGAAGATATTACGCAGTTGGCAAACCCGCATCCTATCACTCATAAACACTAAAAAATATAACATTGGTATACAACTACCAATTACTTAGTAGTTTAACAAAACCACGTCTGGCTTAGGTATAGTAGTAATGGACAACTTCCATGCTGAACGTGATTTCATTGCTACTATGCATGTGGTTCCACCCTGTATTTATTCCAAATCAAGATAATATAAATCAAATTCAGAAACACAAGTGTTTACTGACTTTTAAAAATGAGGATTTTAAGACAAACAGGATCGCATACTTTTGCGTATATGCACAGACTGCGCATCCCCACACACGAACATTCTCATTCCTCTCAACTTTCTTCCTTTCATTTTTTCCAATTTTACGGATTTTAAGTTCTACAGGAAATGTTGAGGAATTTCCACGGAGCCTTCTGACTGTGAGGACAAATTTGTTCAGAAAGCTATGAAATGTAAAAAGCGAGTGGAAACTTCAATTTTGGAGAACACAATTTTTTCTGATTATTTTCAAAGTGAAAACAAAGCTCGAAAGCAATAATGTACAAGTATGTACAAAATGAGGAGAAACGCAATCAAGTGTTTTGTGGGTGTAATAAACTATTATGTTGGTGCACTACGAGTTTCGGTTATTTTTTACGCTAATAAAAACGTAAAAACGTGATTTCATGAACGACAAACTCTAAAATTGGTTAATTCAATTCTTATCTACTCAGCGACGACTTTTGGATACTTGACGACAATGATGGTTAGTGAAGAAGAAGGATGCTCAGTGCACACCCTAAAAGACTTCTTTGTTCAACGAACGAGAAAACCATAATTTCGACCCTTTATCCGTCGTTCGGATGACCCATTGTACTATACATCTCTACCCGACACCCTTCAGGTCCTTCACCCTCAGAGTTTGTTATAACGCCCACTCTTTTGTCGTCTTCTTTCCCTCCTCGTTCGTGGACTAATCACCTCCACTTCGGCTCTGTACAGCCTACACGCGTCTCGCCGCTCATTCCTTGGACTTTTTTTCATTCGGGGTCTCGACTCCATTTTGGGCGCGACTCGTCTAATTTGCCTGCGGTCCCGATAATTCGCTCTGAAAGTAGCTCCTAGTCTGCCAACCAGCCGAACTCCATCACCCACAGCTGTTACGTAAGCAGGGGCGGTTCCACTGTTCCCACTGGAAGGAGTATAGGTCTGCTATGAGCAGACTGGGAAGCCTCCATTAAACAACCCTTTTCCTCTTCGAAATCGTTCGTCTGGTATGGCACCCTATACTGCCATAATTATGGCCCCCACTCATGGGGGCTACCAGTACCCTAAGGGCCTTGAAGGGTTATGGCCTCCTTACTACTGTATGACCTCCTACTAGCGTCTTACTCATGATACTCTATACATTATCTGGTCCATGGTACCATTTGCTATATATTCAACTCCTTGTTCCCTCAAAATCACCACCTCCCAGACAATAATGGCTCTCCTGTACATACCTACAACAATTGTATGTTTCTACTTCCTCACTACAAATTTAGGGCCTGACGATTTCATTGTTGTGAACTGAGGTCCTGTAGAGAAGAGCCCCCAAACATACGTAAACATAAAGGTACACAAATAAACAATAATTATTTGCATAGGTCTCGACAAAAATCAATGTACCTGATAAATTGAGTATCCAATCGACAGACTGTAACGGATAGACCTTTGGTAGTTCGGGATCGTGCTCATACAAGCCATGAAAAGAAGATGATAGGTAGCGGTCAATGTCTGTTCAAGGAATGAACGACTTTTCTTACAGGTGACCGCGGTCTGACCGTTAGAAGAACCCGTTTAAGATTAGTGGCGGATTATCCACGGGAGCGCGCCGCACTCCGGAAAATGGATTTCCTAATGGACGATGGGGAAGAACAATAGGAGACGAGTAAAAAAACCTTAAAGCATGCAGAAACTCGATGAAACTTAGGAAAATCGGTCGAAGAACAGATTTACCTACTTAAGGGCGGGATTTCTAGACGGTCCTCGAGTTTCAAGGAGACCTTGAGATGGTTTTCAAGGATTCCTTAAGCCAAATCCGTATTCCAAATTTTGAGCAGACCATCTTAAGGTCTCCTTGAAACTCGAGGACCGTATATGAATCCCGCCCTAAGTTGCAAGCATATCAATCTGTGGAGTTCTTCATACTAAAATTTTACTCTCTTATTCACCAACTTGCTGAATAATCTGGTTTTAAAATATGGTAATTGGTGAGAAGAGTTGGGATTGAATCCCCGACAAACGGGCTTGGGACATTTTCCAGGTTTAATAGCAAATTAATATATCTACCAAATGTGTGTATATGGTGGATAGGGGGGGTGTAAAGAAACTTACTATGTGTAAAAGTGCTTATCCGAGTTTAAAACGAGGTCGTAGGTTTAAGCAAGATGGAACAGTAAATAGCTACCTTCACAATGACCTCATTCTGTAGTCACTTTCTCAGACTCAGAGACAAACTTGCATTATTTACGGTTGATGCCTCGAATGCAAAATGTCTGTTAACGAAACTCAACCGCTGCATATAGTTTACCCACTGCAATTTCATTGCAACATTGTCCAAAATGCATCTGTTTAGACGCGTTCGTGCCGGTGCATCGGAGTAACAATTACCTAGTTATGACTGATTGAAAGGGAAAAATAAGCATTTTGAAAACACGCTTCCATGAACGGGAATGGGTTACGGTAGACACATAAATTAACAGCGTTTGGGCTCAATAGCAATTGCCAACAACATTTTCTATTGAGGGAATCGCGATTTTACTTTAGAAAAATATTCGAACCCACCAACAGAACGCTGTTTAAAAATTCAGAAATGGATTGCGGTCTAGTGTGTCAAGATTGAATATAGCAGCACTTCGCACATGAGAATATTAATGGTATATAGTAAGGCCTTGAATTTTGTCAAATTTTGTAGTAATAACTTTGATTTGAAGTCACAATTGGGGTTCAAGGAGGAAATGAGCAGATGAGCTGATGGGATGAACGTTACATTAGGCGAAAATTAGATTACATATATATATATACGACTGAGTAATCGCGGATAGAGCCCGTATAAGTACCTGCATAGTTAGATTATGCAATTGCAATATTATGCAATATTGTTTGTGACCGACGACGAAGACAGAGCTTGCGATTTCTTTTAATATTCATCTTATTTTAAGTACAGAGTGGTATTTCACATATATTATAATTCCGATCGATTTCAATTCAATCTGAGTGATGGGATTAAGAGGCCCTCAATGGTCTTCTTGACGCAACTTTCACGCTACAGGTGGTGGCTAATGGTAACGTCTGTGCACGAATAAACGTGAATTCCTCCAAAACTCGAATTCCCACTGCCTGATACTGCACGTACATACTACTCTGTCAACATTGCAGTAGGCGGCCACACGATAAAATCGGGCTCCAACCCGCCACTGATTCTTTCGATACAAATAAAATTTGTTGGAATCGTTGGGGAGTCAAATCATCCCAAACAACCATGGTCATGAGGGGAAGTAAAAGATTTCATGTCATCACTACTTTTTATTTATTTTTTTACCACGTGCAGTACCGTTCTAGGGTTGGGTGAAAATCCGTAGCATTTCTATAAGTAACAACCTACCTATAAGCAGCGGTGACTTGTCGAAGGGTACCTTCTGGATGCGTGGCTAAAAGCTCGGGACACGCTTTCCTCTCCCCTGCCACTTTATTGACATTGAGGTCTCCATCGAAGTCGAACTATGAGCCGTGGCGGTTACAGATAAACGTATAACTGGCATTGGCAGCAGCGGCGTCTTTTGTTGCTTTACGCAACTATCCTCCGGTGCTCCTTCAACCTTTTTACTCGAACGCGAGAAAAATGGCAATAGATTGTTTGATAGCTGTACAACGATTGAATATAACTACAGGTCATGACTCTCCTAGGTAAATCGCTGTCTGACGAGGCATGAAATATTTTGTGTTTCATGGGATGCACATAAAATTTATGTAGCTAGGTACTCGTAGATCTGGAAATTCCTAGTTGTCTTTCACAGTCGTGAATAGCAGTGAAGGTGATTCAATGCTGGTTTTAGACAAACTCTGTCCAATTCGGGATGAAACGGGTGTTGATTCTAATGCAACTGTAAATGTGGGTGCGCCATCATCAGAAGGTAAAATACATAGAAAAAAAAAATGCAAGTAGGTGATCCAAAATAGTTTCGCTCATCAACTACGCACTGAGGCATCAATCTAGGAAGAATTATGATAACCTATTGACAGTGTTGTCATGATATACGAGAAATGAACGGAACGATTTATGATAAAACGAACACGCAGGAAGCACCCGTTTTCAGAACATTTTCATCCTACTTTCTTGGGAATCTCCCTCTCTCTAGCAATAACAAACTGGCCGTCATAATTTATTCGTTGTCATAAGTCGATGTGGTAACTTACTGCTCTAGCCAACACTCTTCGAGACAGTTAGGATGATAACAGAGTATCAAACTCGAACGAAGCTGAATCAAAGCACATAATTTTACATGCAGTGAGCCCAATACCTATATACTGCCGTTTCAAGGAAAAACCTCTTAGGTATCTGCAAAAATTTCGACGTCCAAAAAATGCCTCTAAGTTTTTCAGCTGGCCCCTTCAATGCTCGACTCCAGTTTAGAGTTACGAATCCGTATTGCCGCTCGATGTCCTATCGATCATGCTGATATCGATTAAATATCGAAAACATCGATTCGCTTCGATTAATCGTAGTTAAGTTGTTCTCCCGCTTCGATGATGTAAACTCGAACACTCAGTTTGGAGGCAAAACCACTTGAGCCGTTTTGCCTGCAAAGGCAAACACTCGCCATTTCTGATGCATCGTTTTTTGGAAAACCCACTTGATCGTTGATCAGCTGGATATCAT
The DNA here is from genome assembly GCA_030264115.1 of Lygus lineolaris. Taxonomy (NCBI): domain Eukaryota; kingdom Metazoa; phylum Arthropoda; class Insecta; order Hemiptera; family Miridae; genus Lygus; species Lygus lineolaris. The sequence continues at coordinate 19,949,644 of JAEMON010000006.1, forward strand.
GGAGCCACAATCAGTTCACAAAACAGCCAGTCCCGAGTTCCGAGTGAAGTAATTTGCAGGAGAAACCGCTTGGGTGTGAAGCGAAAAATCATTTGCTATGGAAAAACGCTTATGCGTTTCGAGGCAAAACCACTCGTCACCAGATTTCGGTTGATAAGTGTTTTGCCTGCAAATCGGATGACGTCAGAAACGCGTCGACCATAAGGGACCATGGGACGTTTGCTTGTGGATAAGCAAGCATGACAGCAGATTTCAATTCGTTTTTACAACATTGAAATGCTTTTATGGCCTCTGCAGACAACTGGATATCGGAATCTTGTTTTCCAGTGTCCTTTCAGATAATTCGACAAAACTACTGTGTGGCGTGCTGCTTTATCTACAAATCTGCGATAGAAGTTAAATAGTCCTAAAAATCTTCGTAAACCCAGAATGGTTTTTGGAGGCTCGAATTGATCAATTTTCTCAACTTT
>JAEMON010000006.1:19951113-19974669 GCA_030264115.1 Lygus lineolaris
TTGGTCGCAAGCTCAACTGAAGAAGAACATATCTCCGACCTAGATTCAGATTCGAGGTTCAGCTTAGGCTTCAACTTAGGGGTCACCAATTGTAGGCGGTCCGTTAGAGTACTTATATGTACTATATTCCTACTATTTGATATTAACTTATATTTAAGTTAAGTTGAAAATAATAGAATGAACTTGTTTTGTTGAATACCCAACTAGAACTGTAATATATTTTTGTGACCAACAGGTGAGGAAGTTATTATAAATATGTATGATTTCGGAATTTAGGAGTGGCCAAAAATGAACTTGAAATATTAACGAATGACGCCACACCACCAACAATCTTCGAGACAGTTAGGATGATGTCGAAGTACCTTCAAGATCCTACAGCTACCGCCATCATGAAGCGCACGATAATCTTCTGTTGGGTGCGCGCAAGGGTCCGAAATTTATATTTTTTACCTCAAGTTCGGGGTCAGCGCTCTCAAAAACCAACCTGAGACCAAACAATTTTCAGATCAAAATTCCTTCTGGTAAGCCAGAAAATACCTGGAAAGAGGCTGGAAAATATCTGGAAAACTTCAGAATTATTCGGGTGCTGAGCGCCCCCCCCCCCCCCCCCCCCCCCCCCCCCCCCCTGAAGACGCCATATTCTGGAAAGCGCATTTTCGAGTTTGATTTTTCTTTTGGAAGGAACATTACAGATTTCATAATAAAGTTAAAAGTTGGAACAGTATAATAGGTATTGGGGCCCAACATATTATCATAGAACTTTCCAGATTGAATTCTCTATGGTCAGTTAATATAGGTAAGTGACCGCATTGTGTTTTGCACTATTTAATGAGTAGGAATTATTGGCATGACAATGACGAACAGACTTCGGACCGTCCATCAATGCAAAAACACTGTATACTAGTGCAGAGTACTACTCTTCCGCTGGTGGTGGCTTTTTGAACTCCTGGAAGTAGTGAGCTTTCTTTTTGCTTTCAAAAGATTTCCTCCTCGCTTCCCGGGCCTTGATTTCTTCCTCCGTAAGCTCAACTTCTGCGAGCCGTTTGGCCAATTCGTCCGGGTCTATCGGACCGGCGTCTGATGGCCGGTTGCGTTCGAAAGGTGTGTTGCACTCAGGGATCTTCATGAATCCGTAGTCTTTGTCTTCCGGATGGAGAGTTACCCTGGAAAATAAGAATGGTGTCATAGTTCGCCTCATATTTTATAATTCTATGACTGTATATTCGTAGTTTCCTACTGTCATCTCACACTGTGATTACATTAGTCGCCACCAAAAATTCTAAATTGTATTCTGGGACCAAACGAGTCTACTATCTAAACTGAAAGACTTATAAATTTGTACAGGCAGTCAGACAAACGATAAGTATTGTACCTACAAGCACAACTTCAAGTATTTAGATAACTCACCTTAAAAACAATTACTAACTTAAAATAATTATATTATCGTTTTCTCAATAAGAAGGTACTGACTACATACGTTCTAGTAGGTATAATTTTATTACATGAATTTCTTAATTGATCAGTAAAGGGTTATTGAAAGGAAAGGGTATTTTTACCGTTTATGTAGTAATAACACAAATTGAAAACCTTTTATTTTGTATTCTTCTGGACCTCTGGAGTTTGATAAAAAGGGATTATTTCGGTTTGTCAGGTTCAATTTCTATTTTTTGTCGTTGGTTATCGATTTTCTTGTTTTTGCGAACCATTTCCAGCTAGTACGTACCTATATACACATAATCAGATCAATGCAGTTAGGATTAGATACCTACTTGATATTTTCTTCGTCAAAGTGAGCTCGTTTCTCCATGGTCTTTCTCCTTTCTTTTTCAGCTTCATTTTCTGGTTTCAATATACTTTTCCGAGCAACATTTGTGGGACGTGGTAGTTGATCGTCCATCCTGCTTATCTTGTGCGGTGGTATGATTCTAACTTGCGCCCTACGTGCAACACCATGATACGGGGAGACATTTTGTTATTACATCGAATTACTTTCATAAATATTACTTACAATTTTCTAAGAAAATTAGAAAAATACTTGATAAGATACAGAATTTAACTGATTATGTTTTGATTGAAATGTTTCACGCAGTCGAATTACCTTATACCTACTTAGATTGCTTGTTCTTAGCAACGTTTCCTAGCAAATTATAATAAGCCGGAGATTCTCGCTTTATATTGGTGACAAAATTGTGGGCTATCATTCCCTTCTTTATGGAAATAGATACCAACATACACGACCACGCGTCACGCATAAATTTCGGATGGCAATTTGCCATGCAATTTTCAAAACCTCAAATAATCCTACTAAGCTGGTAGAAACTACAAGATTAGGAGTGCTTATCTAAATTTCATGGGTGTTGTTGGAAACCATTTTAAAATATCAATTTTTTGAATCATCAATGATCAGGGTAATGCGATTTTAAAGTCCAGTTCACCCACTTAACAGTTCAATACCAATCACCACCATTAATTTGAAGGTTGGGAGGTATAGGTAACTAACTTCCTTCTCCGGGATCCCTCAGACAGGTATTGCCTACTCCTTGTAGGGAAGAAACATTCTGAAAAACATGGATGGTAAGTAATTCCTGCGACTACAGAAGAACAGTGATCCACAAAGAAGGTTCAAGGAAGATGATGAATAATGGTCTGACTGTAAGTAAGTACTTTGCAAATGTTTTTGATCACCTCACTAAGGTACCTACTGAAGTAGGTAATTGTATATTTTTCGATTCATTTTCCTGAGGAAGGCAATGATTCTGATTTGAAACTCCACCGCATATGAAGGAGAGTGTTCAAAAGCCTATCCATAAAATAGATGACACTTGGAAGAATGAAATTTTAGGACTCCTGACCCGATAGGCTTCACACGATCACGTAATATATACCTAACTACTTTTTCAAGGCTTTCATTGATGCCTGTTCGAGTCCTGAAATCGATAAGCGCGAACTTCTATCCAAGGAAGGCTCTAGCCGACTCGGACAATCTGACCCCAAAGAATCAAGGATCCTACGTGTACCTACTGCACTCTTCTGGTTTCGGCCAACTACGAGTAGGTTTATGCACACATCTCCGCTCTGCTTCATAACCAAACCATAGTGTAGAGAAGCCATCCAATTATGGCTATAGGCTACAAAGTGATCAGATTATACATACTATAATTTCAGTATTTCACTAGGCATTTCCTGGAGGAAGGCTCTATAATGGCTGATCATACCTATAATATCATCTTTAGTTGAAGCCTTCCACAGCAAACTTGACCGGTGAGTGAGCGAGAGCTTCTCTTTCATTGTTGTCAGTCGTAGTCACCCTCTTGACTTCGTATTTCTTCTTCTTTTTCTTCTTTTTGATTTTGAAATGCCTCCAAAACCTCCTCCATCTTATGCGCCAGGTGACTACGGCATCATTCACTGTCTCTTCAAAATGGGACCTGTGAGATGTAACTGAGTCCCGTCCAGAACGATCATATTGCTCATCGGTTTCTCTTCGAAACTGCCGAGCTTTGGCTAGAGCAAACATGGATAATTTGCAAATTTATGACATTTTCCAAAAAACCTGACGCTTATCGGGAATCTTAATATATATAAAAATGAATCCCCATTTCCCTTGGTCACGCCATAGCTTGAGGGGGGGGGGGGGGGGGGGGGGGGGTGAATTTCGAGCTGATTCCAAACAGACCACGAACATGTTATTAAAATTGTGAAAATGAACGAGTATTGACTCTTCAAATTTAAAATTATTAAATAATTTTAAATAATTTTGCGCGAGAAGACAAATTTTGTTCTCTTCAACGTAATCATAATTACTTAATATCCTTTTTTATGGTACTTATTGACATTGTGAAATGAGGAAAGTAAAAAATATGACCATTTCAAACAGGAAATCCTTACGAATCGATTGATTTATAATTCCTAGGTAAGTGCTTCAAAAAGATTGTGATCAGGGCTCGCACCCGCGGGCTCCCATGATAGTTTCGCCACTGCTTCTTGGGATTGAACATAAGACAGTGTTGTTACTTGAGGGGGCAAGGGAGTGAGCACAAAATGTACTCAGAAATGCCCAAATCTCGGCTACTGAAGGGTTTATAGGAACTCTCACTATATAGCATTAAACTGATTCGGTCGAGTAAGTTTAAAAAACGGATAATCACCGATTCCACCCCTCCCCTAACCATTTTAGCGTTCCATAGTTTTTACCATTTATCTTAGCCAATTTTCAACTGCTTTTGATGAGGTTGGCGGCATTCTTCCTATTTTACCATTCTGTAGGGGGATGAGGTGCCTTTATGCCAATTCGAATTTTAAAAGACTAGATTACGAAATTGAAATTATACATAGCTGATCCCCTTAAAGAATCGAATAAAAAGAAGAATGTGCAAACCGCATCAAAATCTGCGAAAGATTGGCAGGGAAAAATGGGAAAAACGGATTAATTACATCAGTTTCTTGAGTGCAATAGTCTGAGAAGCAAAAATTTCAGATTGATGTTTCTCATACTGCCTGGTAGAGCCCATTCTTCCCGAAATCGCTTAACGGCTGTGATAAAAAGTACGATAACATCATTCGCCAGTTAGGTATAATATAAATCAGGCGGGATGTGGTGGGGATACAAGATCACCAATTCAATGTTGACATGCAAACAACCCTCGGTACTTATGAAATTCCGCATTCTGTAAAATTCTGTAAAACAACTGATGGGTCACTTTTTCATGGAATATTTACCTAGAATCTAAGTCTACAATAAAAAATAGGGGTTAACATTTGAAAAAAAAAAAACATGTTAGTGCACCCTATTCGAAACTTGAAGAAATGCGCAACTGCAACTTTATCGTTTATTTTGATTTCAAATCCTGACTACAAACCAGCGTCTAGTGTCTTGGTTGGTGTCTTGGGTTGAACATCGACATGCTTGTATATTATAGTACCTATATTCAGAAACACGTTGTGGAATAATAGGTATACTTACAATTCCGTTTATCAGCGTCATGAAAGGTATCATCTGGGGAATCGAGTGCTACATGCGCCTTGGGTGGTTTGCGAGATATGGAGCGCGACCTGCGTTTTCTCTACTGAAACAGTTGATTATTTCCTCTGAACAACTATCGTAATAGCTACCTCGTATCTAGACTTACTTATTTGGTCCTCCATATCATTTTACGAGTAATATGAGATCTCGAGAAAATTTTACGACTACGTACAATTTTGTACCTTGTAGATCAGTAATAAACACTGTTGCACTCTCCTAAGAGGGGACCGACATGTCTGTTCCCCCTACCATACCAGCTCTTCAGTAGCACAAAACCAAATTCGTCCCTGCTTCACCCACAACCAAAAGGTTATACGGCAGTAATCATCACGAAAGGATGGTGAAACTGACGTAATTAGTCTGCCCTCAGTTCCAATTAGCAGTGATTTATTCGGGGTTTTCGTGGGTTATTTATATACTGAGGTGATCTGATAGTAGGTTACGTAAGTCAGTCAAGAAGGAGCCGTGTCACAAGTCCGGAAGAGTGAGGATATCGCGTGTTTGTGATCAGCTCAGTAAATAAATAGCCCAAAAAACCCCCGAATGGTTTTGTGCTACTGAAGAGCTGGTGTGGTAGGGAGAACAGACATGTCGGTTCCCTCTGAGGAGAGTGCAACGTTGTAACCCCTGGTCTTCTTGACTATAGGTTACATAAGTTAGTCAAGATTATTAATAGAGTTATGCATTTTTCAGTTGCACAACAAGTTGTCAACGGACTTCGCGTCGTGTTGTGAAACCTTGACGTGCCCTCCTGAGAAACTATACTATAAGTAGTGGTACTAGTGGTACTTATATGTTTTTTGCACCTATAAATATTCTTTAGCATTCTGCTCAGCTTTCATTCTTCAGCATCTGCTCAGCCGATCAGCAAACAAACCGCATGGCAATGACTAAATAGGACCGGTTTATAGGCAACCCCCCCCCCCCCCCATGAAGATAGATACGCCTATTATAATTTTTTTTAAATGAAAATTGTCGTGTGTGACGATGAATAGTGCTTTTTTATTAATGGACGACCCAATAAATTTTTGCTTTCCTCACTTGAACCGAAGGGTAATTGTGTGGTGGCATTTGCATCCATTTTGAAGAGCTAGAGCAGCACTATGTGTCTTGCAGCATTCATATCAGATTATTATTAGTTACCTACATAGCTACGTAGAATTAGTATGGTATTAAACAATTAGAAAATCGTATTCAATATTTTAGGGAGTAATCGTACGCTATTAGAATCTTCTTCTTCCACAACCGCTGACTCATCAGTCATCTCATTAGAGCAAATTCAAAGAGAGACTCCGTCAGCGAATTCGCAATATTGCCTTTCGTATCGCCGTGTAGAACGAACAAACCCCAACCGAACTTCATTACCATGATGGCAAAACGTGCTCCATCCGTTGTGTGGACAAAATATTTTCACATTTTTCCTATCAAGTAAAGGTGTTGTTTTGAAAGAACTGTTGTGCGTGGCGATATTACTCTCTTAGGATCTGGTTGTCAACTATGAATTTTTTGCAAATATTTTTGGAGACTGGAAGTAAGAAAATTGTAGATATTTCAAAATAATGTGAAGCTTCAAGACTGTTGTTACATCAGTAGCACCCCACATCAGTAGGTGTTACATCTGACAGTACTTATGTTCGATCGAATTGACTATTACCGAAAACGCTGAATTATTATACATAAATATTTTACATTTTCTGTATAGATAACTAATCTGCAAAGATCCTATTCGTATAGTAAATACCTACCTACACCTTGAATATAATATCGCTTAGATTCACAATAATTTTTCGGGGAAAATTTCGTCGTTTGTTGTCCTCCTTTTGAAAGAAAATGTCCTACGATGTCCTCGCTTTTCACATTAATTGTCCTCCCTTCAAAAAAAAAAAGGAGATGGTAACCCTAATATATTGCTATGTTAAATATCTCAAAAAACGTTAAAAAGGTCGTTTCTTTTGTAAAAAGCCCCTTTGGAACCCCCCAATCATCATCAACTCATTGAATATTATAGAATCTTCGTAACACACGTCAGATAAAGCGTTTTCATCGGGTTTGAGCTTGGAGAAAGCAAAGTAATTTAAAATATGACTACGTAACCATGTTCTTCAGCCTTCAAAATTTAGGGAGCAGTGGCTCATTCGAAGTAGTCAGCGACCATGGAAGTTACATAAAATTGGAAAGCGTAGCAATATTCGAGAACTTTGACGTCGCTGGAAAAAACTGTTTTTATTTTCGGTTTCAACACACACACACATACACCCGAAACACAAAAAATTGATTATATTTCTCGAACTACCTATATAAAAAAAAGTAAGTAAACCAGAACAACATGCGGTAATTTACATGCATATATGAGCCAAAGCTCGCTTCCTTACTAATTTCAATCCTAAGAAATTTTATAGAAGTTTCAAGTCACTGTTGGGTTCCAATCACTTTTATTTGAGAAAATGGATAGGCAGTATTATTCTGATAGGTAGCAATTTTCTTTCTCATTGGAAGATGTAATTAGAATGAAGGAATTAAAAGTTGAAATTGTGTGATATCTGTTTAAGCTGGAAGCTTTGGATTGTGAAGCCTATAAACCCCTCGCCTATCGTGCGGGGGCTCTCGCATACCAAACATCGGCACGCAACGTTTGTGGAATCCACCTGATCCTCTCTTGAGTTTTGAACATACTTCTGTCCGATCGTGAATTTTTCAATTGCGTTTCTCCCGTCTCAATAAATACAAGGTAACATTTAGTTGGCGCGCGAAATCGGAAGGTTTGTTCGACACGACTTTACACCTTGGAGGATTAAAAGGTGTTTAACTTGCTTGAACGCTCCGTTCCCAGGAAATTCTATATTCCACTGAGCATTCCTGATTAGAAATGAATAAAAACGTAGAATTCCTTCGTGACCCCGTAATTGGTGGTCTATAAAACTTGATATAATCCTTGGAATCCAACAACCAGATCAAATATCCCGAGAAGGTGAGGTGTAAAAAGTATTTGTAAACGGCTACGGGAATCCGCAATGTTAGCTTACCGTAAAAGCTGTCGGATACGGCCAGCTAATGTGCTCTGTTATTTATTAAACTATAACCGTACAAAATCCATTACGGATGAATCCTTTCAACGCCTAGATCTGGAATACCTGCGCAGACTGCACGGACCAGGAGGAATTCGTAGAAGGAGATCTCTCCATTCAATTCATCTGACAAGAGAGTGTGCTAATTGATCCCCCGGTATCCTGTATACGGATCACCTAGAATGAGCATGACCATATGCAGACAGAGGAGGATGCTGGGAAGCTAGTTTTGTATATCTAAGGACCGCATCAGCCACCCGAGCCTTCTAATGCTATTCCTAATGCAGAAAGACTGGGTTCCTCGAAGAAAGGTTTCCACACGTATCTCGAAGAAATATTTTTTTTGGGCCGAAAAAGAAATCTTTCAAGCTTGTTTCCAAGAACGGATTTCACTCCTACGGACCATCTGCCCACGGGCAGCTCGACGACGTCGAGTTGGTTTCGATTTGGCAACCTGGATAGGGAGGATCTGCAATGTGATGTCATTCCGTGTGGGGGATATTATAGCACTCTAGACACCCGCTTCTTGGAATCCGTGATGATTTTTGAAATTCCCAAGGAAGGGATTTTTTCACTTCACTCCGTACTTGAGTACCTACTAAGCCCCCAAATCAAACTTCACTAAATGTTTTCGCAAAAGTAACGATTTTCTGACTTTTTGGAAATTTTGGAAGGTATAATATAGGCACGCAGCTATTTCTACAACTCTTATTTATCTTTATTATTTTTCCTTTAAATGGAGCCTCTCAAGGAGTAATTAGGGAGATGATTTCCTAGTATTTTTGGTGAAACTACTATTCGCTAGAATTTGAGCTGTAACTGGAGTAGGAGTAAATATTCCGGCTCACTTTGGGGAGAGCGAGCTCTAATCCTCGGCCTTCTCGACTATAATTATGTTACAAAAGGTAAATCAAGAAGGAACCGGTTGCAAGTCAGCAAGGGTGGATATCGCGTGGTTATTCTGTCCATCGGATCAGCTCAGTAAAAAAGTTTTATTATTTTTATTTATTCATCTGTACACATAGATATCGTTACATGTTAGGTAATAACCGCATGAATATAACAATAATGCTTCCTAATTGATTCTGAGCCTAAGGTCATAGACCCAAAAAGTAACCCAAAAAACGCAATGGTGCCACGTTTATGTGGGAATAGCTCAACAAATGGCGGACGAGAAAGCTTGAAAGGACAGTTTAGAGCACCCACTTCTTCGGTCACTCCACCCTCACAACTACTGTTAACCGCAAATCCAATCCGTTTCCCCCACACCATGATTGAGTATGATAGACCGTCTTATTGGACCGCAACAACTTATGCTGTTATCCTTCATCAGCGTCCATGTTCACTTGTTTGAACCTTTGACTTTTCACTGTCACCTAAAAAAATAGGAATTATCTCAAACATTTCGACTAAAAATATAAAAAAATATAAAATATTGTATTGTTGCCTCAGAGTCTATTGAAGGTAGCCAGAAGCTTTGTTTTCACTATGAGCATCGGAAAATTTGTGTCCTCCAAAATTGAAATTTCCACTCGCATTTTACGATTCAGAGCTTCCTTAACAAGTTTGGTTCCGTATCCGCATTTCCTTGTTACAGTCATCCATATCTGCCAGAGTTTTCATCCCATTGTGTTCAAATTTTCAGGGATTATGCAGGTAGGGCCCCTTTGAGGTCCAATATAAATGTCATCGTGATTGAATCAACGGTACGCTCTAAGCACGCACTAACATTAATTTTGTTCACAATTGTGAACACATCAAGAGTTTTGAACTTTCCCAGTTTTGATTCAATTTGTGATTTCAAATTTTCTTGGGCGTGAGGAAGCTGTGTGCCATTTCCACTTGGCAGATTATTTTTTTCATGTTTTGACATTTTTTTCGATGAAGCTTCACCGTTGATCGATCCCAATACTATTCATGGGAGATCTACCTACGGCCAGTCCCTAAATACCACCGAATGCGCGACCGATCAACACGGTGCGGTGTTTTCACAGGAGTTTCTATGAATTTACATGAGAGACTCAAAAGTAAAGAAAGGATTATTGTGTAAAATAGGTATATTATTGATTAATCGTTTGATCCAGTAGGGCAGCACTCTTGGACCCACTTGAGACTTTCTTCTGTACCTTTCGTCGGTTGATATTCTAGTCCGATCCATCCCTGGTACCTCACCAACTGCATAACAGCCATGATGTACTCATAGTTGAGCTCCCCAGGAGAATTCGGTTCGTGGCGCCCAGGCACCTGTGAGATCTGGATGTGCTTCACGTAGGGCAGGTATTTAGCGATACTTCGTGTCACATTGCCTTGGATCGTTTGAAGGTGAAAGACGTCCAACAGCAAACCGATGTTTTGGCTTCCAACGGCATTAATCACGGAAATCGCCTTATCGTAGCAGTTCATATAGTAGTTTGGGATCGAGTAAGTGTTTATGGGTTCAATCAACCCGTTCATTCCCAATTTGGACAGCGCTGTGGCTGCTGCTTTCAAGTTCGACACGTACGTTTTGTGACATTCCTGCTCACTACTTCCAGGCGGGATACAACCTGACATTATGTGGATGAATGATGATCTTAGTGACACAGCGTACACGAGGGATTGCTCAAATCCATACTTGAATTGCTTCTCTCTACCGGGTACGCATGCGTCGCCATATTGACCTGTAGCGTGAGAACAGAATGATACATACTAGAAATGAATGAGAAAAAAGAATACGGCGTAGATAAGCAATTCGGATCCAATCAACAACCAAGAGATTTCGATAAAATTGGGATTTTCTGTTTTCGGCTGCCCTGCACAGGCTGATAAGCGATGATTTTTTAAACGTGTGTTATATGAAACAGGACTACCATTCACGATTTACTAGTATGTTAAAAATGAGTCTTAATATTTTTAAATTGCATTTTTAGTGTGGTTCTTTTAGGTCAAATTGACAAATTTTGGGTTGGATCTTTATCCATGCGGGATGGATCTAAGTTGAAAAAAAATTTTAGTAGCTTTAGCTTTTTTAGTAGCAGGCTGGATCGTTTCTTGTCAACCCAGATTCACTATGCTATGCTTGATACCTTCTTGAAAAACGTAGGAAGGCCGTTATCAGTTTCGTGAGAAGGTTTTTTGATATTATCACCTATAAAAAGGTTTCAAACGGCTTGGATCTCTATGCCAAAACACGCGTCTCCTCCAGACCTGTCCAACGAAACCAAAACCTCTATATCTCAATAATTGTGGGTTGGATCCAAATTGCATAACTACGTCCACATGATATTAGAGAGCTGGATTGAAGTTAGAAGCATTAAAAACTAATTTTTATGTCTTAAAAATCAGCCGTCTCAGAAATACCACTCGTCCAGAAGAATCTATACCGATCTTCTTATTTGCATAATCACTGTAACAACGCGTGAATCAATGTAACCCACGTCTGTTCTTGGACAAGTTTGGGATTTTGAAACGTCCTGTCATTCTATGATTTGAGGGGGTCGTTTCAGACTTTCTTCAACCTACATCCCAAAAGTTTCAGATTTCTAAAAACCCTAAATCTAAATAGAAGTACGAAAAAAGCATAGATTTCAATTTACGAATAAAAAGAACCATAACTTCTGGGGTCAATCACAAATTCTCCTCTGGATCGAATGTTGTCTTCATACCTCTGACAATTATTTAAATGCAACGCTTCTAAAATATTAAGATGGTGTCCACCACCTTGATTCTCTACATTTTCAATTTAATTCATTATTTAACGTGAATCTCACCCTCTCCTTTTTCATCCCTTGGCGTATTGATCATCACCTGATTCAGACCGCATGTCGTCTGAGCACTAGCTAGTTTTTCTGGCGGAAAGCAATAAGGGTTGGCCGTTTCTACTCCCGAAAACCCGAATTTCTGAGCTTTGCAATACCTCTCCAAGAGGTCTCCGTGTTCTAGGAACAAAAAATCCAAATTGGCGCAGAATTTGAACCTTCTTATCATTTTCATTTCACATCTCTTTCGTTTCGAACTACCGACGTGAGAGATTTATGGGTATGGCATTAGGTGCCTAACTTTAATGTTATTCCCAAGGTAACATTTACCAATTTACCATGGAGAACCAAGATTCATTTATTTTATTGGCTTGGTGACTTTAATGTTTTGCTACTTTAGTAGGGTTGATGGTATGATGAAAACGCCAGTGTCGTACATCCAAAGCTTGCATTATAATAATTTGCACATAGATGGACATTTGTGGCCTGACAATGACCTTCCGGCCACTGGAGCGCCCACTTCACTGTTGATTTAATTTATATATACCTACATATCCTTCAATTCCCTGATGGAATTCAACGTGACTGGGAATTATCCAATTCAATCCCTCACATACAAGATTCTCACAGCCTCATTCTTTAATTCCCCTCAGTCTCACGGAGGAATCTTCGTTTCTGTTCACATTTCATGTGGTAATGGACACGATCATGCTCTGAAGACAATCGCGTGCTTGAAGGCGAGTAGGTACGTCCCACCGCAGCATGCGATCTCCAACACACCCGGACCTTCCCTTGTAAGGTCCTCCGGCCAAATGAACTTCTTCTGTCGTAAATCTAAACTCCTGGCTAATTGATTCCCTTAGTCCGACCTCTAATGGTCAATAAAAGCGGGCGACGGAATAAAAACAAGCCGATGCCCGCGTGCTTGCAGTTCATCGGCAACCGTAATCGCGTGCCAATCATTATCTCAAACCATCTGCAGAAGCTATGACTATTTTTACTTAGTATTTTTTACTATTTCTCACCCAACTGGCAATTTAGTTAGCACCTATACTTTCAACGTGTTTCAAATTTAGAAAGTCTAGAATCCTTATTCCATGGAGGATCGACTCTACTACTAACTTCCAACAAAATGTGTCTGTCAGAGGTTTTTCGTAACCATTTTTCCACGAGTAATTCAACTTCTATAAGGTTGTTCTTCGTATTATCGACCTGGTATCACTAAAATGGACGTCATTACCTTCGGTTACGAGGTTAAATAAAAAAAAAATGAGGAGCACTAGAGGAATTCCTTCACTACAACGATGAGTGGATGTGGATATCGGTCGTCATCATTCGGTTCTGTGGGAAACCACTATATTTTGTATAAAGAATTATGACAAAAAAAACTCTAATGAGGTCAGCACCGAAGGACGGGGATTCCCCAGGGTAAGGCCATCAAGCCCTTCCAACGACCATTCCCTTTTTAGGGAATAGTAGTAGTGAGAGGAGGTCCCTTATATATCCCCCCCCCCCTTCCCCCCCAGGGGATTTCCCTTATATATGGTCCCTTGGCCATATTATGGCCAATTGGCCATGCATAGTTTGTTTTAGTCTGGTGGAAGCTCTCGTTAGAACCGTACCTATATACAAGCCTTCTCATTCAGAAATAGGTACCCCAAAAACCTCTCCTCAAAAGTTAGCCTAAATTTACCCTAAATTTAGCTCTCTACAAATTGGTCCAACTTACAAGTATTGTAACAGTGACTTTTGTGTGCAGATACCAGTATCTGGGAACGACTTCTCACTCTTAAATTTTTTACCCCATCTTCTCCCTGCAAGGTGTGCAGATAAAAGTATCTGGGAACGCTTGTTATACAGTACCTTTACCAACGATCTGGTGTGCAAGGGTTAATCACCCCCTTGGGAACGCAGAACTTCCTCTTTACCATCACAACCATTTCCTTCGATCACTGATCAAAATTTAGTTAGTAGGTACCTTCTGCCTTGGAAGGAAAAATGTATATAGTGAGGAATCACTCTGCTTCTCAGAATCTGGTCCTCACAGGTTTGAACTCACTCCAAAGGATTGGAACTCCCTTGAAGTCCGTAGGTGCCGGAACGTTTACATAAATTCCCTATTTCAATAAATAAAAAAAAAATAAAAAAATAATTTGATCCAGCGTGAAAAAGTACTTGCGAAACGTAAAAAAATGGTCAGTTAGACTCAAGTTAGTTTGTAAAAGAAAATTAATAGACCACCTTATAAAACTCACATAAAACATTCGACTTATTTATGGAAACAACTTTTTTTTTGCTTTCAAACGTACTATTTTGTAATGTTCTGTCAGCAAAAAAAAAAAAAAAAAATTTGGAATAACCATACCGTTGAAAAGCGAAGGTCCCGAAGAAGTTTATATAGTTGATTCTCCAGAAAAATACCAATGGTTTTAAAGCTGGAGGATGCACGAATAAAAATCAAGTTTTGGAAAATTCTCAAAATCACAGAAAAGGCCAAATTTTGAGCCATGAAAATCAACTTTAGTTAGAAGACTCCCAGCCTCAAGAGAGGATCTCAGATGGTAGAGCGTTTGTAGTAAGTGCAAGGGATTTTTTCCTTTCATTATCTGATTCTCAATTCAATTCGATTCAATTTTTCAATTAAGGATACATGATTTGTTTCAATAAAAAGACGAGGGTATTTAATGAAATTTGATACGACATTTCTAGGTGATGTACCTTGTGATGTTCGCTGGCGTGTACTACTGCAGAGTACACGGGGTAAAATACGTGTATACCTATTACTAAATCTAAATGGAAACATCAAAATTATAACATATTTCCTGAAAAATTTCGTGGTTCCCACAGTCACATTTACAGCTTACTTGCACCAATGATGAATACATTCACTCTATACTACCATCTTACGATATCTGGAGAAAAAAGCTATCCTACATCCTAAAATTAAGTCATTCCAATAAAATAAAAAAATTGAAAAAAAAAAAAAAAAAAATTTGTACCTTGTTTCTACATAGCTGTGATTCTACCTCTACATCATGAAAATTGCCAGAAAAATCTAGTATTCGAGAGAAAGAACCATTGGTGCTAGAATCCATTCTTGATTCGGGTAAGGGGATTCGGCACCTTGAAAATGCGAGGTGGGAGGTGTCCAGGAAGCAAGTTGCAGCGAGCGTGAGGGATGAAGGAAACTTCTCGCGAATTGAATAAATAAAAATAAAACAAAACGAAACCCACCACTCACCTTGACACGAGATGACCTGGTCACGGGTATCATCATAGCGTAGGTTACCTAAACGACCTGGCGAACTTCGCCGAAAATTCTGCTGATTGGCGGGGGCCTGCGATGAATCCCAGACCTATGTCATTCGACCTTCTGCTGCCTAGTTTGTCGGCTTATAGTCAAACGTCGTGATGCTTATTAGCGGCGCGGATTGTCGGACCGTAAATCAAAGTCTAGGCACCCATAAAATGAGTTTCCATTGCCAGAATCTCCAAAGTCCGAAGTTGGAAAATTTCAATTTTATTGTCGTCTCTAGGATCTGTCCGACGCTAAAAGATGGCTCAACAAAAAAGGGTCGAAGAATTTAGGTAGGGTCCTTTTGTTTTATTTCGATAGAACACACTAACAAGATGATGAATATTTTCGTTTCCTCATCTCTTATCGCTTTTACATGTCCAATTTCGTCCCTACTCTTTCATTTGAAAAATCCCTGAAAATCTACTCAACATCGAACATGTTGGGAGACAAAGGTGGAATCCATATTGGTCCTCATACCCTCTCACGATTATAATAATATAAGCAGATACTTACTGATACTCTCTTGCCATATTACTCATACACTGTCGTCATTCTTCGCCTCATAAATTTTAATCCATTTGTATTGTTTATGATTAGAGTGAGGTCCTAGATTGAAAATAACAATAATATCCATATAGGTTAATAAGAGGAACTAATGGTATTTTCATTCCACTTTCTGCGGGCGTTTTACTGGCACTTCACTGCCCGCTTGGACATAACTATGTGGAGAAATATAGCCTTTGAGTAGTTGGTGATACCCAAGCAGGCAATTTCACATCAGCGAGGAATTGCCTCTAAAATATTGTGCTTTACGGATGAATTTTTGTATTGGGACTACATTTCACCTATAGTTAACGTAATTTTATTTCTGCTCTTATTGTACCACTTTCGCATGATTTTGGTCTAAGGCTGGTGTGATACGGAAAGTGTATAAAGTTCTTCTCCTGCCCGAGGACTTCCTAGTATATTCTATGGTCTTACCAAAAGAAGAATGGATGATGTTATCTTTGGGCTATAATATACTTTTCTCTTTTTCAAGCGATTCATGTAGCATCGTGGGGGTACCAGTTTTCGGACGTTGCCTCCAACAACTCCTACCCGTTGAGGCTGGTGCCAACGGCCGAGATCAAGTTCGAACGTTTGCGATTGGCCACGCTAGGAGAGAGATGTGAGAAGCAAGTGCCGTTATAGGAGTCCTGATAAAAATGTAGGTAGGAGTTTGAAGCAGGAATAGTAGGCGTTATAGACGTATCGGATTCACTCACTTTTCTTACTATATTGTTGTGTGTGTGTGTGTGTGTATTGGGCTTGTTGCTTGCATTCCAGCTGTTTTCCATTCGACAGTGATGGATCCTAAAATCCACCCATAAACATGCTAACAGCAGCGGAACCCCATGGAGAAGCCTTGGCCGTATAGTAAAAACCTCCGTTCGCCTCGGGAGAAACATCGAACTAACTACTTAATTTCGAAATTTCTTATGTAAAGTTACGAAGGTTCGTTTTGTGAAGATCTTCAAATGCCATCCTTTCAAGAAATTTTGAAAGAAACAATATCGAAGTACACAGGGTCGTAAGGACGTCACATCCAGGATAGGGTATTGATCAATTAGAATCTATGTTCACGTTGTGTAAAACTATGGCAGAAGTTGGCAAAACAATGTAGGCATGTCTATGTACCTATCTAACTTCCCCCTGTGCCGCTAATCACCCTCATAGTATTAAACACTACGACATCAATGTCATCCCTCAACTTTCAATAACATCTTTCTCAAAAACGACTATAACAATAAATTTATTATTTTTATTAAATTGAACTAGGTACATAGGTACCTATTTCTTCTATAACAAAAAAATACCTCGGGGACCCAAAATTCAACATTTCCAGACTAATAAAGAACATTATAGAGACACAGAGGGTTCACAATCAATCATGGGTTGCTAAGCACTTATTACTAGAACTAAACTAGTTGTTTTGTGAATTCGCCGAAGACGTTCCTTTTTCCTACCTTGCCACGTAATAAACCGTTTCCCCTGAGGTCACCGAAGTTAAGCTTTCAGCTTATATTTTTTGGTTAGTACTTGGATGGGTGACCGCGCCTGCGTGGCTGGGACCACACATCTCAGTATTTTCACGTAGGGCCGTCGGCGATCCCCTCGCCATTCATGTGGGTGAGGCAACGAGTAGCCATGAGCGAAATCATCAAAACAAATTCTGATCCTCCCATTGGAGGACAGCTGATGACGTCCGCGACACCGGGAGTGGCAGACGGACGAAAATCCAGCCTGAAATGGTTGCTTACTTTACCTTACCTGGCCACATCCCGACTAGTTGTTTTTGGTTCATAGTAACCAACAGAATTTTATGTGTCGTCACGTTCTTGCCTTGCAGGGCAGTGCCCTTGACAAAAAATCCTTCGTTGAAGAATACAATATGAAAAAAGGTATTTTGTTGAACTACGTTAGAAAGCTAATTATCCGGGTAGTTGGATCCACATATTTTATTATTGAGCTCATTACAAAGCGAGCAGTCTTCCATAGCGTGGCAAAGTGCGTGGCCCTTTCCTTCATTTCACACTACCTTCAACCGCGCCGAAACTAATGAGAAAGGGTCTCAATCGACCTCCTTCAACGAGGAGAATATCGTCAGTCATTTCCTCTGAATTCAACTCGGCGGAAAATGGGCTGGTAGGTGAAGGTAAATGAGTTGGTTCACAACTTGGTAGGTACCACTGGCGATGTGGCACGAGTCCAAACTTATTTCCCGATGTTGAGACGCTATTTTGCCAAACTTTGAAGTACTTGAGCCGAATAGTTCTTCTTTATCCCTTCCAAGCTTAACAAATTTGCTCTGTTTTTCTTACTTAGCTACATCTTCGAAAATTCCGACTTAGATATCAGGAATGCATATAAAACAAACACTTGTACTTGAAGTAGGATACAAATGACATAATAATTAAAACACGAAAAAAGTTTCCCTACCTGAATAAATTGATATCCACTTCTTTCCTCAATCCTCGCTATTGTAGCTTCTCGTAACAATGAACTCCACTATATTTATCTTCATTGCCTATTATTATTGCCACTAATCCCATTAGATAGACCAACAAAAATGACATTGACAGAGAACAAAAATGTGTCTTATAGATAAATGTTAGCATGCATCATCAAATGGAAAGAATAAAACATAACTTTGGTAAATCCTAGATCCTGTCATAACGAACAACAGATCAACTATAAACCCAGAGTGAGAGATATTGATGTATATTTAAGTGAAACAATATTTACATCTTCCTGTGAATAAGTATTAGGGCAATATGGATGAATCCTGTCCTCTAAGGGCTACATGATAATGTTGGCTGATATTAAATTGGCAGTATAATACCAGTCTCGAAAGTCATTATAAAATAAAAATACCTACTTCCAAATTTTAAAATAAATGCCTACTTATAGGTCGAGCATTGCGAATATAAAACAGGATCATCGCAATTTCGGTTGCAAACGTAAATTGACCACACTTGAGCCATTCTTAAGGTAGATAATATGAACATATCTGACCTATAATTTTTACAAAAGACAAATTTAATCTCCACCAATTCAGTTGTGCATCAGATAAAACAAAAGGAGTGAATCAAACTTACTGTGCTTACCAGATTGTTCCTATTGACCCCGCGCAACTATGCCTGCATGAATCAGCACGTGAAATGAATGAAACCGCACTTTGGTAAATCCTAGATCCTGTCATAATGGACAACAGGTCAACAATGAAACCAGAGAGAGGTCCCACTCAGAGAGAGCATTTCCATCAAAAGAAGCCTTACTCATGAACTTCTTTTCTGAGAGGTTAATTTTTCAAATTTTGTGATTTTGTTCACTTTAGTTGTTTTACCAGTTCACATGGTGTTCAGGAACGAACGAGGTTCTTCCTACAAAATTCAACTTAAAGTTTATATTCCAGAGAGGATACATGTAAATTTTGCAGGTGACTTCTAACAGTCAAGTTTCACTTGGAAGGTTGGTACAACTCAGAAACGTGACTTGTTAGGATGCTTGTGAAGGGACTTGTGTAGTATGGTACTTCATAGTGACTTCGTTTCCAGTGGAATCTGAGATCGTATTGGTGGGCTTGAAGTAAACACTCCGGATGGTACCGTAGGCAGGTATAGGTAGATACACATAATATCGGCGTTCTTGTAATCCTCGATGATAATTTATATTCTTCCCAGGAACTTATTCCATTCATTCATTCAGCGACCTTATCCAAAAGATTGCCAATCCGACAGAGAGTGTTGCCAGCGCACTTTGTGCTTGAGGTCTCGGTACACCGCAGGTACCAGCCTCAGTGATTAGTTTTTCTCTCTCCTCTCCACTCAACTGTGGTTTCCAAATGAAATCATCGGATGTGGCCAAGGGAGTTTGACAAAAACTATATTCCAGTTCGGTCAGTATGAATACCTCCGTTTCGTGCGACTGGGTATTGTGTATTTTACCTGACCAAGGAATGGGGCTGGTTTACAGAACACCACGTTTTGGCGTTTTTTTTTTTTAATTTAGAGGTTTCTTTCCAATTTTCTGTCTCATTTTTATCTTATTGCACTAATTTTATGAATCAGCATGGGTATTCCATATGATTTTTGTTTCAATGAGTCTTCATCCAAGGTCTCAAACATGGAAGACATCGTCCCATCATTTCCCTCCTCCGCTTGACCCGAAATCTTGAGGATGTGAGCTCGCCCGTGACCCCTCACCTCAGGTAACATCCTTCATCTTGCACGATTCCAGGTGAAAAATTAACTGTTGTTGAGCCTATTTAACGCCTTCGCATCTTCCGGCGGAATTGCTCTGTCTTTCGCTAAGGACTAGGCGCAATGTTCTTTGAAAGGAATATTGTTCTCACAATAGGGTGTGCGCATAAGTCGGAAATTCTAATTTTTTACCTCAAATTGAGTTTAGCGTTCTCAAAACCCCCTGGACCATCTTTTCAAATGAAAATTCCGTCTGGTTGAGCCAGAAAAGAGCTGGAAAGAGGCACGTGACGTCAGAAATATTTGGGCACTGAGCCCCCCCAGGCGGGAGTGGGGTCGGTGACGTCATCATTATTAACTTCAAGACCCTTGTATGCTAGTAGGATACCCTTCATGTTACACCATCTCGGAAGGCTCTCGCTAAGATCAATCATTTGGAAAAGCTAAAAAAACTACTCGCACACTTCTGAATATGAAACTGTAGGAGACCGTAACTTCCATCCTATCCTTCAGGTAGCCAAAGCTATGTGTTGAGACGTAACCAGATTGATATAATTGATGTACACCGGGCTGAAGACTGAGTGAAAACCTATAATATTGTAGTAGTTGGGCGAGATGTGACCACTAGACATAGTAAATATTGTCTCAGCCTCACTGATTTGGAATCTGATATTTTGCTGCTGGCTCGAAGAATAAAACGCTCAAAATTTGCTTATTTACGTTCACACTGTTTTGTCCCTTTGGAACATCTTTATTCACTTTTCACAGAAAATGCCATTCGTGGATGAATTTGAAGTATTAGGTAGGTATATACATGGGTATGTGTTAGATGTATTGAGCAGCTGACATCGCGTGCAGAGGCGTGTCCTGTACCTACTCGCCTCCATTCCGAAGAGACTGTAATAACTTACAACAGTGGGAGGTATCCATATATGTTCAAGCATAAGCAACGGCGCACGTATGAGACTAACAACGGCGGTGAATTTCCGATGAAGACCGTTTTAGGTGCCCATAAGAGCCTCAATTAGAATTTATCACCAGTGTTTGCTCTGCCGTGACCCCTAAATCCTTTATTTTATGGCGGCACTGATTGTGAGTCATACGAGTGTTTTTAATGGCCGATTTATTCTTTATGGGTTCTTCAAACCACACACTTATTTTTTTTCAGGTATCGTCCTTCCATCATCTATGGTTGACCAAAAAAACGAAAGCGCTGAAATGCTTGCACAATTGTTTCTGCATCCTCCTCAAAATTTCCTAGGAAAAGGCGGACTGTACCTGTTGTCATGCCTATGTAAGAAGTTAGAAAATGTGATTGTAATTCTGCTGACTTACCACTGCCCTACTTGATATCACATCAGATGCAGAACGTATAAGATAGAAGATCCTTCGAAATTGTACTTATTTATCATCAGTTACTACTATATAAGATGGCATTTAAAGCCGATCTTATATGTTATATTTATGTATATAATATTTTCACGGGATTGAGTTTCCCTCTACATCAGAAAACAACAATACAGCCTTCGAGAACAAAACAAATTTTTTGTTTGTTTTTTGTATTAAGAAATGTGAAAAAAGGGGTTTTCGATGAACCCATCTCATTAGGCTAATGAAGTGTCAAGTCGCAGAGGCCAAACACGCACTGGAAAGTTATAGACACTGTTTTGCAAAAAAGGAGGTCAACCATTATAATTCTGTTCGAAATTTACTAGTATCTAAATACTCTCCAAATATACACATTATTTTATTTATATTATGCCGTCTACTAGTTTCACGGAATATTAGAAGAGCTCGGCCTAATAAGGTTATATGTTACATCATAAAAAGATCTCAAAGAATCCTTTGATTCCCACTATGAACTTTTGTCAAAATTCAGCATAGATCCTCATTAAGCTGAGCTCATCATTCGGTTACATAATTTATACATTTAATTTAATGAGTCACCGATATATTTGTGCAGCCGATCTCTCGTGTAGGCACGGGTTTTCCAAACTCGAAACAAAACCTCTCCACTGGACTCCAATGAAACACCCACGGGGTTCCCATCTATGGTAGGGTAGAGGAACGAATGAGCGGATCTTCTTGCACAACAACTTATACTGGTACTGCAATCTGTCAGCCAGCAAACTATTGTTTCGTTAAGGCACTTAATGTGTTGAACCCACTCATGTCTCAAAACCACTAGGCGGGTAGAAATCTCCCACTGAACTTCCATATCAGGGTGAAAAGGTTAGTTATCAACATTATTATTGTTGATGGCGTAATTACCTATCTATCTATTCAATTTCGTTTATTATGATTTGAACAAAAAATCTGCTCATCGTATGCTCGAGTTATAGTATAAAGATACTCGAAGAATAGAAGGCTTGGAATGTTGAGTTTTAGCAAACCGACCTACCAACTACTGTTTTCCAATAATAGTCGACTTTTGATTATTAAAATATTTTGTTTATTATTACTCTAACCCCTTGAAGAAAATTCTAAGTTAGCTATAATACAGAATCCATCGAGCCTGTAATTTGATGCGTGAGAGCTGACTCGAGATGAACTTCATAATCTAATCGTAGTTTGTGCAAGAAATTAAAAAAATTGTGGTCCTCCGAAATCAAAATTTCAACTTGCTTTTTACGTTTCAGAGCTTTCTGAACAATTTCGGTTCCGTGTATTTCTGTCTTTCGGTCTGTCTGTTTGCAGTCAATTCCTTGTCCCAAGCAAAACTTATGAAGTTATGTTCCGAATTTGATGACATTTTCAGAGATTGTGCGAGTTAGCCCAGTGACAATCGACTATAAATTTCATCGTTCTCGGACCACTAGAGTAGCGTGAGCGCATGGGCAAGCGTGCATTTCCTGAATCAGAAATCTCAGTTTCTAATTGGCGTATTTCGCTCAAATTTGGAGGTTAGTTGGGAGGTTAAAAACTACCTTCGAATTTAGCCATACCTACTGCGCGTGCGCAATTTCGAAATGTGTTTGATAGCCTTAACTCCAGGACTACTCGACCAATTTCGGTGTAATTTTCTGGGATTGTACAGGCCCCCAGACACTCCCTTAATAATTTCATAGCCTTCGGACCACTAATAGCGTGTGCGCGTGCGCAAACGTTAAATTCCTGTAACTATGATTTTTTAGTTCCCAATGGACCGATTCCGCTCAAATTCGGAGTGTAGTTGGGGGCTGACTCTAAGACAATCACTTATGAATTTCGCTAGTATTGAATGAGTGAAGGCTACTGCGCACGCGCAAACTTGAAATTCTTTGTCATGGGCATAACTCCCGAAATATTCTAAAAATGTCGCTGAAATGTTCATTAACTGATTCTATACATCTATGTTAGTGCAGAAGCTATACTGCCTACCCAATTCAGCAGAATTTTTTTGTTTTGGTACAATAAGTTATTTGGCGTTGTCTTTTCGATTGAATTCTGTTTTTAAGGTCGTTTGCGTTTCGGCCGTATATAAACTGGCTTTGCAATTTACTCGAATTTATAGCAATGCACATTTGGGTCTGACGCGACACCTTGATTATACAAGCTTCCGGCCGTACTTCCACTTCCTACTAATATAAGACAAGGCAGTCTTCTGTGCCTTCTTCCTTCTTTTTCCTACTTCGTTATTATGGAGAACCAGAGAGAGAGAAAAAACAGACTTTTGTTTAGCTTCGAGCCAAGTCCATCTATTCAATAGTTT
>JAEMON010000006.1:19975965-19988107 GCA_030264115.1 Lygus lineolaris
AATAATAAACCGTTGTGTAATAATTTGCAGCGTTTTTGAGATGCATTCTGGCCCGAGCTTGGATTTCCCCTTCATAACGTTGCTCTTATCACTAGTTGAGTTCATTTCATCGGACTCATTTCACTTTTTCCAGCCAGTGGGATTAAAATACACACGCTTCGTTTTCATTATTTGGAATGAATTTCCGCCTCTTCATCTTCTGTCTATTCATATTTATACGCAAATACCAGTACCTAAGTCTTGGATAAACGGTAACGTTGAAGATTCCAGCCAAAATTTCGAGAAAACATCATCATGTGAGGAAGCTGCTCTGTCCACTCATCGAGCATACCAGCAAAGGTTTTATTTTAAACGTCTGAGATACCTACCAGAATGTAAAAACAACAAATCCTTCATTAAGACAATAGGGATATAAAAAACCCTCCTTTGGGACTACCGTTGAATGATTGATTTACGGCACTTCGGTTGATTATTCAAATAACTCGGTGGGGCTAAGACCACTGCCCACCGATCGTCCTTGGGAGACTGAAAAGTTCCATCATCATGCAAATTTGCCAAGTTTCAAAAGAAGTCGCCAACAGACGAAATCAATGCGAGTTTTCTGTTGGGTGGGCGTGCCTAGGAGGTTGTATAGAACAAAAAGGGCTTACCTTGAGTCCTATTCATTTTAAGATTTTCAATGCTCAAAAAATCAATCTTTTCTTTCATTATGATGCCTGTAGGCGGGACAAAGTTTGCTTTTCAGCAAAATCGTTATGAGTAATCCATTATTTGTGATGGAGTTTCCAAGGAATCATGATGACCAGCGACAAGATGAGATCGTCATTGGCTAGGTAACTTTGTCGCACATTGTTTTTTTCGATTTTACTGTTCAATATCATCAACTCATCCTGCTCTATCCTTGAACGTGAATAGAGATACTCGTAAATACACAAATGTATACGCAGAGTTCACCTTTCACAGGGTTCACTACTTTAGAATTTCAGAGCAAAGTAATGGTCATGAATAATTTGGCGAAATTCGACGTTTTAAAAGAATAATTATCCGTCGTATTCTTATGAATATACGCCAGTACATGGGAGTGAAATCCATGAAAATTGAAAAAAGAAAAAAAAAATTAAATTAATCAAATCATTTTCACTGAAACAATATTGTAAGTAAGAGCAATGTGGCTTTAAACACGATACTGCCTACAACTACAAGCTCCTATCGAAGAATGCAATTCCCAATACAAGGCTTACACTTCAACTTGTTCCTATATGAATTTCAGATTTCTGCTAGTCTTCAGTTCGAAAGAAAAGCGAATGAATTGGAAAAAACAACGAACAAGAAGCTGGAGGCTGAAGTTGAGCGTTGTTTGTGCAAATAAAGTAAAGAACGGCGGATGATAGGTAACTACATACCTACCTACCTATCGCGAAAAAAAGTTCGGAAAAAAACTTGTGCTACCATTTTAGGGAGAGAGCTTCTTCAAAGCTGGAACTTGGTTTATGAGCTGATAATGGTTCTCTCATCTTCATTTTCTTCGCCCGGAAAGCGGACTTGAAATGACTTTACCAGGAACGGGGCTAACTGGAAGGGCGAGACATATTCTCTGGATTCCAGATCGAGACAACGATTTTCGACGTTTCAGCTGGTAAAAAAACTACCTGGGTGTTTGAACGAAGAGAGGCAATTTGTTGCAAAGTTAGCAGAAGAGGCGAGGAAAAATGTGGATAGTTGGAAAATAAAGGAGAAAAGGGGAGTATAATAATGACAATTTTCACCATTAGTTAGTGGGTGAAACAACGTCAAGGTTGTTTCAATTGAGTAATTTAAGAAAACTGCTGGATAAGTCAAATTTTTTTGCTGGAACTGCACCGCAATATCTGAGCGAGATTCTCAGAAGGATGTTTCTTTGTAAAAATACGGTGTGACGACTTGGATATGTACCTAATGGTTCTAATAGCTTCAAGAATGTTTCAGAAGATGAAGACTACATGACGATTAGGTATTTAACACTAGAGGGGTACTTCTACGTCGATTCGTCGTGTGTCCAATTTTATTTTCATGTGGCGACCGCTAGGAGCGCAGCAGGGGCTTGAGACTCTAGTAGTGCCTCTCCCCAGTCTCAGTGAACAGAAAAAATGAATTTCTTAAATTATATTTTTTTATGTTCCATAAATCTTAAAGGTAAAGTCCAAAAAAGGAGCTACGAATGCTGTGGAAAAATGATTACGCACCTGAAGATTTTTACCTATAAGTATTCTATGAGTTGAAAAATTATACTTTTGTTTATTGAGAACCTTGTTATTTGAAATTTCCCTGTTTATAGAGATGGAAACGGCAATTTAAGACAATTTTTCAGAGGGGTTTATCGAATCGACATGTGGGTACCTTCAAGCGGTAGTAACTCCAGGGTACTCTTCTCGGGTTAATAAATGACTAATCAGGGATTGCATCATGGGGAAGTTCTATTGATGTACCTACGTACCTCCTGAACTGTGGGAAGAATCCGCTATTATTTTCGACTGATTGTAAGCCAAAGGTGACGAAGTCTCGTCATCACGCCATGTCGTGTAGTCGGTGATGATCGCACTGAACCCTCAAAACTATCTATCTTCTCCAAGAACGGAACCTTTAAATGTTATATCGTGATTCCGTCATTCTCTTGAAGTTCTTGTATTTTTTTTCATTTCAACGGAAGATCAAAAGGAGAAAAAAATGATGGTCGGGGCGCATTCAAGGAGTCGGCAACCTATTCGTCTCTATTTAAGGCGTTAAAAGCGAAAAGTATTATGATGGGCGTGTTGAGACGCAAGATGAGAGTATTGCCTTGATAGGTCTAATGCTTCACGTCGTTCAACTATCAGAGAGGCTGCGGAACGTGATTTTCTGCCTACAATCCTACCTCTTATGGATCAAATGACTACGAGTCAGGACAAGTACCAGTTTCAAGTTAACCAGCAATTATCTACCTATTTTGAGTCGACAGTGTTCATCTATCAATAGCACCATTATAGTTGATATTGCCGAGAGATAAGGAAAATTGAACGTTTATCGAAAATAATTTCTATACTATCTCTATACTACTAAAAATGAATGGATGAATTATGAATATACCTACATCATGTCTTCGGAGTTCCCTGCGTAATTTGTAATATCAGAATAATTATGCCAACACCAATGGTGAATTCCCAGTGCTATTTACAATAGCTGAGTTACGTAAAGCCATTATTAAAACCTACCTATAGAATAAAATTAAACTAAGTAGCCTTACCTACAGAAGAGAATGGTGGCGCGTCTCTCAGAAGCAAAATCTCTCCGCGAATGGTTCTTAGGGCAGATGCTAACTACATTGTCGAGCAGACGCCATTTTGGTACTGGCATGATGTTTTTCGTTGTTAATGAGGCTTTAACATTTCAATTCCCATGTTCAACCATATCGTTGGAACTGCCTGGGTCTCTGAAATGCAATGTGATTAACAAGAATCAATAAATTCAACAACAAAAAAGTAAATCGTGAAATGGCCTTTTCGATGATTTTACTGAGGAATAGCCAGATTCCTTGATTTTACTGATGTTTGGGACTTGTTCCCACCTTAGTTCTCTTCACTATAGGTACGCAATATTTTGACGTGGATATGTCTTAGTTAGTCTTAGCTCTGAGGATCATTCCAAAATTTCCGTCACAACATCAAAAATGTCAAGGTTTTCTATATAGATCTCCACGTACAACCGATAGTTGCTAGAGAGCTTATATAACTTCCTGATTTCCCACCCCATGCACAAAAAACGTTCATCACTCGTTGGAAAGCTGTAAATTTATTACACACCACTCCACATCTCATTCGGCCAATTTCTCCCTCTTTAACCCTCCTATCCTGAGAAGTCCTAGTTACACTCTCTGTTACGTATACAAACTAAGTTGTAGTGACTCTCACTGGATCACAAGTATTTTCAAGAGATAACTCCTGGATAACTAACTGGATCTAGGCAGAGTACCTACGTATTTCATTCATTAATATCTATATACCTACAAAGCACAGCCAATAAACTGCGAAGGGTTTGAACATTTACGGTGCCATAGGACATATCCATGTCACAATGTATCAGATATGATAGGTCTAAGAAGTTCTCTCCTACTCACTAGGAAAAATTGAATCACTTTTGAGGTGTCATTGAATGTTTCTTTCCAGCTGCAGTCAACATCATATATGGTTAGCTTTGATAACTCTGAAGCTATGACATGCGCCAGCTTTGTTCGACCCCACAGAAATTCACGCTTTACCCACCTTCGTTTATTCAATAACCTTCGTGATTTTTCGTATTTAATGTGCCGCCTTCTGTTGGATAAAATGCAGACCGTAGGATAACGTGGAAACTGGATCTGAAAGAACGAAAGGTTAAAGGATTTCATTTGGCTTGGGTTTGTGGGCGACCAAGGACAGTAACTTCGTGAAAAAAATAAAAACCGAAATGTCTTGCTGAGTATACTCCCCTCCCCCCTTCTCTTCCTGCCATCTCGAAGACTGGGCAATCGAACTGTGGACGGCGAGTGGTAGGTGTCCTGTGTATAATGTGTAACTGGAGTGTGGTGTGCGAGTGTGTGTGTTGTGTAAGGCCAGTCGCCCACATCTTGCGACCTCTTCTGGTACCTCGACCCCCTGCATGGGCGGCCGCCACGCCCGCAGATCCGGGTAACGTCGAAGGATTTTCCCTATTTCTACTTACGGTCAATTCATAGGCCAAATACATGTTAATTTTAGGTTTTTTCTTTTTAACGCAACAAGAAAATAAGATAATTTATTAACTGAAACTGTTTTGTAAACAAGAATACCTATTCAAGTATGAGTATCCTGGTGTCTTTGGTCCTTTAGCCCAGTGTACTCAACCTGAAGAAATAGTAGGGGAATACAATAAATCGGGCTACGGGGGCCGTGAACACGCTTGCCTTTCTACTTTGGGCGAATAATGTTCAGAACCTCCGCTTTAGTATATATGAAATTCTATCGACACACAAACTCAAAAAATTGGTGTACTTACATAGTCAAGTGTGGGAAGTGTTAATGCATTTTCCCCCTCAACAATCTATTCTAAAGAGAAGGCTAACAACAAAAAAGAAGAGTTTCAAATATTACCATGAGGAGTTTAAGGAAAAAAATATACGTTGGTACCTATCCAATATCGATTCATCTAGGACCTTTTTTGAGCGTACTAAACAAAAATACCGGCACTTTACAATGTAGGATTTTGAAGGATTCATACTGGAACAATGGATGGTGGATGAGGATGTCTAATAAAGGAAAAAGTTTGAGTCAACCCGCTGAAGAAAG
Source organism: Lygus lineolaris (assembly GCA_030264115.1). Lineage (NCBI taxonomy): Eukaryota > Metazoa > Arthropoda > Insecta > Hemiptera > Miridae > Lygus > Lygus lineolaris. The sequence continues at coordinate 19,981,281 of JAEMON010000006.1, forward strand.
TCTATGTCCGCTCACCCCCAAATCTCAAGGGTATATAGGAAATGGAAAACGACTGGGGTGAATGAAACAGGCACTCACTCGCCTAGAAAAAAGTAGGTTGATCAGGGAATTTTTTGAGCTATCTGCTGAATAGAAGTCAATGCAAAATCTTGGGAACGTTCTGAGCATATGAACGACTTACCTACCTCTATTGTTTATTGGTGACATGTTGTCTTTTCAAAAACTACTTATTTGTAATTTAATGTAAAAAGAGTTTTTAAAAAACTGCAGGCGGGTAGGTGGGTAGTTATTTTTAATCACAGGGTTTTAACCCTTTCCTTTCTTTCTTTTCTTCTCTTAGAAAAAATGAAATAGTTCAGTTCTTTTTTAAACTGTCTCGTGTCAAATTGGATGCTTAACCCTTTGAACAGGAAGGATAAATAATGAGTCCCAGGACGGGAGCTAAATGAGCTGGAAGATTGAGACTCTCGTCTGTGGGGCTCAATGCAGTTTCTAATCACGAAAATGAGCCAGCCTGCAATTATTCGAAAAGGAGGGGTACCGTGTAATATCCCTGCAGGAGTCCAAGGTTACTCGGGATGAGGTTAGGGAAGGCCTGTGCCTCCAAAAGGGTTCGCTGTGTTTTGCGGCGGCGTATAGTGGACTGTAATTACACGTATTTTCTTGGACGTTTCAGTTGGGTTTATAGGACCCGTTTCCCTAAAGGGGGAATGATGGATCTGAGAGGTTGAAGATGTCTGAAAGCGAGGTCTGGGGTTAGGCTTCGAGATTGCTTTCGATATAAGCCTATGTTGCCTTTTTACTTTCCTCCGCCAATCCGGAGGGTACATACCTAAAAAAGTAACGTTGAAGTCCCTTTGAAAAACAAATTAATGAAACAGCCAGCAAGTATTCACTCAATTCGAATTCATATATTATGTACTTAACATTCAGAAACAAACACAACTCGTGCTATTATTGCTAAGCAATAAGTTCTTGAATGCTATATCCCGATTAAGTGCTCGGTTTATAACACAGAGGTTTGTTATTCTTCTTCATAGTTTCAGCCTGCATCCTTCAGTCAAAATAGTTTTGCGATTTGAAATCGTGTTTTCGTTCTTTTCGCTTAGCAATTTTCAATTCCTTATGTGGAATGAATGGTTGGTAGTACAGGAACGCCAAGTTTGTAGGCACCATATAGGCCACAAACCCCAACAAATAATATCAAATTTCATTAATTTTGGTCGACCGTGAACAAAACACGTAGAAACCGAGAGCCTCCACTATACGATAATATTTTATTGTAGAGAACTGTTGAAGTAAAGATTCTTCTTGTAGAGATACATTTACTGCATTAGTGATTTATTGTAGTACCTATTTATTGAGATTCAGAGAGATTTGTTATAAGTAATATATTTCTTGATGTGGGACGAAATGGAAATCTTGTTGTGATCTTCACGGTGGGAGCTGGTTAGACATCAACGCACGACTGATATGTCATGAGGGTTAGTATTCTCCCCGTTTATTCATCGCCGGTATAGTAGTCATTTCAAATCGATGGTTTATAATTTTCTCTATTGATCATTAAAATAAGAAAAAGGTCATCAAAAGTGGAAGGAGAATGGTTTTCATGATTGGCTATTAAAAATAATATAGATAAATACGAGGATAAATATGCCACTTTATATCAGTTGTATGTCCTTCGATGTAGGTAATAATCCTCTTACGGAAATTTTAGTTATACATCTTATTGCTTGAATCAAAAAGGTTTTGGAAATGAATTCGTAAAATAATCTAGGTATAAACTTTAAAATAATCCCATTCATTACCTAAATTATTTAGGAAAGTATAAGGTACGAGTAGGTACTATGTTAGTTTCAATCCAATTTTAAGTCGAAACTGACATTACATAATATTTGGAAATGAAGAGGTACAATTTGCATTCTACAGAAACGAAAAACCTGCCAGCTTCCCTCGTCCCTCAGACCATCTGGTGAGATACCAACAATATACAATCCTCGTTTACAAACCGCAATATACTCCGCAGAGATCCTCTTAGGACCACAATTACGAAATTGCGCAATAATTGTTCTAGCTTTTTTCTAACTCGACTTTTTTTAAACTAAGGTCCATTGTAGTTTCGAAAATTGGTCATAGTTATACTTTCTCACCTAGTAGGTAATAAATTTGAAAAATACTTCTCTGTTGTGAAAGTAGTAAGGTTAGAACAATCAAGAGTTTCAGAAATTATTATTACTAAATTATTACGTAGTACCTTGTACAGTGTTAGACTGCCATGTGCCTTTAGATTGAAATACAACCTCTCAGTAATATGTAGGTATATTCCTTTCTGTGGTAAGGGTGTGTGTGTTTACCTAGACGATGTCCCACAGATATCGACCTCCTCTAAACCACTATTTGACACGTATGTCTGCTCAGATACTGTCAAAAGAGGAATGAAATGTAATAAAACTAGTTGTTCGTTGAAAACAATTTATTTGAACTATTAAGTATCAGTCCAACAATCGAAAACGGCCGATTCCATTACTATCACATTTCTGGTGTCTTCAAGACACTCCATACCCGCTGAGGGCTAGATTTATGTTAAATTCGGTATAGGTAGAACCAGTGGGTTTTAATTATTTAATGAATATCAATTGTGGTTTTGTTGTTAGAGACTTGCTGGGTCGTGCAAGGAGGAGGATCGTGTCACATCTTTGAACAGTCGATTGGTGCGACAAGGGCTCAAGAACTCCTCGAGGCTTCCTGGACGCAGGTGACTTCACGTAGTGACATCACTCTTGTGTGTGAATGTATGTACGTACCTGTTGGTTGTGTGTTCTGCCTACTTCCATTATGTGGACTTAACCTTCCAGAAGTGATGGATGGTGCTTAGTGCAAAGAGAAGACATTCGGCCGTCTCTCGCTCATGAGCTAACTTCCCCGGTCGTCCCCCGAGTGAACCGGGATGAGTCGTACATGACGTCACATTCTATTCTCGACTCAGCCGTAACTAATAGTGGAAATTAAAATAAACGCCACCTCACCTTCCTATCACAACCTTGCATTACATTCCTTTCTAAACCAAGTAGCGATAATTAGACCCTCTATTCCCAACCCAAATAGGAAGTTCCCTAACTATCAACCTACCCAGCAGCAATCAAACTCATTTCACGACCAGAAGATGTTCCTGGACGCTCTAACTTATATTTGCCTGAGCTTCCATTCGAATAGTTTGCTATCTTGAAACATGTTGTTAGATATATTCAAGCCTACTCCCTTGAACAGTCTGGTAGATATGCCCTTAATATGTATATCATTTTCCTCTCTATTCGAATTCTGAAAACTTTTTTCCTTGGAAAACCTGCAGTAAAATGAAGAAAAGGTTTTTATGCCTCAAATCAGATTTGTTACTATTTTCAGGATTTCAATCATTTCTTCCTGAGTGACATCAAATAATCTGCTTCCGTTCCTGAATTCCCCAAATCCAAATCCACTACGACAGAAACAATATTCTCCAGCTCCCAATCATATTGATCATTTTCTTTCAAAGGGTGGCTATGTTTTCAAACGCCTCTGCAGACCATTTACTTGCCTTTTAGGGATAAACTAGCTCGAAAAACATTTTTCTACGACGTCTGGAGGGTGAACAGTAGTTTTGTGTTTCCTTAACATTGAAGTAGGTACCTTCACTCATGAAGTAATTTGGAATTTGACGAACGGAGTTGACAGCGGTAACCATTAAATAGCAGGGCATGCATGGTTACCCTAGGCTCACAACAACACCAGATCTTCGATAGGTGGCTATTGACTCTTTCAACGTCATCTAGGTGACAATACTGCCGTTTCTCTGCTGGATCGATAGAGTCAATTAAGAATACTCATTACGTCGTGACCTCTCGAGACAACAGACCGCTGGAAACGACCGTTTTAACGGGGGTCGTGAGTGCCAACTGGTCACGAGGGGACGCTATAATAATTACCAGATATCCCACACCAAAGAACAGGAAAACACCTCATTGTTCACGTCAAATTCGTCGGATCGAAGGAAGGTATTTCAAAATTCGTGAAACCTAAGTCGTGAGCGGTGAACCCGAATAAACATTTTAATCTTCACTAAAGTGTTGATTGAAAAACGCTGTACTAGACAAACATAGTTATTTACATTCTATGGTGAACTGGAAGGTACTAGAATAACAACACTGGGATAGTTATCCGTATAAGAAATTATGGCAACTTCGCGCATCATTTAAAGTTCCAGTCATGCCGAGTGAGTGAGCGAATTATCACAAATAATGTTAAACTTATTCTTCGCAATTTTTGAAATATAACACTTTTTGAATTTGGTGGGCCATTCTCATAGAACATTTCACACTGATTCCAAATATTATACTATACCTATGTTCCTAGATCATGTTTTCACCAATAACATCAAATAAGGCGTTTTTAGCCATTTTCGGCCCTTAATTTAAAAACAAAATGACCCCTAGGAGTTCCTTCTCCAAACATTCTGGCCAACGAAATCATCCTTTTTTTTATTGTTGACATTTTCAAATTTTCTTGGATTGAAATAAAAGCATCTGGTTTGAGCCTTCACACATAGGTACATTCCTCACCATTGAAACCCGAAAAATGGCTGTTTGTATTTTTGTAGAACATGCTTGACACGGGCTTCTATGTTTCTGATTCATGAAAATGAACATAAACCGGTAGAAATAAGGCTCGCTTCCCAGACCTTTCGAATTAGTTACAATTTTCGTTTTTGTGACTTTGAAGGTAGTTTTGAAGTAAGTTAGTCATACCAAATGTATGATGTCCCATGCTTTGTAATAGCTATTACTTCTCTTGATTAAACATCAAAAGAGCAGACCTGACAATTTATAGAAGGTTTATCCTTTATTTTCTGTAGGTTTTAGCCCGTCGTTTCTGGCATACGTAGGTGTTTTAAATCATATACCTAGGTGCCAATTTATTGTATTATAGAGGCATCCATGCCAAGTTGATGATCATTTCACTGTTTTAGCGAAACATTATGGTTTTGATGAGACGAAGAAGGTTTTGGATTCTCGAGACTACCTGGACATTCCTAATGCATTACAGATAGACTGAAAAATGAAGAAAAATGCGCAAAAAAATGGACGAAACGATGAAAAACTCGACGCTCTTCCCTTCTTCGCCACCAGGCACAACTTAATTGCGCTATCACGGCCTGAAAAGAATATTAACTGCCTCAGAAAGAGGAGAAGGGATGCGGGATGAAGAAAAAGGACCCGATCCTGGTGGCAGTGGATGAGGAAAGGGAGAGGGGATAGTCCTGCGGATAGTTCTTAGGGCCTTGAACCCGCGGGGTTGAGGTCGCCTCCCTGCCCCTGCAACTCTTTGTACAGCCTTGATCCCATAAACTGTCGCTTTATTCCCCTCACGCCCGTCTTTCGCCCGTGCGATGCACTTTCCTCTGGCAGTAAAGTTGAGCTCCCTAACGAATTCTTCCCTTTTCTATGTGCTTCTGGAAGATTGGATATTGGGAATCTCATCCGACTTTCCAATCATATACACATACTAAATTGATTCCCAGATGCTGATAAATTAATTTTCATACACGTTGTTTGTTACAGTACATACATTCTTGATTATATCATGGTGATGCTAACTAATGTCACTGAGAATTCATGTTTGTCCAGCTCGATTTTCTGAAAATAATACCTCAACGATGCGGAGTGTCTGAAGAGACTATTGTTTTTCTTATAGCTCCAACGAAAAACTTTTACTACGCTGTAGACGAAGCCTGAAATGACTAAAAACTAACTGAACGCTCCGCTGGCAGAGATTTTAATTCTCCATATTTTTGTTCACCCATATATGCTGAGTGTTGTCTACAATCATGGCTATAGTAATGTCTTGATTTCTTTTGGATCGATCTGTAGCCAAAGCGAACCTCCACTGCTGCTGCAGCTCCTGTTCAAATTAATTTTGCTCCATGCACACACACACTCTGTAGGCCATGAGTAAAGATCTTTGGTGTTGAGACCAGGTGGGAGAAGTTTGCAGATAACGGAGCTAGGTCTACGAAGGAAGCGGGTGGTACAGCAATGACAAAGATATTAACTTTTTTCCAAAACATTTTTCAATAGGTATAACCATATCTAAGAAATCAATGACGGCATTACGTTAGGTCTTTGACTAAGGTGATGGAGTTTCACTCCACCCATTTAGAAAATCGCAGGTAGGTATGTAATTCTCGACTCCGGATAATGGCTGATAAGCCCATTATAGAATATTGGTTGGAACGACTATTAGTCCTTCGTCGGAGGCGAAACGATGGCAGGTAGATTTTAATACCTTACACGTGGCGCAGTTGGAAATAGAATGTGAAGTCATCTCAGTCTCAGCATCCTCATGACGTGATGAGCTTTATCGAGTCGTCCGTTCTGTGAAGTTCAGGATCCAAATTTTTCATATATGTGTGTTTCATATATGTTTGTGGGTTCAATGGAGATGTTATATTTTTTTATCGTTTTGTAATTTTACATGGGTAGTATTATTCATGTAATTTTCGAGACTCACTTGAAGGAATCAGTCTTCATTCAAATAGGAGGATACTAATACCATCAACTAACCCAAGGGTATTGATAGTTTTGAACATTCATTGGAATACAATAATCTTCTTGGAATTCTCAAAAAAAAAATCCAAAAACAGAATAAATAGGTACGAGTAGAAGAAAACTAAAACGCTGCAAATTATTACATAACGGTTCATTATTTTCTGTATAGATCGCCCATATACGAAGATCCTATTGAAATAAAACACCCACCTACGGCGAGGTTCACAATCATCTCTTGGCGACAAT
>JAEMON010000006.1:19993547-20006723 GCA_030264115.1 Lygus lineolaris
GCAGACGTTTTTTCATGAGATTTCATGTGGAATCCGAATCTGCAATACAAAATCAGGGGTCGACCAATATCAGATGAAATGCCGACTTCAAATTTGTTCATATTTTTCAGTAGATCGGGGTATGGGTGTACCCAGAGAGGTGATTATTTGAAGAGATTGCGGTTACTTAATTTACATTTAAATATGGAAACCTTTTAAATGCGAAAAATGTTGTTCTGGTGGGACACAAATCCTCTTTCTCGCGAATCCTAACCCATAACTTGACTATGTGTCCGTGGTCACTCAAAGACCTATCATTCGTAGGCACTTGCTGTGTATGTAGGGACAAAGGTTGATTAAAGCTGATTGGCGACGTTTCCAGGGCAATCTATGATGAAGTGGGAGAGAGTGGAACCTGCTAAACATACACAAAATATTTATGTGAAACTGAGTAGGAGAATGAAATGTTACCATTGAATGGCTCCCTTGATGGCTCCAGAAACCTATTTCTTTCAACCTATTTCAACCTATTTCATTTCGTGTTCAACGTATGATGGTGTGATTAGAAACAAAGACCTTCGACTCTATGGTGCTGTTGACAAACATGATCCACTCCAATATTTAATGGCTTCAAAGTAAAATCTACTGCGAAAATAAATTATACAAAAATGACTAAGTAAGTAACCTATGCAGGGATTTTTTTTATCATGGGCACAAGCCACGGCTTTAGGCTAGTAGAAAATAACTGCGGAATTACCGTCAGCCTTGCAAGGCCGTTACGTGGATATAACCTTGAAGGAATCAGGAATTTCGGCGGGCGGTCAAAAGACGGGGTTGATGAGGTCTCGTAGGTCAATCTGCTTGTGCATTCAGCTGCGCGTACCACCAGAAAATAAACGACCTCGGAATCGCGTGATGAGTAGGGAATTTGCAAATATCTTGCTTCACAAAATATCATTCCCATACTTCACTTACGAAACTTCAATATTATGAATCGTTATTAGAACCTGGAACCTCAACTCCCTAACTGGAAGGAGCCATTCGCTGGAATCAGTTTGGATGTAGTAATGATACCTTACATTCCAGAATAATAACCGGAAAGACACCATACGATTTGTAGACATATATAATAGTTCGGTAAAAATGAGGATTTTAGGGTAACTGAAAACAGTTTTTGATACATAACGGTATCTCAAAATTATGAAGGGCGAGAAGAGATCACTGTGCTTTGTCTAATTATAAAAGTATAATGAAAAACCTCACAGGGTGATAGGAAAAGATGTTCTAGATTCTCAGTAAGTTGATAAGCCCTAATTGGGGGATGTTTTCTCTGATGTAATTTCTCATTTCACTTCACAAACTACGATTTTTCCAATGGTCTCGACGTTTCCAAAAATATATTCGTCCGTACGGACACTATGAAGATTCAGGTAGGCTTTATTTGTAATCTTCAGTTCTCTTGGTTTTGTTGTTACAGTCTTCTTATCCCTTTTATTATATTTGTCGACTATTACTTACCTACCCTTAATTTTTCCTGATGATAAAGTTATTGTGATTTCATGTCCGTTTTTTCAGCATCTCTGTGGAGCTCTGTCAAAAATTAGTAGTGCCGAAATCTGTCACTGAAGTTGGTGTACACGCCACTTGGTTTGACCGATTATTATTGTGAGGCTTCAACATGGACTTGAGCTGCATTATTTTCTTGTCCGTCCGTCTACAGGCCGCTTTTGACTTGAAATTTTGAGGGCAGACTCGTTAGAACGCAAAATTCCCTTTATCGTTTTTGGTAACTACTTATTGTCATGCTAGTGCGACTGTTGTGATAGTGTGTGACACCACACCCAACTAGTTAGTAGGGTAGAGAGTACTAGATCTTGAGAATGCGTTGAAGAACTATTCTTGAAGGCTCAGTGCAACTAATAAAGTAATCCATAAAGTAAACCTCCATTTTGCTCCTCAGAACTTGAAAATGGGGAGAATAAAACCTCGAAACTTCGCCTAAAGTCGCATTTTTTCATATCTTATTCCACGTTAACCAACAAATCTACAGCATCTGAATCATATTATTGTAGAATATCTCTCGCAGCAGTCTTATTTTTCAGAAATCCCAGAATTAGTTTCGTCGGAGTTGTAGTGAAGGATGAGAGCTTCAAAAAAATGGAAGCTCACGACCGAAAAAGGAAGACGGTCTGATAATTAGGTGGTACACGAAGAGCCTTTGATTAGACCAGGAGGAAGATGACAAGGTGGACAATGGAGAAGGCGTGACGAGGGGTCTGCCCAGAACAAAAGGCCAACCGACCATTGTCAACCCCAGAACCGAGCTTGGAACGAAGCTCAGAAAATGAAGTCAGCCTGGGTCTTTAGTAAAGCCGATGGACAAGACATCCAGATCTTGTTTGCTCTTCTCATTGTTGGCGGATTGGCTCCAATGATGATATGCCCTTCAGGGCGGGCGAGATGAGATGCGCATTATAGTCAGTCGATACTTCAGTGTTTGAGCTCCGGATGAGGTCCTCTTCCTTCTAAAAATATAGCTTTAGTCACGACTTCGAAGCGCTGTTGTGATGATATCTTCCATCGGCAGTAGAGTTCCTCAACATCCCTCTTCGACATCTCTATTCTTTTTTGTTATTCATCAATAATAGGTGTGAGGATTGAGATCCGGTTGCGATAATCACTCCTGTAATAGGAATGCTCAGAACGGGTAGGTCATTAGAGAGCAAAAAATCATTGTTTGGATAGATGAAACTTTTATGTCAATCACTTTTATGTGAATGTGCGTCTACCTTTACATCAATTAAAGAATTAGCAATATTTCCGTGTCGTTCACAATCGCATTTCTTTCGTACATGCAAGGAGTCATCGGATGATTCATCAGCTAACTAGCTATTTTAGTAATAGCAACACGGGGTTCATTCTGAAACATCGCAAAATTTCCTATAAGAATCTAAAGCTCCTCAATTTTGAAAAAAAAAAAGCCATGTGGGGCCAGTGTGAGACGCGGAGTACGAATATACACGCCAATATTGCTTCTTCACAGAGAAAAAGGATCATTGGCCGGGGATGGCAGAAGCAATTTGAGAAACTGTGGTCAACGGTTCTTTGTGTTCAGGAGTTACTGAATTTCTAGAATGAGGCGAGGGGAGAGAGGGACTGGCGACAGGGGAAGCTATTTTGGAAATTAAAGATGAATAGAACTCTTCATGGCTTGTTCGGTACAGTTAATAATGCAAACAGGGGTTCTATTCTGGTTTCGTGAACTTGAACATTAGCCGGGAGTTGTTTTTCAGTATTCTTCGAACACAAGAAAGTAGATACTTGTCACGCTGCCTCCATCTGTCTTGTACAAGATCTTCCCAACACGTCCTCAATCGGCCGAAGAAAGAAACGCCGTCACACCATATGCGTGAATGTACACGATTCACAAAAGCTCTCCTTGCGAAAAACAAAAAACCCAGCAGACAAGAAACTCCGGGATAAAAACGGTTTGATATAATATGCAAGTCTTCCCGTTCGGAGATGGAAGCAGGATTCCGAGAAACCGACGTTTTATGTTGTCCTCAGATGGGTATGGGTCCCATGCAGGCGATGTAGAGTCGCCATGTTTCGCCCACCCTGCCTACGTGTGAATCTCGGTGATCTTTTTTGTCTTCTAAGCATCATCTGCGATAAGGAAAGTCATTTAATATGCCGAACCAAGAATGGAGAGGATGCGGTTCGTTCGAAGCAAATTGCCGATGCTGGGAGCATTGGTACATCAATTTGCGAGCAGCTGGCGTATAGTTCCGCATGCAGGTGTTGGAAGAAAAACCATACCTACTAGGTAGCTAAATTAAACTTAAAAAAAAAGTAGTGGATTTGTGTAAGTTGGGAGAGGGGGGAGTCAGTGTTTTAACTGACCGTCCCTACACGGCCAAGGTATGCATTGCAAGCGTGATATTATCAAACGTCGTGATTCTCCGACTGGATGTGCCTCCAAGAATAGCTCGCAAGGACCAATGAGGGGAACTTCGTTAGTTTCTATATTTGCATACTTGGAATATCTATATATTTTGAAAAAAATTATTTAGGTATTGAAATAAAATGGAATGAAAAGTTCTTTATTTCAAATAACAGTATGCAGTTTTTGTTGTACGAATCACACAATGAGTCTTAGCCTATGTTGGCTGATTTGACAAAAAAAAAAATGAATTGAGAATCTTCAAATTACAAATATAAAAATATACATAATCGGCATGTTTGTAATAACATTATAGTTTGTTTGTAATAACGTTATCGACTCGCTTCAATGCGAGCACTATGCATAAGCCCTCAGTAGATGGCGTAATATTGCTCCTATCATCACTAGGTAAGTAGTATAATCCTCAGAAATATATTGTAGCGTACAAAAATGACAACATATATACCAGTAGAAAATCATTACTCCTACTCATTACTTCTACTTATTATCCATTACTTCTACTTATTTTACATTGTTTCTAATTAAGGGGCCCGATTGTCTCATTACACCTACTGCTCATGCGCAATTTTGAAATGTGTTTCATGGCCATAACTCCGGATATATTCGACTAACTTTGGTGAAATTTTCAGAGAGTGTACGGGGTAGCCCTTTATTGCATAGCCATCAGACCAACAGTAGCGTTTGCGCATGCGCAAACGTGAATTTCCTGAAGCTACGATATCCCAGTTCCTAATCGACCGATTTTGCTCAAATCGGAGGGTAGTTGGGGGCTGACTCAAAACCTATGAATTTCATTACGGTTTGACCAGTAGTACGTAGCTACTGCGTAAGCGCAAACTTTAAATTTGTTGTCATAGGGATAACTCCGGAACTATTCCACCAATTTCACTGGAATTTTCACTAACTGATTCTATAGGTAGTACGTCCATGTTACAAAAGTGAGGAATCTATACTGCCCACCCAAATGGGCAGACGTTTTTATTTTATTCTTCTGGAGTTTCTAGACGTTAAATGAAGCATCTTACGAAGTTTCATGAAACCATTTTGAAAAAAAGTTACGGTCACAAATGTAAAAAAAAAATTTAAAAAAAAAGTTAAAAAAATTAAAAAAAAATAAAAATAAAAATAAAAAATGACCAATCATGACCATTCATCATGATGATGATGAATGATGATGAATGATGATGATGATGTGGATGATGATGATGAATGTGATGTGATGATGATGTTAAATGTAAAATTTGACCAATTTATTGTTCATACGTGGTTGAGTATAGGTCAACCCACTGGTCGTATGCGAGAATAACAGCCCGGAATAACGGCTGCGCCCACGCCTGCGCCTTACCACCGCAGCTCCATCATCTTCGACAATGCGACCGTTGGGCGCACTGACGTCATTCGCCTCCCGAATTGATACAATGTTCTTTCAAAGTCATCTACGTACACACAGGCACCTCTCCCAGGTCTCGAGTCCGTTCTCATACCCGTTGGACGGGCTCCACGGTGCCGCAAAAATCCTTTTGGAAGCTTTGAAAGCATTTAAAACAAAGTTTAGCCATGTCACACCATGGGGCAACATTATTACCGACTGAAATCAGACAAAGCGACCTAAGTAACCTAGGGTTATGTATCTATATTACTATCACAAACATGATCTATTAATGTACAATAATAGGTAGTTACGTATACTTTACTTACCTATATATATTCAATTACCAACATTTTGGATATATACACAGTAGATATAATATATATTAGGTATATGTATAACCTCTAATGCTTATCCCCTCGTGTCTGGCCTCTGTAGTCCTAATTCTTGGAATAACTAAATTAATTTTAGAAGAATTGCCCCATCATATCCAAGGACTCAACAGGACATTCCGTTGACTAATGGAGTAATGACTAAAAAATAGTCAACCCTCGCAACTTCATGTTATTTATTATCAGGAAACAAGTTTTAATCCTCGTTTTATATCAAAGGCCGGCAACGTTTGAAAAAAAATATAAATAAAGAAATACGTGATTAACTCGTTTTGGTCACGACCTGAAGTGAAAAAAATTGCCTTGTATAGCGAGAAGCTGATTTAGTCATCACTGTCATCAGCATCTTGTTGAAATTGCTGGTAGGCACTCCACATCTGAATGTAAATTACCCTGGCTTCAAGTAATTTCAATTATCCATCTACCTACTGAGGTCATAGTTAGACTAAGGGTGTTAGGTACAACCGCTAGTTCCTCAATTATACAACTAGGAAAATTACATCATTGTGATGTCACAATAATAACTCTTCTGGCTCCTTGTGTCTTTTGTGAAAAATCGAGATTGGGTAGGCACTTAGTAGAGGCTATAAATAGGTAGGTACGTGAAACTCTTGTAGCTACGCGACTCAATGTCGTTCTCGTGAGTGTTCGAGAAAAGCTGTTACTGATATTAACCGTCGAATTTTTTTTTAAATTTATATATATAAGAAACGTAATTGGAGACAATATTAGAGTTTTTAAAAACCACTATATTTCAAGTTACAAAGATTATGTTGAAAGATGGCACTGTGCGGTACGTATGCGTACGGAGGTCGTGCGTGAACTGACTGAGGAGGCATGGTGCTGAGGGCTTATATAGAGAAGATAAGGATGTCCTGCTGATTCAGCAGGATATCCCATAATGCCGTGGAGTAATTACGTAACTTATACATACATATTGTTACAACACAAACATATTGGGTAATACCAGCATGAATATAACATTTACAATGCTTTCTAGTTGATTCTGGGCCTAAGGTCGTAGACCCGTACAGGCCCTTTCTTCCAGTGTTCTCAATCTTTGGTATGATTCTCCTATCTTAGGTAGGAATGTATGACATTAATATTTCAAAATGAACGAGTCTACAACTACATTACTATGCTTAATAATATCTATAAGTGATACATCACTATTTACTAGGACAGTCGAAATATGAGATAAAGGGTGAGTGTCTTAATGAGTTCAAAACTTGCATTTTTGCTTGATCATGTTCGCATTATTGTGACTCATCAAGTATTGGTACATATATATTTTTTTTAAGAGAATGTGGGTTTGAAGTTTTAATGGACTCATGGGTAGGTATTCGAACACTGTTGGCACTAGCCATGGCCTATTATAGAAATCATTCTTTGGTAAATCGACTGCTAGAAATCTGTTTCCATTGCCTCTAGTGGGCCTTGCATTTTCTGTTTTCCTGAGGGAATCCCAGGATTTATTTACATAAATCGCTAGTCTAAATGTAGGTAAATGTTAGGTGTAATTGATTTAACTTCAACAACTTCCGTTTTGTTTGCTGCTCTTGTATAATTTTGTTGTGTTTTTCATAATGTAGATAATTATTAGAAACCTATTTGAAAATAATACTGATCATTATAGTTAAAAGCTGAAGTCTGAGACGCTAGTCTGTATACATTACCACCCGCGATGAACCTCGTTGAATATTTATGGGTGGGGAATATCGGTTGGAATGATTTCAGGTATGTTTACGAAGGAATAATGAAATAATTCTGCAGAATACATATGTTATTAACCCTGAATGTTTTTTGTTTGTGAGAATCGACGAGGGAGCTCAGGATGGAGGGGGTCAGTTTCCGAGAGAATAATTGTTTAATGATGAATCCCAGACATGGATACTGTACTTAAGTACCAATAGAACCACTGTATCGTGATATAATATTGGGTATGTATGTACCTTTAATGTATCAGGAAACACCGAACGTGTTCTATAGAAAGAACGCGTAGATACGATTCTGCGAGGGGATGTCGATTTTTTTCGTCGTTAAAAACCTTATTACGGTATATTCTAGGAGGGCATGTGCGTCAGCAACGGTGAAAAACGTCGGATTGTGAGTGTGAAGTGGTTTGATTCGTCAAACTTATTATGGGGGGAATATTTTTAACCGGTCAGCCAGTGGTTGGGTCGTCATCGGCAGGAGTTCCCGTTGACAAGCTCATGTCCCCTTCAAGTCCCGATAACTATTCAGTGCGAGCCTCTTCCTCCTTCACACCTCCGGCTGAATCCACAATGAGGCTCCGCATCCCGTCTCTCAACCGACTATCGACCCTCCGATCTACCGACAGTATCAGTCCAGACTGTCGCCTATCCGATGTCCAACGTCAAGTCTTGAAAACACAATCCCATTGCTACTGGTTCAAGAGCTCCTCACACAACGACAAAAGCTCTGTAATACCGTCTTGGTGGCCATCAAGTTGAGATGTGGAACAATGGGATGTGCCAGCTGATTTTGGTTTTTTATTTTTCAATTGGGTCGTTCACGAAGAAAGAAAAATCAACCCCCCCCCCCCCTCAATATTTGATGTTTTACTCTAAGTTCTAAGTTATGTGGAACCCGAAAATCGTACTTGATTAAATTTGGCACGTAGGCCCAATTTGCGGTCTAGTTGTGCCCCGAAGCTGAACTTCCCGAAGCATACATTCATCAGAATGGTTGCATGTACCTACCTAGTACCTAGTTTATTTTCTTTTGCATACCACCCTAGATAGGTATTTATCTTTGTATTAAAAAATCTGAACAATTTCTGACTTATTTTCACCGTAGAGGACTTCCAGCCTACAACTGATCGGCCTTTTGTCTAAGCATCAACAGCAGTGGATATCACGCTTACTTTGTACATTTTACACTCAATCTTGTTTCTACACATTCATACATAGTTTACTCAGAAAATGGTGTCATTCGGTCATCCGCTGACAGATTGATCGCTCACTTTTTGTTAAATAATATCCCCGACTTCCACCTCGTCCACTTGCTTGAAAGGTCTTATTCCTTTCTTATACTTGCCGCCCATTTCACGGGCATTTTCCAGTTCTTTCGTATCCTCCGACGCCCAACAAGCTGAATTTGTTGTTTTGCCGATTTCATGGTAGGTGCCTGAATAAGTTTTTACTCGAAACTGTTACGGAGTACGATGATGAGGCATTGGCGAGGAGCACCCAAAAGAAGCTCCAGCGTACGGCAAAAACGATGAATGGGGCACTGGCATGGTTATTTTTTATTTTGAAATTTGAAAGATCTTGATGAGGGCTTTCCAAAAAGGTGCTATATGAGGGGTATCCGACGATTGAAAGTGGCCGAAAAGGGGTTTTGTAATTTGAACCTAACTGACTTCACCAAAACTCCCCTAAGATTCTTCATCGTAGGTACTCCGAACCAGTTTTGAGCAAAAACCATTTAGCATTGACTCAGAACCTTTTAGGTTTTCATGACTTAATTACCTCATTCAACCGTCACGTAAAGTACACTATTGATTCAATTTTCAATAATTTAAAAGAAATACCTTCAATGGTGATTTAAAAAAAGCTATTTAATAAGAAAAATATATCGCTGGATTTAGTCATTCCCGATTTTTAAGGGGTAAATCACGGTGAAAACCCTTTTGCTGCATGGACTAACCTATATCAATCAGTAGTCCTGATTCATTAGGCACCTACCAATTATCAGAATCAGCTCAAAATGTCCAAAGAGAATAAATGCACAGCCTACCTAACCGATCGGATTTTATAGTTCACAAATCGTTTCGAAAAAACCGTTAGGTAACAGGTATTCCCTAAAATGTTAGAACGTGGTGTTGAAAGTTTCGCTCATTAAGCCATACTGAAAGGAAAAGAACTAAAAAAAGGAGGCTTTGAAGGAACGCTTTGAAAACAGGAATCGTAGTATGACAATTTTTAAACTGAAGGAACTAGGCAAGTGAAACCAATTTTTTTTTTTTTTTGTTTTTTTATCGCCTACTGACCCACCACTACCCGACAGTTACCTACTACAATAAAAATATTATATCGTGAAAAAAAAAAAAAAAAAATTTTTAAATACCGATTTCAAAATTTAAAACCATTTATTCATCTCCAGACTGATGGTTTTTTGGTGAGGTACTTAATTTAATTATTTGCGGAAGTTTGAAAGGAATATTATCAATTTTTGAATTTTTAAGAAATTGTAAGTAAAGTGGTATCGGTTCACGATTCTAATCGAGGCATGCCTTCTATTATGTACGAGTATAAGTCTATGTCTTATAAATAGGTGTGTATCATTTAGTTATTGATTTAAGATTTTTTCTGAAAATAATAATTTACTTGCTTATTTCGAAAAAATCTTAAATCGATTCCCATCCCAAAGGCCATCTTGAAGCTATATCTATTCAACCTTACACGGTGCTCTTCTTAAAGTCCAAATGTGATTGGAAAACAATAACAAATTTCCAATTTGCCGACGAACCTATTGAACTGAGACGGGCCCGACAGGTAATAGACTTCGCCTTCAGGGCACCTCGAACAATTTTGAGATGGGATTTCAAACGCCGGGCAACCAATCAACGGGGGTAATGACGTGGAATCCGTTTTTTGTTTTTCTTCGTACAACTAGCGCATCAGTGAAAATTTTACGTTTGAGCTCCAAGTTTAGAGCGATTATTGATTAGAACTTGAGAGGCGGACCTTTTCAGGAGGACGAAGGCAAATGATTGGCGTTGATTTCGTAACATTCAAAGTTGATTCAAGGAGATTACGGATTAGAACAAGAAACGGTTTTGTCCTTGAGTACAGTAGGTGTAACGCTTAGTGTAAACTTGAGATTGTGAGATTGCTTAACTCAGTCTTCTACCTTCAGTACCAATTATCATTATCATTATAAATTACACGCTTCGATGCTATCGCATTTTCTTAATACTTTATCTTTGATTGTATTTGAGTCTATCACTGAATGGCTGACCAATCTCGATGAGGAGGAGAACTTTATGTGACGAATTCAACGATACCAGAACGATTTACGTGAGCTGAGCAGTTCCTGACGTACATCGGTCGAAGAATCGTGTTCGCTTTGTTGGATTGCCAAATAACTCACGGTCAAGTTTCGTTTGAACCGATTTTGACTCAATTGTTTGGTACATCCAGTGCGCTGTGCATGTCAGTATGTTTGTGCAGTTGTTAGCTGTTACGGCCTTAAAACATCATTCCCCGCCCATTTGTTGGTGTATGTAACAACGATAGTCTGTAACAACGATATGTGCACTGAATCGATGCGTATAATTCGTTAACTTACACAAATGTAAATACTACCGACTCATAAGTAGTGAATAACCTAAATATTATTTTATGCGCTGTTTGAGGGAACAGAATCTAAGGACAACGATGAATACTAACAAATGATTTTTCGCGCAAATTGGAATAATCAGGCCTGGCCCGAGAGCAAGGCGAGCAAGGCGGCCACTTGGGGCCACCGAATGGCAAAGCGTATATTCGTTTAGGTACTGAGCAAAATTGTGAAAATTGTTTTTATGGAAATCAATTTGTTTCATTGTGTTCTAAATGTAATCCTGAAGTTTAACATTTTTTTATAAATATGTGACAGACCAGGCCTTAGGGCCCCTGAAGGTCAGCGTCCAACCCCTTTCTTACCTAATAGCGAATTTCGTTAAAAATTAAGCTAGTCCAAAATTTAAAATGAGCACATTTTGAAAAATATTCTCATGGAAATCCGTTTTGGAGTGTTTTAAATGGAATCCTGAAGTTACATTTTTTTTATATAGGTATATTTATGCCATTCCAGAGTCTGGCCTCCAAAATGGCTTGGGGCACAGGAGCCTTTTAGCGAATTTTGGTTCATTCTTAATTGCCAAAAATCGTTAAATTTGACACACAAAAAATTATTAACAGTCATTACCTCAGTTGTTAGTCCTTACTTTTTCCCCTCGTGAGGCCCCCAAATCGGGCCATGGAAATAATGATCCATAACCAAGCACCCATATTTTTAAAGATCTTCATTCTGTTCCTCCAAACTGTCACAGACCAGTAAAACCCGGCTATTTGCACGCCCTCGCACCATAAAGATGTATTTCTCGAGAAATAAGCTGCATAGATAACCTCAGGGTGTGCACGTTAGCCTTTTGAACGTGCTCGGCTCAACACCACGGGCGGACGATAGGTCTCTAGCATGTCCAGCTGCCGCGTCTGTATCCGTTGCCGTGATTCGTTTTCCGCCTGAAGATCCATCACAGGAGAGACCTGTCAACGGTTCCGCATAACAACGTAACGACCACTTTGCAGACAGGGCGAGCGAACGAGTCGAAGTTAACGAGTGAAAATTACTTGGAAGGCACCACTTCTGACTTCTCACCACGACATATTTGAGATTTCCTTCACACGACCTTCAACCCGCCTTCACAGTTTTTGAACTTGGTGAGGATTTCTTATTTTACGGTTTCAAACTTCACTAAAATAATGCGCTCGTCGTTTGAGAATCACCTTAAACCGTTAACATACCATCGAGGATCACGCATACAAACTCTAATTCAGAGGAGGCAACAGCCTTCAGGATGCTTCGTTTGACTAGTACTCAGGATGGTCGTGACTTTGACACCCATATAAATCTGACGGTACATAAACGTCTGCCAAGTTGGGTGGGCAGTACAGCTTCCTCACTTTTGTAGAACCTTCAGAATCAGTTTGTGAACATTTCACAGACATCGGTAGAGAGTTTAGTTCCGGAGTTATGCATATATGAATATGACAACAAATTTCAAATTAGCACATGCACAATTATTACCGATCCCATTGTTCCGAAATCAATTTATTGACGGACGTCTTGGAGCCGTTGTTTCAGGAATATAACGTTTGAGCAGGTGCATACGCTATACCTTTCGTTCGACAGCAAAAAATTCGTGGGGGACTCTCTGAGGACCAACCGCACGATTCCTGAAAATTTCATCGATATTGTTCAGTAGTCACGAACATATTATACCTTCGTTAGGGAGGAAGCAAAAGTACATACCTACTAATACCCCATCAAAATTGGGTTCTTACACGTTCGAGCCTCGTGGACAAATAGTAGGACGATTTTTTCGATCTTATAATACAAGGATGATACCACATCATAAAGTTCAAATTATGCAGTAGGTACTTAATGGCTCATTGATCAAATTCCCAAAAACCAATAGGTAGCATTTTTCGGGCTAGATATATCATACTCAGTTCCAAAAACACCGATTTTGATGGAGTGTTTTCCCTAGGTATTAATCCGCTGATCAGAATTTTTTGATGGGCCATTTTTTCGCTAGATTATTTGGTCAGATTCCGAATTTGCGAATACCAAGTGATTTTACCAAGTGCTGCTTTTGCTGGCCTTCAGACTCATCCATTTTAATGGTTGACAACATGGCAAGAGGCGGCTTGTCAAAGTAAAAACGTCTGCCAAGTTGG
>JAEMON010000006.1:20011071-20021427 GCA_030264115.1 Lygus lineolaris
CTAGTGTACATCATCTCCTCCCCCCCAAAGCTTGGAGTCCTCTAGCCCTTCTCAGTTGATCTGCATGTACCCTCCTTTCAATCGTCGCCCCCTCCAAAAAAACTCCCTCTTCTATTGGTTCTCGGCATCCTCTGTCGCCAGTGTAACAACTTCCGTATATATAAGTTAAGAGAGAAGTCACTGGTTAATAGTCAGAACAAGAATGAATTATTATATTTTATTATTATATTATATATTTTTGAATCGTTACTACTATAAACAACTAAACACGTGGATGAACCCATAATAATCTAGTGTACATCACCTTCCATTTACTATTGCGTTGATTATAATATATCGAATTGAACTCATCTTCTGCCAATTATCGTATCCAATCATTTTAGGTACAATCTGGATGGGTTTTAAAACATCCAGTAGGTACAGTTTGCTGTTACAGATCCAGGTTCAATTTCACCATCATAAGTACTACATACCACAAAAGATGGACATAAGGCAGCTATTTTCTACAACTATGGCAATGTTGGTTTAATTTACACTTGTCATTCGAACCTATCTACCTATACCTACTTTGGAACAGAATGTGCATGCACTAGGTACGTTATAATAAATGATTACCTATAAATAAGTGAAGTGCCTACTGAAGAAAAAAATGGATCGCATTATTTATACCTCTGCTACCATTTATCAACGTGCTGTATTGCGTGGAACTCGTGTATAGAAGTGCATGTTAGCGCGATCTAACGTAGGTCTTCGGAACTCACAAGGAGATTAGAATGTAGGATGGAATGTTGTGGAAGCCTGCGATACCTTCTTGTAACCTCCCTCGAAAGCTCTGGTCAAGACGCAGAACAGCAGTGTATTCCAACATTCTCCTGGTTATCAGTAAGTATCTGACAGGTTCCGTAAGTAAAATCATCTTATCTTTTTAAACTTGGTAGGAGTGACATTTCGCATAACGTTCAACTATCGCAATTTAAAGCTTGACTTGACGTGGCTTGGCCAACTAGGTATTCGAGGTCATGAAGCAGGAAAAAGCTGTAAAAAAAGAGTTCAGACTTAACTATTCGAATAGCTCGATTACTAAAAATGGTAGTATCATACCAGATCCGTTTTGGACGTTTGTTCCCTTCATTTGGAATTGGTAGGTAACAGTAGACGCCGCTAGTTATCATCACGGACAATAAATTATTATCATTCAACAATGGGGTCTGCGCATGATTTTTTTTTTTACAATTTTTATTGAAAGGGAATCGATTCAAAATGGCCAAAGTGGGGTTATTTCATAATTGTGTGGTCTCTCTATTTTTTTTTTTTTTTTTAATCGACGAAGAGAAATGTGAACGTTTGAAGAAATGCGCGCGGAAATGGAGCGCGCTGATTGGTCGAAGTGCATCCATGCTAAGTATAATATCCTCGAACGGTTTTTAAAGGGGCAGCAGGGGGCGGTGACGTACGTACCTCTGGAGGTACGTACGTCCCCCCCCCCCCCCCCCCCCCCCCCCCCTGCGAAATTCAAAACATTCCATTTTAACATTACGATTTCTGCTCCCACATGGAGTTTTTTGTCCTGATAAATAGTGTTTACTAGTCATGGCAACTCAAATAACATAATTAATGGGTTTTTTCCAATTTTTATTTCTCATGCGCAGACCCCATTGGGATCAATAGTGATCGGTCCCGATTGACACGTATTTTAGTAGGTATAAGTAGGTTTTTGGTTGGGATTCAATTAACTTTAAACCCCTTATGGATTTACATAGGTTTGTAGGAATCTTAACTTCTATTGTGATAGTATAAGGACCTGATAAACAGGAAAAACTCACAACAAGGATCACCCCTTTTCGCAATGGGATCAAAGTGGAAATGATTTATGACCTTGATACACGAAAAATAAATGGCTCCTAAACGGGGTTGCTGGGAGATAACAATCTTTTTTTCAAAATCATTATAATAATGCGCTAAGATTGTTTGGTATCTTCCCATAAATTTTGTCCCAAGCTATTGTAGATTATAGCATAGATGAGCACAGTTAGTGATTGTGCACAGTTGTATATTCTCTCGATTCCAGCATTCTCATAACACTGTATAGGAGGAAGTGATCTGGATATAACAAAATGATGGCAAAAATATTTATTACTTAGCGAGTTAATATGCCTTTACGAGTTTCTGTCGAAAATAAAGTTAGGTAGTTAGTACTAGGTACTTGATAAGAAGATTTTGGTTTCGTATTGATCTGAATATTTGTTAATGTATTGTTTACCTTAGTACCTACTCGTTTGTTATTATTGCAGGTCTACTTGGTGAAGTCGTATGTTATAGAAGTGTCATCCACTAATCCTGCTGTCTAATGGACCATATGGAACCTGCTAAGCCTGGAGGAGCTGCCTCTAATCTTCTACACAATCAGAGTTCTATTGATTCAAAACAACATCACCATGTCGCTTATTCGCCGCAACAGCCGAGCATCCACGCTTCCTATGGCTTCAACCCTACTCAACCATCATATGACGGCAACAAGATTCCAGGATTCGTTGGGCTGGAAGTCAACAATCTGTCATATCCGTACAATCCTTACCCACCGCCGTACGTCGTCCAACAAGTTCAAGGTCAAGGATACCCAATGCTGCATCATGCTGCGGCTCAAGAGACCCATCATCCTACATTTCCTGACCCTCCACCACCGTATATGCAGCAACACCTTTTGAACCAACAGTCAACACAGCGTGTTATCATAAAAGAGGTATCCCACAAGTCCTCTTATTGCTCATGGAGGAAGTTGATGGTGGGAATATTTTTCACTCTTCTTGCTCTCAAACTTATCATCGCTTGCGTATGGTAGGTGTAAAGAGTAGCTTGTCTAGCACTCTCACTTCACTTTGAGACGAATGATAATGACGAATGAACTCCTATCTCAACCTGAGAAGTCCCAATTTACCATACCTATTGTGATAATGCTTTTATCGTTTTAATATTTTTATGGACATTATTGTATCAATAAATTTGATTTGATCATAACCAATTAGTGTTTTTATCATGATTATACTTTCTTATCCTTCCCACTTTTTGTCATTTTTTGCCATTGTGACCTCATGAGCTAACAACCTTTTTTTAAATTAAAAACACCTGAAAATAATGTAAGAAAGCGGTTAGTAAATAAATTGAAACCTAGATGAGATAAGGGCAAAAATGAAGGACGTAAAAATGGCAGGCAATTGGTTCTTGTACAATGTGTACCATTGGTAAGGCAAAAGAATTGCAATTTTAAAAGAGTACAACCGCTACACAAACTGTTAAATTAACTTAGGTAGACGGTACCTGTTTTAAAAAAAACTGGGTTTTTGTTAATTGAAAACTGGTCACAGGTACTTACTGAATTGGTCAACAAGTAAAATTATTTGGTGAGGATTCTTATTATCGGTACATGTTTTCAATTAAGCATGAAATTTGTTTTTAACGAGTGGGGAACTTGTATGGTTATTTTTTATTTCAGCGTTTGAAAGATCTTAGAGAGGGTTTTCCAAAAAGGTGGTATATGAGGGGTATCCAATGATCGCAACTTTCCGAGGATGGGTCTTGTAATTTTAACCCAACTGACTTCACTGACCCCTGGGGGGCCTGCCTGGGTGGGTCCCTCAGTTCCCGAACTTGAATGACGTCACGCACTCCCTTTCGACCTGTTTTCTGATTGAACCAGGCGTAATTTCAAGCTGAAAATTGACACTAGGGGGTTTCGAAGGGCGCCGAATAAGATTTCGAGGTTCAAAATGAAAAATTCCTAATACCCATGCAAGTTCCCCAATGATGGCAAAGTTCCTAGCCAGGTTAGGAGAATTTATTCTCCCATCCTTTTCCTACACTTAGAACCAACAGCCCAGCGCGACCAACAAACGGGTGAGTAAACACTCCAGGGATCAGAAGGTCCGTAATATTCCAAAAGCATGGAGAAACTCGACTATGACCTTCGACGCCGTGCTAGCATGGGATATCGGTTTGTGACCAGGGCCCCCAGTCCCAGAGGGCCCTCCACCATCTTGATTAAAAAATATGAAGAATAATAATAATGATAAAACAATTGACAAACTTAGAAAGCTATTAAAATAAATAAAATGTTTAACTCAGACACATAGTATGTGAGAATGTCTGATCTCTTCAGCATGATCCCTTTCACTCGCCTCCTCACTTACCTATAATACTTGTAGGGAGGATTATTTTTGGTTAGTTACATAAAATTATCTGCGGGGCCCCTAGAGGTTGGTTTCCCGGAACGCCACCGGGCCCCCTGGTGGGAGGGGGGGGGGGCCTTTTTGTAACCCTTAAAATAATTATTTCTACTATCAGCTAGTTGTATCTTAAACTTTGATTCCAGATGACCTCAGCTGAGCAAGTGAACCTATACCCGCAAATGTGAGGATTCATAGGATTTAACCTGTTTGGCTCGTCTGGCGAAGATTGGCCTCGGACTTAGCAATGAATTACGGTGATGTCTACCCGTCGGCTCTTCAGCAGATATCCCCTCCCAGAGTCCTCATCAGTGACCACTCTTCAGGAATACCTTTGACCATCGGTCCGTACCACAGTCCGACCGGTCTTCCTTTCGTGCCGTTCATGCCCGGTACCACGACCATCCCTTGCACGACTCCGGCGTCCGTACTCCCGCCATCACCACCTCCCGTCATGGCAACTAAGCTTCCTCATGTGTTCATAAGCGACCACTCTGAAGTCCCTGCGCCACTGGAGTCCAGAACTTTACCTTCAATAGACGCAAACATAAATGGTGAGCAGGGAGAGTAATAATTTGAAATTAACCCCATTTCTATTAATTTGTGGAAGCGTTACATGCTTGCTGAATTGCTCTCAATAAAATTTCTGCGTGAACTTCCCTTCTTCATAACAAATTTTGTAGAAAACGTCTGCATCATACTGTACATTTTTATTTGAGTGGCGAATGGAATAGGTGTTTACCGTTTTTTTTTTTTTTGCAAATTTTAAGGGAACTTGAAAAAAAGTCTTTCGGAGTGTGCATGTGAACACATTTTCAACTGAAAGAATATTAAAATCCTTTTTGGAACGTCTTAACCATGTTTTATAGACAAAAGTCCTATCACAAAAACTATATAAATTACTTGAAAGAAGTTCTTTCGAGTTGATAATCAAAGTTGGGAGTTCGCAGTTAAAACCTCTTTCCTTAAATTATAATTATTTTCCCTTCTTTTGTTGAAAAGTTGTTCTATTATCTTCATGACAAGTCGGATGTTCTATGACTGCTTGATACAAAACATTTGGAACTAAAAGTCACTACCTGCTACATTACAATGTGGAACAGTAGTCGAGCCTATCAGTTGATCGTTTAGACATTGGATTCTTGTTGTGATTACTTATATTCAATCACAACCCACGAGAAGTTCGAACCAACTTGAAATGACAACTTTGGATGGATTATTCCATAAAGTACCCGAACCGCTTTCATTGATTCCAGTCCCGTCTATCGTCAGGCCGTCGGAGACCAAAAGTGTCACGATGGCTGTCCGCAGAGCCAGCGAACCTTCCGAGGTCTTGTCCAGCTCGTTCACCCAATCTTCACCAGAATCAGAGGACAAAGGCAAATCGCGCCACACATTTCAGCGCTACCAGTCCACCACCCCCACGTCCAACCAGTGGCTCAAACGCGTCGTTGTACTGTTGATCTGTGCTCTGGTCATTGGGTTGGCATTCAAAATCGGTGTTGAACTTTGGAAAGCTTCCTATGGCGAGGATAACTCTGCTAGTCAGGTTGTGTAAGGTCACGAATAAATTTTGAAAAGTGTAACGACGAGCACCCATCCGATTACATAAGTCAAATTTTGGGCGAAATTCCATCCAATATTTCGGCCGGATTAGTGAAGCAAAATGTTAGCCTTGACCAATGAAATACCTAGGTACCTACCCCCAGGCTATTTTCTGTATTTATCAGGGGAACGTCCCAAAGTACCTAATTCATGTGTGGAATGTGAACAATGTTCTCCTTCGTTTTAATTGTGAAGTTTATATGCAATAAGTTATTAACTAAAAACAAACAGAACCTCTAGCCATAAAAGAATAGGTAAGGCCAGAATATTAAGCAAACCCGATTGAGCAGATTTTATTCATTATTGCTCTTTATGCGTACCTAGTAGTTATTACCTTCTGTACAGATCAGTGAACTAGATGCGAGCGTAGCCAAATTTTTCATAAGTACTGCCATAAACAATGTATATCGTGGGTAAATATATTTATTTTCCTTTCAAACATTTTCATAGATAGATAAATTTTAGAGTTTGTGCATTCGAAATTTCGAGTGAGGGCTAATTTTTTTTTTTTTTTTTTTTCAAGAAATTTAAGTTCCGAATCTGAAATAAAAATGGGTGTTCCCTCTTCAAAAAACAATGTTACTGTCAAAATTTCAACTAAAACGAAATTTCCGTGAAATTTTGATTTTAAATTTGAGATCCACGTAAAACATTATGGACAATTTTTGATTTTTGGTAACGAAAATAGGAGGAGATGGGGAGAAGTCTCTTGAGCTACCCTGTATACATAAGGATTGGTTGTATGTTAAAGGCCATGATAAAAATCGGCGTCGTGTCACACTTTCTGGTACTTATGAAAACATTCTGATGACCAGGAAAAAGGTTTCAAGCCAACTTTTGACCGACCCTCAGCCTTAAGACTTCCATGAAAAAAAAAAAAAAAATCGTTTAGAGATGGGTCTTGTTGTGATAGCTAACCACCTTACGAGTAAGTCTATCACGAGCCATACGAAATGAGGACCAACTTGAAATAATTTGTGTTGACATGCTAGTTATGTACATATTATAAAATACTTATATGCGTTGTGGCACTCAATATCTGTGCTCTGGTCGGTTGGTTGTCATTCAAAATCGGTTTTAAACTTTGGAAAGCTGTATCACTTATCGGGTATCATTCTGCCAAATAGGAGGTTGTAGGTCGCGGATAAAATCTCATAAATCTATGTACCTATCGAGGGGTTCACAATCTACTGATGTACATAAGATCTTGTTCATACATTTTACACCAAATACGTAATATAGGGACATAGAATTGCACTAGAACATGCACAAATGCTACCTATCTGTCGATAGAACGAAAAATTTCGGCTAGATTTGAAAATATAAATACGAGTATGTTATTAACATAATTAAGTTATTGCTAATTGTACCTAATAGGTATTTCAGATCATGAAAATAAGGAACGTGATGGAGTATATAACGTACATTCATTGTATTCTGTACAACTATTCTAGTCTCGGTAGTGAAAAGATAAATATAATGTAAATAAGGTATATCAAATATTTATGTTAGGTAAAAAAACCTACGCAGTTCTCTGACGTTTTGAAAACCTCCTTTTTCCAACTCAACCCATACGGATTAGTTTCCTAGTATAAATTAGGTGTTGGCATTATATCATGACCTTTCTTCTTTTTTTTTTCTCTGCAACTTTAGTTTTTCTAAATAATGCTATCTTTATAGATCTAGGCTAGGAATCACGCATAATGAAATCCAACGTCGTGAAATCACTGGATAAAATACGAGATTGTATCGTGAAAATCGAACAAGACGTTCAATTATGTACCTATTATTTATACCTACAATGTATTGTACATTTGTACTTGAAATAAGAAATATAAGAATTATTATAGGTCTATAGCTTATTGCTCTCGTATCTAGATTTGTATTGGATCGGAGCGTCAATTTTATAGACATGGACTATGGCCACGGGCTACTAGAGGAAAAAATCAATGATTGGCTAGCCCTAGTTTCTAGTAAATAATGTGTTCATTTTATGAGTTGATGACCACAGAGGTCATCCAAATCTGCACGAAATCGGGGGGTTCTTTCCCTCCTTTCCCTCCAAATACATTATACATTATTCGTATTCATGTAGTACGTATATTGAAGGATTCAGCTTACAGATACTCTTCAGGTTGGTAGATACCGATATTCACTTCTGTAGAAAATACCCCTTTCCCATCTAGTTTGGCAAAACGATAACGGGAAGTCCTGAAAAAATTACCAACCATCATCCATTTTCAAATGATCCTAGATGGGCTGGCGACCACAACCGTTGCTCGGTTCACCCCAACTTGGACTCCACCGCAACCGTCTGGGTGCCGAGAAGCTTCAAATATTTGCACACAATAGGATTGGCCCACAGCCCTAGTATACCATTCTCATCCTGAGGCGCCATTGTCCGGTAGTTACTGAGGTAGTTACCTCAAGATTGACTCCAGCGACGTTTTCCAGTCGATAAACGAACAGGCTTAAAATTCCTCTATTTCGCAGCGTGAAGCGATCGATTCTGGGCGTATTTACGACAGCGGTTATTCCCATCTAACAGTGAAGAACTGGTTTCGTTCCGGCTCCCTACTTGAACGGAGAAATAAGGTAGAATAGGTTGGTATATATACATATAGGCCTACTTTTTTAGGGTTTTGACAATTTCCTAACAAATATTCGATATTCTTTTAATCATTCTTTACCTGAAATATTCTTTACTCTCTTCACTTATATTTTCGAATAATACTAATACGGTGTAAGAACTAGGTAGGTATATTTTTAACCATTTAGGTACTATACCAATACTATCAGAGGCAAATGATGAGCTAAAATCCGGAATGGGGATAGGGGAATTCCGGTGTGTCGGAATTTTGCATTTTCGACTTCAAATTCGGATTCAGCATCCTTGAAAACTGAATCTAATTTTCAGCTCAAAATGTTCATTAGGTTGGCTGTAATATGGGTGAGAAGAACGCGTGCCGTCAACTGTTCTGAGGAGCGGAGGGTGCCCCCCCCCCCCCCCCCCCCCCCCCCCCCCCCCTGATGGGCGAGGAGTGGGTGAAGACATCTGTATCTTTTCACAGACATTTAATCATCAGATACCCCACGTATAGGTAACACTTTCTTGGAAAGCTATCACTGAAATCTTTCAGCGAATAAAGTGAAACAGCCTGAATTGACCATTGGTAGATACTTGTTATTTTCTCCAATAAATAGTGTGGCAAGACAAAAATAACACCCCCGACAAAATTGAAGAGAGGAGACGTCATTATATTAGGAGTCTGATTATTCATAGACGTGTGAAATGTGTGGAGACAAATTCAACGTTATAAAGACATTCTACCGATCGATGGTCTCAAGACCTTTTTGAGCTAGAATCTTCATATTTATGTGGTCTTATATTATACCTGCCTAACAACATGTACCTTCGGATGCTGTGGTTTCTCCCAAAAATTGGGTTTAGTGAGGTCATAAGTGTGGAACGTCAACCCTTTTTTCTTGCTCATCGGATACCTCACAAATTTTATCTTTTTGGAATGTCCCCATTGGAATCCAACTTGGATGAAAACTTATTACTTGCTGGGAAGTCATAGACCAATCACTTGGCAGATTTACCTCGATTCCTCGTGAAAATCCGTTCGGCTCATATTTAATATGTGTCATTGACCGCACAATATATTCCGGATTTCGTAAGAAAACCAGACCGTTGCTGGGTGTCCAGAGTTTCGGGCGAATAAGAAATTCGATTCCTGGTTGTCCCACGCTGTGTCCTTTTAGGTATAAGATCTTTTACCGTTTTTCTCAGAAACGATATATGAATGCCTACGTATTTTTGTTTTTTCTCTACTGAAGGTAGGGAAGACTATTCTTCGTGCACGCATTCGTCCACCATTAAATGGTTCCGACATGGCATTGTTCCGACCGCGATAAAATTCATAAGGGACCGTCTTGGCCCACCGCAAAAATCCATGAAAATTTCATCAAAATCACATCATAAGTTTCAGAGTTCAAAGCTTACAAAAGAAATTTCGCTCAGTTTCTGATGTCAGTGCATTGACCATGGTCAAATCATCGTCCCAGGCAAAACTCCAAAACGTATCGTCCGATTTTGATGACATTTACAGGGGTTGTGAATCCCTTAAAAATCGAGTCGAAAATAGAGAAATAGACCGGCTGTCAAAAATTGTGCTCCCACATTAGCTGAGTTGAATATTGAGCTCTCAGATTGCTGAGTTAAAAAATAAGCTCTAGATCAGCTGACCAGAAAATTAAGCTTGTGGCGTTTACATTATTATTATGTTTGATTTTTCACCTGTTGCTTTGTTTATTTTATGAAAATTGCGTTGTCAATAAAACAGACAGTTTCTGAAAGTTACACAAATTGCACGATTATTTACATTTTTGTACGGAGTCGAAAAACAACCTTCTAAAAACTGGTGACCGCCTACGTGATATTTGAACATGGATGATCAACCAAATTTAAACGTTGGAGGAGCGAGAGGTGACCACCGAAATTCGAGTACACTACATTCTGGTCAAACAC
>JAEMON010000006.1:20029113-20048421 GCA_030264115.1 Lygus lineolaris
AATAGGATCTTTGTAGATGGGCGATCTATACAGAAATAATAATACGTTGTGTGATAATTTGCAGCGTTATTCATTTGGCCTACTCAGCGAGATTTGCGATTCACACTCTTGTTTCTGCTCGTTTTATCTGTCTGTCCACATTTCCTTTCCACAGCTTCAACTTCCACAATTTTGATCTGATTTCAATCAAATTTTCAGGGTTTGTGCTGGTTAGCCCCGTGACGGTTCCCTCTGAATTTCATCGCTATCGGACTATTTGTAGCGTGAGTGCATGCGCAAACGTGAATTTCCCCGTGAAACCTCAGTATCTCAGTTGCTAATTGACCAATTCCGCTCAAATTTGGAGGGCAGTGGGGGGCTGACTCCAAGACAATTACCTATGAATTTTGTAATAATTGGATCAGTAATTCTATTGCGCATGCGCAAACTTGAAATTTGTTGTCATAGGCGTAGCGTCATTCCAGTTCATAGTAGGTCATTCTGGTTTTCTGAAAATGTAATGGTATTGTGAAGGCCACGAGGAAGCTTCTGTACCATGTCTTTGGCAATGTATTTCATTTTATATCCTAAAGCAAGCAGGGGCAAACAGTAGCTCCTATTACAACCAATAAATTTATTACTTACATCTGTTTGTTTCATTGATTATTTGGACGAAGGAAGTGGAAACTTTCAAATTTCTCCAGGATGAATGTACCAGTTCGATCCCCTGAATTGGCGAGGTTCATTAATCTTTTTCAGGGTAGAATGCAACTTTTGAAGCAAAACATTATTTTTTGTACATTATATACGTTATTTGTGACTCAATTTAAATTCCTAGGTACCTACAACACAGGTGACTGCCTTTCTGCCTTTATCGGAAGAAATTATTTTAATTCTGACATTTTTTCGATACCCTCTTAATATTATTGTTCCAGTGAATTAGTTTCGAAAGATGCCTTCGCCATTTTCGGTTACGTCTGCAGTTTTGTTTTGGATGGCTTTCTAATTTGCACCTCTATCAGGTACAATTGGCTGGCTGACGTAGGGCATTGTAGAAGATATTATTCATAGGGTTCTGGAAGGTATAGCAGTCAGCTATTCACCAGTATCCTGCTGGTACATTCATACCGGATCTCGCGGCTGGAGGGCGGAATGGAATCTCATCAACCACCCAAAATTTACATTAGCGTCCTCCACCGCCCGAGGCCTCACAAATAATTCGTACACAAACATTCCAATATCAATCTCGGCATACCTGAAAGGTTCGTTAAAGAGTCATTCTTAATCTAAATTACTCCCGCATTTCAAATCATCGCTTCGAATGGGCCCTCAGGTGCCAAATACTAGTAGGTATGATGCAGACCTACACTCCAATCTCTGATTAGCTTTTAGTTACGGGGTGATGGATTCTAACAATAATTTAGTTCATACTCAGTGTTCAAACAATGGGATTTCAATGTTTCTCAACCTTATTGAACCAATAATGAATTCAGATCCATAAATTCATCAAAACTAACAGCTTCAATCATTCAAGCATTCGTGCATGATTGCACTGAATCACACCTGGACCAATGTAGAATTGTTTTATACTCACATTATAATATAGTTTTGATTGTTTTAAAATTATCCCTGTCGATAACATTGATATTTCAGGTTTCAAGATAAGTTTATTAGGTATAACCTGAAAATTGACTTCGAAGGATCGGTCCTTACGCTACACTGAGGAGCCAGAGAGGAATAAAACTATTCATTTTATATGAATCATCACCCTATCTTCATACCCTAGATGTTTCATTCTTTACAGTTATGTATTTCAGCAGGAAACCGCTTTTATCAAGACTTTCCCATAATTTTGAATTTCCCCAAATTTTCTCTATTACAATAATTGTGTTTGTGAAGTTCATTTGTATTTGTGACAAATCCGCTCCGCGTTGATAGGTTTTTTGCAAATTGTTGGGTAATAAGTTCCTGGCGAGATTATAGGCTATGGTGTATGTCGTAGATACAACTTCTTCCTCCATCTTGAGTTGGAGACGTTGATTGAATAAACACGTTCGTAAATTAGGGGATGTAGTCTTACAATTTTACAACTTTTCAGAACGAATACAGACGATATACGAACCGCTGAATAGAATTTTTTGTGACAAATTCAACGACACCAGAACCATTTCTGTGAGGAGCCGTTCAGATTTCAAGCCCAACCACGTCGTTTTGGTCGAACCGATTATCGAGGAGCTGTCTGCTAACCTCAATAGGGCGTGTGAATCGCGCGATTGCAATTCCGGGAGAAACGCAAGTAAGTTACAAATTAATACTCACGATGATCCATAATGAACAAGTGGATCTTTAGCTACGTACATGGTACCTATCTACCTCCTTTTTCTAGGTTCGGAAAGCTGCTGTTTCCCCAGTGAACCAACGCGTTCCAACCAGTCCTTTTCGCTTTTACTTGACTAACTTGTTCTTCCAAGGACAATGTTCTCTTCCCTTCGTGTTTTACCCAAAAATCTCTTCTCGTTGTGTTTTAGCCATAAATCTTTGGAATGATGGTTTTTTCTTTTGTGAAAATATCCGCACAGGACTACATACTAGGCGTCCCTCAATCTATAGATTATCCTTCATTAGCTGTATATTTTCCACAGCAATGAATAATTGTGTATTTCTCTTAGGAATTTTTTATTTACTTTTCTTTGGAAGGGAAAAATGGTGTATTTCAGTGATACGTAGGTAGCTTGCCTCCGAAAATGCAAGATGTTCCGAAATAAACACACGTTATGGACACTAAAATGCTTTTAGAATTGGTGTCTTAGTACGAAATCGGTTTTCTGGACATGACGATGTTATGAAACATTCTTTTTTGGGCTGATTCCGAATAAACCCAACTTAGAAAGCTAATAGCAGTACTCTAAACCTCAAAAAGCCTGGAAAGAGCATGTTTTGACCAAAGGAACCGCTTAAAATTGTTTTCGTACACAAGAAAAGTTGAAGACCCGGAAATTCTGTTTTGAATCAGACCGTTATTCAACCTTTCTTCTATGCAAAAACCATTTTTTGAGGTCCCAATCGTCAGAAATGTTATTTTACAGGTTTTTTGATGTTTTGGGAGCTAAATAGCTATTGCCTTATAGGAACATTAGGTATATTCGGAATCGGGGCAAACTTCACTGTAAGAAGAAAAGTGAGTTGCAGTCAACTAAATAGGTAGGCAAGAGCACAATAATACCTAATATAAATATTATAATGTTGCTGGGTTTAGTAGTTTTGTCGAATGGTCACTGAACACCGACATGTGGCTTTTCCGTCCATATCCGAATCCATGTTCATTTCATAACTTGTTTACTCGAAAACCATAAATATAATTATGATTATCATTCTTACCGATTTTGTGACGATCATGCTTTCCTTGTACTTGTGATTCAAATATTAACTTAGGTTAATACTCAACTAATTGTAAGAAATGGTAATAAGGAATGCAGGTGAACAAAAATAATCACAACGATACAAGGTGTGGTTTAATCGCTCACATAAATATACCAACAAATCACTCGTATATTGAAAACAGACAACACTTAAAAATGACTTTAGAAAAATCACATAAAACCTCTGGGGTTACCCTAATAACTTTTATCTTATAAATAGACCTTTTTTGTTATAAATTTGCATCTTTTACAGTTATTTACAAAACATAAATAAAATTGTATTTTTGTTTTAAATTTATTAGA
The DNA here is from genome assembly GCA_030264115.1 of Lygus lineolaris. NCBI lineage: Eukaryota > Metazoa > Arthropoda > Insecta > Hemiptera > Miridae > Lygus > Lygus lineolaris. The sequence continues at coordinate 20,032,815 of JAEMON010000006.1, forward strand.
ATAGAAAAAATTAGAAAACGCTTTAAACAACAATTATTTTTTTTGTTCTTTCTTTATTATTTTGACACATTTTTGCATAATGAAGCCGCATCGTTGACTTCGGTGCGGGGAGAAAAATTACGACAAGAAGAATCGCAGCGAAGCGAGTGTCATCAGCGTGAGAGACCCAACAGTGGCAGCTGCGGATGAAACAGCAGAAAGTCCAGGATTCCTGGGGGTTACAAAAGAAAAATTGCATCATTAGATCTGGAATACTACAATATTTCAAATTGATGAGAAATAATTCTGGAAGTCCACATTCTTCTTCTCTTTCTTTTGAGGAAGAAACAACACTTCTTGTTCCAACAACCTACTTAAGTATATACTTAGAGTGGTGCTAAGAGCAGATAATCGGACAAATTCCAAACGAGGGTGATGGATATTTGCACCGTTAAAGCTGACTAACCTATGTGTAAATACAAACAACTTGAACAGTTACTAAACTACAGAAATAAACGTGACGTAGGGACGATGAGAATTCTGGACTGAACTGTGTGCTGCCCAGGATAAGAACTATATCACTATAGAACTATAGTGTAAAAAAAAAAAAATCTTTTAAATTTGCTAAAAACTAAAACAAGCAAATCTTCTCGTTTCAAGTACGTATTAGTCGTAGGAAGTAGCTTTTTAGTCTATAGAAAAATGTATGCATCGTAGAAAAAATATCAACCTTCTAGATTTGACTTTTTGCTGTTGTTGGAATACTTGGATTTTTTCTCATAACATTCACTAGTAAATGCGTGGAGTTTCGTGAGGATTTTTACTGTTCCGAATTTGTTCATATCTGAATTGCTCAGCACTCTATATTTATACTATTTCATTACAACTTAGTGATAGAGCCACATACAAGTCATGGGACTTTTAACATTGGTACCTTCATGAGATTGTCTATTTTACCTCAAAAACGTGATGACCTAAATGAACGTCTCGTATGCAAAAGGTAGGTAATCCTGTTGAAAGTTTACAGTATAATGTAGCATGGCGAGTTTGTTTTAAATTTCAGAGGTTTTCGGCCTTATAACTGTATCTTGAATAGCCAAACTGTTATGTAACAATACCATCTTAAGATAGGGTTCATAGGTAACAATGATTATTACATTATTTTATCATGCATCCAGCGTCTCCTTATTTTTGATTACCTTGTTTTTATCACTCTTAAATAATATTGAATTTTGATAGTTACTGATTCCTTTTATATCACCTCATAAATCGTAAAACTTCTGATGAAGAGTAATACACGTACCTCAATTATGAAAGTTTAGATGAAAGTTACATGGATTAGTGTCATGCGGGTTTTCTCTATTTATCGCCTCTCTGTGTCAAACTTACCATATTACAGTAGTTTTTGGTCAAGCGAATGGGTTGCGTTGAAAATGAGAAGAACAGGGAAGGAGAACTTCTCCTTCTGTCAATCTCTGGCACTGAATTTCACGTACAGCATTTTTGTATTTCCAACAAACTATTGTATTCAAAAGCTTTGAACTAGACCTTGCCCCGCAGAGGGTACCTACCATACTTACCAAATGAGATGCTTTTTGAATTACTCAAATGTTTTAAATTCGCCTAAATTTTTTTTTGGTAGATAGGTAGATAGGTGCTCACAGGGCTCTCCCCTATACACCTACCAGTAATAGCTTATCTTCTTGTACGTATGTTAACACACAATGACATGCAACATCTTATTCCTGCAGCTAGTTAGAACTAAGAAGGTTATATTATTATGTAATACCTACCTGGGATAATAGCAGGATGATAGCTTACTTCTTATCAATTGGAAGGACTGGCCATTTATAAATTACCACCTGAACATTGACGTCCAACTCAATTCCTTCACGGCCACAAGCCTTACCTACTGATAATTTAGTTAATGTGGGGATTACCTATATAATTTATCTATCTATCAACCTTGAAAGTTTTTGTAGGATTATCACAATTTGTAGAATTTTAAGTGGGTTTAGGTTCGTGTTCAAGCTGTGATGTATAAATAGCTGCTAAAAATTCGAGTGGTGCCTGATTGAAATAAGTTTTAGAAAATAAAAAGAATTAGAAAGCTGACCACTCAAAGGTACGTGGTGAGGGAGGGGATGAAAAAATGAAAGCGAGGTTTAGCAAAATAATTTATTGGATTCGGAAACTTATGATACAGAGAGGCGACTAAGAGAGAAAAGTAATAGAAGAGACAATCAATATAATTTGTAATAATTATAATTAACTATTGGGAATTATGATAGCGTAGGACGTTTCTAGGGTATGAGATGGGGGTGTGGCATGGAAGTAATAGGCATAGAAAGAATCTACCCTACAGCGTACCCTATAGTCATGGAAGAGGAACAAGTAGGGGTGAAGAGAGCTGAACAGGTGCAAAACAGTGTTAGGTCAGAGCGCTAAGAGCTATGTTTTGTTTCCTCCACTTTTCGATCTTATGGTTTTGATTTTTGGGCTTGAACAATATTTGTGAAACTTAGTTGGAAGAAGAGGAAAACTTCGACTTACTTTTTAAGGGATATTGAGGGAAACAATATTAAGTAATCAAATTAATCAATAATAGAAAATCAGAGAGTTGGATTTCCTTTTTGAAGAGTATTTTCATTTTTTCGTTTATTAAGTTTAACTACTACCTATTTAGTTTAACTAATCGTCATTAACATTAAAATTATACAACATCATGATGTGGCATATACATAAGCCCTACAGATAGGGAGGAAAACTCCCTTAAGGGGCCAGAAATGTACCTAATTTTTGCTCAAGAAGTATATTGGATTTGGGAAGAGTGATTTTATGGGTTTTTGACGTACATACTTGTGGGAAGTACCCTGTACGTAATATGTTTGAACAGTATGGCATGTATTTTGAAGGGATGATTGGGGGAATAATTTCCTGTGAAAATACCAATGTTTGCCAAACGTTAAAGGAATTACAGTGTTCCAATGATGCCACAGGCGACTCTGGTGCCGGCGTGTCCGGTCGTCAGGGAGTCCGAGTAGCCTCCTTTGCCGAGGTCGTCGCGGTCCGAGTGGATGACAACTGCACGTCCGAGGATCGACGTCGGCCCGTGGAGGCTGATGATGGAGTCTGTGATGGCGACATGAGCGATGCCGTCAGCTTCGGACACGATGTTGCCGAGGTCGCCAACGTGCCTGTCAGCTACAGTGGGGCCTCCGTGGTTTTTCTGTGAAAAAAAAAAAAAAATAAAAATAAAAAAATAGAGATATGAAGTAGTAGCTATTAATCTTGGAACCAAGACCCATATTTGGATAGACATAAGAGACCGGACTAAACCTCGGGGTCGGAATTGTTTGCTGTCCCTGATCTCAGAACCGGATTGAGAACCGCCAAAAAAAACCTTATTTCAATAATCAGCTCCGAAATCCAAGCAGTTCGGACCGTTTGAGTTAAAAGAAAAGCACGTGACGTCATCAGTCAAATATCTCCCTCTCAGTTGGTCCCTACGTGCGGGAGCGAGAGAGAGATGTTTGACTGATGACGTCACACGCGTTTTCCTCCTCCTTTTTCACCCACTTCCGATCGTTTTCCGACCCTTCATATTACACCTTTTTGGAAAGCTCTCCAGTGTAGACCTACATATTGAAAGTATAAAAAAATGTACGTCTATTCCCCAATGGTCGTTCACCCCGATAAACAGTGCAAAGCAGAAATCGCAGATGAACACTTGAACCCCTGAATACATTATAGTTTTGTATTTTCTCAACCCCAAAAAGTAATCAATTTCTCAAACGCCGGAGCCAAATAGGGGCCAAAGAAGGCCAGTCCCCTGCACCCCCGGATTCTTTTGCTTAGAGCCTATGGCTAAAATACAAGAAACATGGAACGTGCTTTAGCCGCTCTTTTCTTGACAGTTAGGTGGAGACAGTTAGGTGGTGACCGTTTGGTGGTGACAGTTACGTGCTGACAGTTAGGTGGTGACAGTTAGGTGGTGACTGTTAGGTGGTGATAGTGAGGTGGTGACAGTTAGGTGGTGACAGTTAGGTGGTGACCGTTTGGGGGTGACAGTTACGTGGTGACAGTTAGGTGGTGACAGTTTGGTGGTGACAGTTAGGTGGTGACAGTTTGGTAGTGACAGGTAGTGACAGTTAGGTGGTGAAAGTTAGATGGTGACAGTTAGGTGGTGACAGTTGCGTCGCATTTGTGTGACACAATTCCGTAACGTTTTATGGTAATTCGCTCAAGGCTAAAAAAATGTTCCATGCAAAAACTGAATTTGGAAGTTCAATAATGTTTATGCCATGAAATGTTGATGAAAATCTGAATTGGGTTTGGGATGTTCTGAATTTGGCTTGAAAACCCTAGGTAAGTACTTACCTATATAAAAATATAATACGTCATTCCAACCTTAAAAACGGTAAGATAAATCCAAAATTGCACTAAAATGTCAATAAAATCAAAAGGAAGAATAAGTGCAAAGGCCAAAAATTCTGGTGCATTCGCTAAGATCAAAAATATTGTTAGAAATGGGATAATTTTGGTTGTGATCTTTGTTAAAATAAAGTTCATTTGCTGATCTAAGGTATAGGAATATTACCTATTTGGTACACATGTTATTTGGCACATATCATGAGGATAAGCCGAATATTAATTCTGAATTGAATTTTGAAAAATTTGCGAAAATAGTCGAATATTACCTACCAATGAGCATTAATTTTTTTAATTTTGAATATTCGCTAAAATTTTCTTTATACTGAACCAAAAGCAGTACCTATTATTTCAACACATTTGGCCATACCTTGAAGGGGTTGTAGTGTCCACCAGTGGAAGCACACCCTGAAGTCAGGTCTCCCTTCTCGTGGATGTGGAATCCGTGTTCGCCAGGCTTGAGGTTCTCAACGGTTCCTTCAAGTCGGACGTTGGCACCTTCCTGAATGAACGTCACGTTGCCGACGACGCCCTGGCCGCCAGTCGTGAACACGACGATTGCTTTCTGAACAGACAAACAAATAAAATATTGTCAGAAACTCACTACAGACTCATTTCTTAATGTCATCAGAAGAGTATTGCAATCGGCAGAAAATAGATGTTAAAAACACAGATGGGTATATGAATTTTTGATTGCATCAATAGTAGGGCCACTGCGCATGAGCAAAAGTAAAAATTATCCTATTCATTTTTCAAGGCCTAACGAACCGATACGCTCTAAACTGGTGGATGTAGGGATCCCTCCAGTTGATCCACTATATCATGATCGGATCAATTGCAGCCATTGCACATACTCAAACGTGAAAATCCTCCAAACTGCAATTTCTCAAGGTATAAAACCTTTCTAACAATTTCTTTAGCGGATAATCCATAACCTATAATATTTGAAAATCCCCTTATTGAACCATAATATTGACACCTTTCAATTATCTACCCATACAATCACGTTATAAGGATCGATATGATAATGATAAAGCTATGTGCTACATTCATTAGGCAGACTTTTTACTACTCACTACCATCGGTTGGAAAGTTTTGTGTTCGTGCAATCATGCTAAAAGTTTCGTCCTCCAAATTCGGTCCACTAGTGGTCCGACGGCGATGCAACTCAAAGGGGACTGTCCAGGTCGTCCACCGAGCAATCCACGATAATTTCAGCAAAATCACAATATATATTAAGTTTCGGAGTTTAAAAGCTTCCAAAACAAATTTGGCTCCGTATCCGTGTGTGTTAATGTGCTTGTTTATGCAATGTCTGTGGTCAATTCCTTGTTTCAGACAAAACTCCAAAACTTATGGTTTGATTTTGATAACATTTACTTTACAGAGATTGTGAGGTTTGTCCCCAGATGATCCCATATAAGTTTCAGCCACGTCGGAGCAAAGCTATCTCTGCGCATGCCCTAACGTGAATTTCCTGAGACATTTACGTCAACAAGACTGCCCATTGACGGGTCATTTTCGAATCTTGGTCAAGGCTAATTAATCGAATGGAGTTTTTAGATCAGCTGAACAAAAATTGAGCTTTAAGTACAGCTGAGTCGAGATTGAAGCTCACAGATCAGCCAGAGTCAAAAATTGACCGCCCAGATTGGCTCAGTCAAAAACCAAGCTCCCAGATCAGCTGAGTCGAAAATCGAGCTCCTAGACAGGCTGAGTCGAAAACAAGTTCCGAGATCAGCTGAGTCGATACTTACAGACCTACTGGATTAAAAATACATTTTGGGTCGTAATATTTTTCACCAGCTATCCATTTTAAATTAAATGAGAAAGCTATTCTGCCCAACCATCTTGGCAGACTTTTTTCAAATTAGTCAATATTCATCATCTTCGAATACAGAGTTCCAATTGGCACTGATCTGCAAGATCACCATAGATTTCTGTCCGTGTGAGTGGTAAATAAATTATAAACCAACAATGTGTAGAAGTGTTTGAATTTCCATGATAAATTTGATGGGTCAGTATCAATTCTGAGGCCGATCCGTATAAACGTAATTTCCCAAATGGCAGAGCGTGGCGAGCAATTAGCGGGCCTATCAATTTTTTACTGCAGATGACCAATTGGTCGTTAGTGCGAAGGGTCAAGCACAGCCGCGGAGTTGAAACTTGTTTCACCTGCATGAAATAACGTGCAACTAGATTCCAGGGATGGAGAGGAGAATAATCAAAGCTCATTCGGTCTGAAGTTACTTTGTTCATATGAGTTTTTAAGACACCCCTTAGTAGTATATACCAAGACAAGACGTCTTTATTTTTCGAGTCATGCCCAGGGGATCGAGCTAAATTATGTACCAACCTCGGCATCAACATCCAGATGAAATTCGATCATTCATTGCAAATAAAAATCCCTAAAATTACATATTTTTTGCCTAAACAGCTGATCTATTCGGCTAAGTATTTTAACATGAAAAATATGTGCAAAAGGTGGAGTCATCCCGGATTCATATCAAGGTGTCCCAGAAGAACATTTTGAGCATAACCAAACATACCGGAGAAATTCGAAAATTGCAAGTAAAAGTACCCTAAAATACATATTATATTTATGTTGCTCATGCACATTCGATTAGAACAAGTTGCGTCCTCCAAATTCAAAACTTTCCCACGTTACTACGGTTCAATTTCCTGAAACGTGAATTTCCTGAAATCTACCTTCGACACCCTGTTTGGTTACATTCGGATAGGGGTTTCCCAAGTCAAATTCAGAATTTTCCACGCCAAAAATTTGGGATTTTTCATTTCAAATTCAGAGTTTTCCTATACTTAATTGTAGTTACTTACAGCATAAAAATATCGAAAAAAATCGGAATTTAAAATGGAAAATTCTGAATTTGGTTTGAAATAATATTCTGAATTCGGTTGGAAATTTTTAAATTTGATTCTTAATTTGACTTGATTATATATAGGTAATACTATATTTTCCATGCTTTGGGCCAAAAATGATAGGTATAATATTATATTGTTGGTGATATTATGGTGACACTGCCCCCACCCCAACCACTGGATTCGCCCCTGTATGTAGTGGTTTGTCAATTCCGCTCCTGTGCGAAATCGCCCCCTTCATATCACGAATCGTCGATACGTTCGAGATCTCCATCAGTTGAAATGATCCGGCGTCGGAGTCGATGTCCTAAATGACTGTGCCGCTCCCTAAAAGCCTCTAATGTCCGCATCCACCACACCTGCAGCGGAAAACGCCATTGGAAACGCGGTAGCGCGGGATCTCACGTGCGGACATGGACGGGTGTGGGGGAAATTAGACGGTGTTCGGCCCTACGGAAATCTACCCGATCATTCTCGTCCCTTGAGGAGCGAGGGTGACGTTAGCGGTTCACTACCCCACCCTGTGGTTTTTATTCGATGGCAACGCCATTTCTGACAGATCCTAGGTGGTAATGCGGTTTTCCATAGGTGCAGCGTGTGAAACACATGCCACACATGATACACTGTAATAGTAGGTACGTTCCAAATCAGATATTTATGATAACAACATATCAAATACGTCATAATATGTATTATAATATATAATATATTATCATAATAATTATGTATTATAATATATAATATAATATCATAATATATTATCATAATATATTATATTGGCTGTATTACCTACGTCCGCACTTCAAGATAAGTTTTTACCTATGTTGAGCGTAACAAAACAGGTATACGAGATATGTATCTTAAACAGGTCACAAAAATGTCTACATTATGTCTCGAATGAGACAACATAGCTTTGTGACTACGGAACATCTCAGATTAATCTCTAAGAACTTTAGAGGTCTCAGTGACCCTGTTGAGACGTATATTAGAGATGTATGTTACAAAAATCTTTCTAATAGGTTCCACAGGACATCTCAGATTAATCTCTATGTGAGAACTTTAGACGTCTCAGTGACGTATCTGCTTTCTGTATTTAACACTATTCTTTTATTTCCAAACTTATAAGTAGTATAATTATTGATATTATCGTTCATATTCTCTGTTTCTCGTGTTAACGTTTTAAATACACAATTAATTCAGTCCTCAGTATTGTATTTACTGACTTGTGAAATTGCTCTATCAGGCTATCGGTAGCTCCACGGCTCTTTTGCGAACCCAGAAATATTTTGATTTAGGCCCCTCAACAATTCCAACTGCACTGGAATCCACAACTTCCAACCTGACAACTCCTCCACTCTGATGGTATACTGGACACTTTACCATAGAACTTCTGATATTTTCTATACCTCTCTAGAGTTTACACCTCATATTGCGCCATGACAAGAAGTTGAGGAACAGTAATCGTCCTCAGTATAGATTCTTTAATGAACGTAGTCAGTTAGTCAGTGAGGCCCTCATCAAAATACCACCTGATAGACACCGAACGGAATTAGTTTAGAAAGCGCAAAATTCGAGTGGGAATGGGAGGGGGGAAATTGCCACACCCTGACAGACGATCGCAAAGCTTTCCCAAACATACGTAGGCTCGGAAGCAAAATTATTCCAAGTAATAAGTTTGGATTTTTGTTTGCTGTTGGGTGATCACTACTGTCTGAAAACTTGGGAGTCGAATCCCGTTTAAACTTTATCGGATTTACGTAATAAATACCGAGCAGGTGGGATCCTTCAATGAACGTAGAATCGACAGATTTATCGCTGCTGGAGGCAGAAAAAATCCATTGAATATTCCTCCCTCCTACTAGAGTAAGGAATGGGGGGGTTACTTCAATCAGAGGTTCTCCTGAGCCCTTTTACCGAGCCATATATATGCATATACGTTGTCACAAGGGGTCGAACAGGAGCCTGACGGGGGGTTGTCTTTGGGATTAACGTCGAGAGGATCAAGGGATTACGGCTTGGAAAGGATGGGGAAGGAAATCAAGCTGGATGAAGCCTAGATCGTCAAAGGCTTCTGCGTATATTACGAGGAGGAAGGGTATTAAAAATAACAATTTTTTCTGTTTTCCAGAAAAATCCGTATTCAGGTCTAACTGAAAATGAGGAGGGAAGAGAATCAAAAAAAAAAAAATAATAAAACAAATGGAAACGTTGTCACCGGGATAAGAGAATCGATGTTTGTTCCATAGACATCAGGGAAGCTTTGTGATTAACCTAGAATGGGCGGGAATTCAAGTCTCAGAAACATAGATATTTTTATAACTGTGTCTTAGCCAAGGTGAATATCATCCATACTGGAAGTTTGCTTCTTTAACCACTACGTCTGATCATTATTGGTTTACTACTCGATTACCCGTGCAGGTGGGATTCAGGAGGTAAAACAAATAGCCATAAATCTCTGCCGGGCTATAATTATATTGAGCAACCGAAAAAATTGCACTAAAATCCTCACCAACCTATAAACTAACAACCAAAAAGTGTCCGTCAACTCAAATCTCTGTTATTCCTCACGAAATTAAAAACATCGCTACAATTTGTAGATCTTTATTATTAATATAGATATTATTGAATAGATATTAATGATGATATTAATGAATAGATATGAATAGATTTAATATAGATATTAATATCGGTTTACCAATATTATTTGGACAGGAATGAACCTCATAGAACAGCCTGATCAACAGATTCCAGTTTCCCATTCGCATGCATAAGAAATGAGAAGGAACATCACTGACCGTCCACTTGGTAGTCACACCCAACGATTGCCACGAAGCTTCACAGGAGGTGGTACCACATATTAGTTTTATAGTGTATGTTAGCATGCCGACGCAGTTGGTTGATCCGGGTTTATTCCTGCTTCGATGATAAGGTGAGCCAGGCGGAAACACTACTTGTCAGGCACGGGCCATTGTCACCCAGCGACAGATGGTTCCTTTCAAGTAGGAGTCAACAAGCGAGTAAGAACCCTTTCGGATATTGTTATAATCGATATTTCCTTGTTATAATGAATATGCCCCTCACATAGTCTAAGCATCAGTTTATTACAATGACGCGATGGATCTTCGGCGTTTTGCGCTAACCCGACGGCGGACGGACGGATTTTTTCTTAATTCGATTTTTGGATTTCACGTATTATTTTGGAAAGTAAAACATCATCATTTAGAGAGGGGGTTAGGAACAATTGTTTCGTGCTTGATTACAAAGGTTCAGTACTTATTGTTAAACAAAATTAATAATTAATAAACCCAAATTAATAAACTAAACAAATCCGTCCGTTCGCATACGCCATCAGCAGCACTTTGCTTAGTTACCATGGACCAAAATTAATGCAATTTGGTATGCTGGCCCCATTTGGGGTCCCCGAAGCTTGGCATTACCATCAGTCCAATGTATTAACCAATGGGATCTTTGCGAATGGCTGGTGATCAATAGGTACAGAAAAATAATAAACCCTTGTCTAAATTAAACAAAGTATAGTAACATTTATAAAATATTAAGAGAACATAATATAATCTATATTGAGTGAAAAGAAATAGGAATATGGATGTAAAATGTAGAAAAGTTCATGTGTGTTGTTTTGTTAGAATTCTGTGTGTTGTTTCATAAAAGTTCTGTGTTATTTAATAAGAATTTTTATAAAATACCCTACAGTGGAAATTATGGTGGTAGAATTGTTCTGGACTAGGTACAGGTTGAAAATTGTGCAGTAGCACTGTAGGAGAATATGGGTCGCGACCGCGATGTTGGCCTCTCGGGGATGGGGGGGAGGTCACGAGATGTTATTAAAAAATCAAAAAAATCGAAATCCGAAAATAAATTGACAACGTAACTAACCTACAAGTCAAAAATCAGTCAGTTAAATGCACATCCACAATGAATTTATTGTCAAACTTGTTACTATAATTTTTTTTCTTGAGCTGTAAGGATGTTTTCGTCCCGTACATGTTGACTTTTGTTCAACGCGTTCAAATGATCAAAAATATCCAGATTATCTAGATAGGCAGGAGGAATACAGAATCACTGAAATAGTATTGATCTATTCAGAGTTGGCGTCCTCAAAATGAATCGAAAATATTCAGCACGAAGTTCAAAAACTCTGCTCAATACCTTACCCAGCGAGAGGCACCCCACATCAGTGTGGTACAGTAAATTTCGACGAATTGAACCCATATCTTCGCAAATTTTGCGGAACAAGCAAGTTTGCAATTATTTACTCTTGATAGAATCACCAGCTTCGATAAGGATGTTCAGTACCTCGTTTAAGCCAGATGGTAGTGTAGCTGCAAGTGGTTGCCGGTCCAAAAAATAGTGCAGCCAAGTTGCATTAGACATTATTTACTTTTAATCTGGCAATTGAATAAAAATTTAATTTGGTAACACCTGAACCAGTTGATCAAACGATATCGAAGAACATAGCCAGTACCTTGCTTCTTCTTATCTACTTGGTATCGGTCAATTATTGGATTACTGCCACACAAAAATTTGTTTCATACGATGAATGATAACAGTACCTTCCTTCTTCTTCTCTACTTAGTATCGGTCTAATTATTAGATTACTGCCATACGAAAACTTGTTTCAATACGATGAATGGAAGATTTTTTATTTTGCGAATAGGGGTCGAGCAAAATTGAATACATACAGGGGGTCGCCAACCAAGAAACTTTGAAAACCACTGTTCTAGCGGACTGAAGAGTCCTCGAAAACAACCAGCCGATAAGGGTTGAGCAAGAAGCTCCCCAGGGTGGTGCTTCAGGGGGCGAAAGCTCCGAGGCTTCCAGGGTCATCAATTAGGTTGGTTCCAGGAGTCCGCACCACCATTTAACAAACAGCATCTCAGAGCCGGTGCCTCGCCTTGTAACAGATTCTACTCTCTCATTTGCCCCTCCGAGGATCATGACTACGTAATCACCTTCATCTCTTGCACGAAATCCTCGCTCCCGAAGATCCATCCGTTTTCAAGCTTCTCCTCCTATCACCCCTTCCGTCCCTTCTTGGCTGGTCCCTCCAAAGTGCTCTAAAAACCTCCTTAATTTGACGTTGATGATCCACTAATAATTTTCTCATGGCCTCCAACAAGCGTTAAAACGTGATGGCGGAGCCTGAAACCATCTCCTTCTCAGATTTTTGCTCTCTGCTAACTGCCTGATTTTCATATAACAGTCACGACCAGACAGCTAGCAGATAGGGAGGAAATACCTAAAGCCCACCATCACATTTAGAATGAATGAGGAAAAAGGAATGCGGAATATTATGAACATAACTAAATAAATGATGTGTTCATTATGGAGAAACTCTGGAAATTATTAAGGTTTGTAATTATTATTATTATTATTATTTTTTTTACTCTGCCGTAATTTTCTGAACAGATTTGATGGCACCTCCCGTCAGTTAAAATCAACCGTTAGTGATTCACAAGCGTATTTTCCTTCATTTTCAATTAAAAAAAAAAAAATGCGGGGGGAAGAATGCGGTTGGCCTAGCAGGAAGGCCGCAAGCTTGAGGGCTGACCTGGACCCCCAGTGGGATATTATACCCACCACAAATTCCATTTACTGGTATAGTTTCCTTTCTATTGAAAGTTTCCAAGCCAAGAAGGTCTAAAAATGCCATTTCTCATTTTCTGCCAAAATGGGACCTATAATATACCAAATTTTAATAATTTTTGTACATCGTAAAGTGATCGGGGTGGCGCGGCGAACAAACTCTTTTCCTACTTCGATCCGTTGCAATACCTACCTGAAAGTGCTTATAAAATTATATTGAATTAATATCGATGATTCTGGAAATACGGGAAGATACTCTCCGATGATACTCACTATTACTTCAATGATTCTTTTTGCAGACCTTACTGATTACAAACTATACATACGGTTGGATTTAAAGGCAATGGTACTATATACCAGGTATTGCAACAGTACTAACATTATGCAGGAAAAGACCTGCTAATAGCAGGAAAACGTATGAAAATGTACATATTTTCTCATCCGTACAGTTGAGAAAAGCAGTGTGAAGGTTTGATTCAGATGTTTTTCCATGTCCCTAAAAAATTAAATTGATGAGAACAATTTCGGTCACAGCTGAGCGACTGAAGTTCTCCAGTCATCGGAAGCTTGAGAAAAACTTTGCAAATGTTTGACATCAATCTCTCCTTTTTCTCTCTCCTCCGCCCCTTCCATTTTTCACAAAAGCAAAACAGCAAAACCGCCGGCACGCAGGTCGTTTACAAAATTAATGCTTCGCCCTCCATTGTTCTGGGGTGGCGAAAGCGCTCCTCATATCCGAACGGGTTTGTGTCCTTTTCATAAAATCGAGAAGAGGCGCCTCCGACGGTCTTTTCCGGGGGGAAATTTATCGAGGCTGCTCCAGAGGGGCGTAGCAATGTCTTTGCCGGTCTTTCCACACTTGCGAGTGTCTTCCTCAAAGTGTCTTCCTTTATCTTAGCGAGAGATTTAATGAAAAACGTTTCGATTGACTTTCCTTTGCGAAGCCCAAAAGGAAACTATTGTATATCGTCTAATATCGATTCAGCTTATATACGGTTGAACTGCCTCGGTTGTTACAGCTATGAGGTAGTTGGTAAGTGTAGAAATGATGTGAGACAACGTGACTCAAGTGGGCGTAAGATGACCTGTTAGATGCAAATGTATTGTTTCTGATGTCATCCAATGTCAGATGAACTAAAGAATTTGTGAAGCAACAAGCGAATCATTCCCAGCTCACAGGTGTGCCTCACATGTAAATTTCATACGTGTTCCAACATGATAATAGATAGTCACCACTATATTCTGCTTGATTTTTCAATTCATTTCAAGCAATGTGGTGTAATTGTATTTGTCTTTATTCTTCCGTTCTCTACGATAACATCAGACACAACATTGAGTATTTGGATTGTTCTTTAAAATTGATGTCACGTACTAATGTCCAAAAAATGCACATTTGTAAAATTTGATCCTCTCTGCCAACAATAAATATTTATGAAATAAGTACGTTTGGTAAGATTAACAAAGATACCCTACTTCCTCCCCAGGTCCAATGTGTTTCCGATGATGGAGCTTGATATAACAGAGTAAATCGTTAACGCGTTAAATTATTTCCATCTTAATAATAATCCGATTTACACAATTAAACAATATCAACTAGATACATACACTATAAACCTATACCTACTAGATACATTTACGTTTTAGGATAAATAGGTACACACTTATTCTTGAAGAAAGACGAATTGTCCTCTGAGCAGGAGAAACTACTCTGGGGAGGGATATAAGTGATATCAACTAAAGTCCTTACGAGACCAGGTGCTCCACATTCTACTCGAGGGCCATCCTGGGGCATCAGTCATGTGGTAAATAGCGAGGATGATTGTTTTGTGGTAGTTAATGGATAAAAACATTGACAACTTCTTGGAGCTCTGAGGATCTTTGAGGAAATCGTCCCATGGATTCCCGTTACACCTACTCGTAGAAAATTCCGTCAGAAGTACCTCTGGAAGATAGTGGCTACCTAGTGGAAATTCACCCGGCAAATAGACGTCTATTAGATGTGTAATATACATCTCTGCATAGACGTCGATACATCTATTAGACGTCCATGATAATGATAGTCGTCTAGAATAGCACTAAATGGCCGCTTTTTCTCCATCTAATAGACGTCAAAATAGTAGTACAAGAATAGTACAAAAATAGTAGATGTCTATTAGACGTCTGTGTTTTTAGGTCTCTTAGATGTACATTGGATTATTCTTATGTGTAACCAACAGGCATAAATATAGGGGAAATCATGCTGCGGCCTTGAAATAAATATCAACAAATCAATGTTGATAAATTCAACATTTCTATTTAGAACAACATCAAGAACAAACAAGCATTGAACTAAGGCATGAATGTCTTTGAAAAAACAACAAATTTTGAGGGTGGGGGGATGTAATACATTTTTTCCCAAAGGGCCATTATTCAAACATATCAAACTGATAAGAATAGATACCTACTACACTAAGGCCGAGCGATAACTACCACAAGGTAATGAGTGGTACCTACTTCCAAAATGGTAGGAATGGACAATCGACAAGGGGACAAACTTGATTTAGTGATGCCTCCATGGGCGTCTTATAGAGTTGCACTGACGTCTAATTACAGACGTCGCTTACGTCTCACTATAGACGTGTAATAGACGTAAGTGTAATAGATGTAAGTTATGCATCTAATAGACATCTACTAGAGCAGTGAGCGTAGATGGACACGTCTATAGACGTCTATT
>JAEMON010000006.1:20063265-20093454 GCA_030264115.1 Lygus lineolaris
TCCCAATGTGTTGCAGACTCGTATGCAAGCGTTTCATTTCCTCTAAAATCGTGATTTTTTATGGTGGTCGTGCAGCGACGTGATTTGAACGGTGAGTTCTTTCAGAGAACGATAAATTTCTAAATAAGAATCAGCAGCTGACGTACGGGATGATAGACATGCATGGGCTGCTGAAACGTGTTTTCTTCTGTACGTGCTTTCTTGGGGTTCACTGGCAAGAGTCAGATGAGAATGTGTCTGACTTGGTGAAGTGGTCACATCGAAGTCTCAAACAGGGAATTCAACAAGGGGCAAGAGAGCAGTTTCTCCATTGTTTGCCACTTTGCTGCTTCAGGAGAATTGATATTTTATTGACGAAGACTTTTTGACTTACCAATAGAAAGAGTAGCTAAAGGGGGAAGAGGAGGGGACTCCCGCTTCTTCGAATTTTTTGGAGATGAGTTGTTTTGCCTTTGAACTACCTATTATAGCCTATAACCTGGCAAGGGAACTTTCCCATAATTTTGCACAATCAAACAAACGGATAGAATGTTGGAAAGAACGTAACAAAACGTTGTGTAATCATTCGTAGCATATTTGCTGTTTATTTATTCTGCATCATTTACTACAACGACTACCTCTCTCAGCTATCTCGGACATAATAAGTATAAAATGCTGATTCAATTACAAGTAATAAGATGTCGTATAATCTTATATAAAGGTATATCCACGGAGAACATGATCCGCCTATCTAAACTGCCGCCGTCTCAGGGCTTAAATGTCGAAGGCGCAGCAAAGTGTAATGTACCGCGAAAAAAAACCTCCCGTTATACGACCTCTCGGTCCAATACGCCGTATACGATATCGCGCATCGCAAGATACGGCACATCGCTAGAAACATCGCATCACACGATACTGCGGGGATAAGCCGCTCGACTTGGCGGAAAAATGCGTTTTTTCCGCGTCATTCGGCCAAGGCGAACCAGCGGACGCGGCAAAATAGAGAGAAGAAGCTGCACCTTTCGTATCGTCCTTTTTTTGTGGATCAAGAGCGCGAAATGACCCTGTTGATTCCCAGGGACGGATTTTTCCCTCTGGGTGAAGGATCCGCCCATTGGCAGCTCCTGGGACAGCTCCACAACCCGTCCTTTCCGGATTGACCAGTTCCCTCTCTCCGGTTATCCTTCTTTTTCCGCTGTTCAAGTTGATACGCAGTCTACTGAGTTACGTAACTGATCCTAAACGCGAGAAACCACATTTTCAATAAAGTCACATAGCTATGGGCCCCAAAGCAGTTTCTTGGATCTATTAGTGTAGCCTGGTTGGCTAGATTTAAATCCTGCATCGATGCATTCACAGGGGGGATCCAAATGTCATGCTTATTACGAATATCACTACATCCTTTCAATTAGCTCGCTCATTTTAGCACCAAATCAGTGCCTAGTTAATAGGTGATGCTACAGAAACTATCCCTGGAACTAGGTAACACGAAATGAGTTCTTAGATCAGTTTAGTCAGAAAAAGAACTGGATCGAAAATTGAGCTCCCAAACCAGCTGTATCAAAAATTGAGCACCCGAATAAAGTGAATAGAAAATCAAGCTCCCAGATTCGTTGGACCTAAAATTTAACTCCTCAGATGACCAGAGATTTGATAATTTGATTACCCGATCCGTCGTGACTGAACGCTAGTGAAAAATGTCCGCTCGCTTCGCTCACCCAATTTCGTCTGAAAAAATCAGCTTTATGACGACTCACCCATCTTATCAGGGATGGTGCCAAACCATCTCCGGGACTTCACAGTATTATTATTATACATGAAGATGAATAATTAGATTATTAGATTAAAATATCATAATATGAAGATAAATATATTATCTCTGAAAATACATAACATCTAGTCTACCAATGTGGCGGGAGCATTTGGAGGACTTTTGGGAAGAGACAATTCTTTCCTCCAAAAATCAAAATTTTCACTCGTATTTTACGTTTTAGATCTCCTTGAACAATTTAGGTTTTGTCTGTCCACGAATCTTCATTAACACGCATAACTTCCACAATTTGCATCCTTGTTGATGAAATTTTCAGGGAGTATGTCCTATAAATATCATGGACCAGTGGTAGCCCCTGCGCATGCACAAACGTAAAATCCCTCAAAGGTCATTTCTTGACCTAATAGTCCGCGGTGTTGCACAAATTTAGAGGATTGTTGAGAATAAAACGTTCGGTGATCTCATATGAATTTCATCAAGATCGGATCACTACTGAGCATGCATAAACGTGAAACCCTTGACACGCCAAATTGGCTGGGTTCAGTCAAAACATTGTTAGACTCAGTAATTTTTCTTTTTAACATTTTATGACTGAGCTGGAGGTCGATAAAAAACTTGTAAGACCGAATATATTTGTTAGTAGGTTTTTGATAGGTTTTTTTTAAGGTCTTCTGGGATCATTATTGTCAAGGACATTTCGAATGAAACATATCTACCAACGTATAAACTCCACTTGCAATAGGTTGAGTAGAGAATCTCACAATAAGCTGAGATCTCTCAGAGTTGTGCCTCGCTAAATAGGCAGCCTTTATGTGGCAGAATTACTCCTCTTTGTATTTCCTTTCTCGGTCCTAATAAGAAGGTGGACGCAGCGCACTCTTTGATACAACTCAGCCAATTTGTGTGGCTGTCACAATAATTATACATTCAAAGCTCCAGAAGAACTCTATGAAGTTAACTTTACCGAGTGCGTGGGGATGTCAAGTAATAATGACAATCAACACCCATTTTGTAATTTCGTCTCCTAGAACGACCTCGTAAGAGAGAGAACTCTCTATTAACTACCAGAAAGTTGATATTCACTACTGTACTTGCAATGAATTAGGAAGGGATCATACCATAATATAACTGACATAAAGAATTTTATACAGATATGATTTCCGGCTTACATAGATACAAGGCTTTAGAAGACGTTTATTCCTTTTGAAAGGGGTATCATGTCTCGATGGTTAGAATTCCCTTTTCGGGACTCCAGTGAGACTTCGCTCTGGCTTCTCCTCTGCCTAAAAATTGGGATCGTTTTCTTTCGCAGTTCTCTCCGACCTGTCCCACCCACTTTGGTTCCTCAGGGAGACGTGACTTTCCAAGTTATCCTACATAAATCCTCTTCTGATCCTCAGAGTAAACGGCGTCTCCTCATCAATGTTCCCTGTTGAAGGTGGAGCTTATATAACTCTGTGAATATTCGAAGGTTTATTGGGTCATCAAATTCATGAAAGAACTCAATAATGCAGATTACAAAAATAATTTCTGTCGAATAGGTGAGCAGTCACGCTCTTCTAATAGGTACATAATCATCATCCATGAGCTCTCAAAATAGCAAATGAAGCTCGACCATTATTTTTTGCCATACTTTCTATATATCAACCTTTTTATTTGAATCCGAAAGCTCCACGACTCTGCGTCTGAGTAGACTGTCTACTGTCGAAAGTGTTCCCTAGTTTGATTAAGCTCCTATCAGGCAGGAAAGCGAATTTCAAAATACAGATTTCTCCACTTATCCAGAATGTTTGTCACGAGTTACGAATGTGAACGAAGGTTCCGTCAATATTGCAGTTTCCCAATGTTTCCCTGGTGGAGTCCACTACCTACAGGCCGGCATTATTAGAATGGAAAAGCGATCTATTTACAGCGATCTATTTACATTTATTTTTATTTAGCGATGGTTTTATTTACATTTATTCAACGAAAATATTGGGAAAAATTCACGTGAAACGTGGACCTATTCAATCTCGTTTATTGTCAAACGTGATACTGGTACTTTTACGTGATACTGGTTACTTTAAATCAAGCTGCATTCGCTAGTTTATCCGTCTGCGCTACGGCTACAGGTCGAATCCTATGGCGGAACATTTCAAGAGAAACTCGTTGGAGCCCCCAAATTTTGAAGGTTTTGGTGTCGATTGTCATGAGAGTGTGACAATGTGTGGGGGACAGTGGTAACAGAAATAATTACGTGTGAGGTTATACTTATACCTATGAGGTTATTTAACGGGCAAAATCGAATTCTCCTAGTTTTCGAGTGTGTGCCACACCCATACTTGGAAAACGTCTATGATGGAGCTACATTCATGACGAGATGGAGTGACGAATTTCGAGCAAAGTTATTCATCGCAAAAGCATCTTCCGTTCGTTTCTACAAACCCTCTGAATTTAGTGTGAATCAGCGACACAGGGAGAATAAAGTTCTTTGTTCAGAAAACTCAGGAACACCAGCTTCGTTCTGCTCCCCTGCTGGTCCAGACCAATAAAAACTCGTGTCTGAGCGAAAAAATTACGACCCTCAGACATTTCAGTTTCGTTCTGCATAATAGATCCAGATTCTGGAGGAAAACTCGCGTACGGGCGGCGTTTTGCCACTGAGCGTAATTTATTACGCAAGGAGGAATACCCGCTCGGAAATTAGTTAAACTTGAAGTGCATGGGCCGACAGTACTGCTGAGGATGTGGACAGAGGGAGGGGGAATGTGGCCATTACAAAATTAAATTTAAGGGAGGGGGTTTGGACCGTAGGCATCGTAAACTCCTTGTTAGCGTAATGGAACCCGCCCGCCGTGTCTTGTATCCTGTTATGTAGGGCTGAAACAGGACTGGGAAGACTCTTCTATACATCCCTCCCTCTCGAGGGAAGGCCTTTTATGATGGAAAAAGTCAACCTTAACTTCCTTATTATTGCCTTTGAAACACGCGGCAATTAGAATGGCAAAGGTTCATTTTTTTTGAGAGGTTAGATATTTATGAAATTGGACGTAAAACACAGAGTGTCATCCTACAATTCAAATTGAAAACGCTGGAAATATTATTACACAATGGTTTATTTTTTTCCATGGTTATCTAACCCTTCTGCGTCATTGTTTTTCTGAGGTACAAAACAACGGGGTATTCCAGTCAATTAAAAGAACTGTTCAAGTATATTTTTGCTTGGGGTTAACGAAAATCGGGTCTACGTTCGTCGAGAAAATGTTAAAGTTGAAACTTAAAGGTTAAATGTTATCATAAAACTGAATAAGCAAACAGAAATGTATGATTTTGTTTGAAAAGACGTAGAGGTGATTCACCACCTCATATATCTGAAATCACTCGTATCCACTCTGTAGATGAGAATGATAGATTGCTGCAGAGAGAATGAATGAGTCACTTCAATTTTATTGCTCTTAAAGAAGTGTAAAATTATCAGAGATAAGTAACGTGAAAGAGCGGAGACTTTGATCACCGAGATCATTATCGATATTAAACCATTTCTACGCACTCCCACGCGCTACACGCCCCGACCTTTACACGTAGTAGGAGGACCCACGCTTTTTGATCATCCGATATATTCATTCACCCTTATCACCCACTCCCACACAATACGTTCTTTTCACAGTTATTTGAACAAATAAAATTTCAAAAAATCTCAACATAAGGTAAACATAGGTAATAAGGTCTAGTATAGATCGCCAAACAAAAAAATTCGGTCTGTACCTACTTCCTAACTTTCGAAATCTTTTTAAAGCGTAGAACGACACGGCGGCACCGTATTGCGAGTCATTCCACTTTTTTTTGGAGAGGGTCGAAGAATACTCTAGTTGGGGATTATGTAGATAATCAGGGTTCAGCCAAGACAGTAGGTTAGAAATCACATAAATATTCACAAATAATATATATTCCCGATTATGTACGTCTAGTAACAACTATGCAGCCGACAGACTCTACCTCGTTCAATGAAGATTACTGAAAATAAAGTAATTCAGAGATTATTTTGACCCATGGTAACAATAGACAATATCCTATATTATTTATTCATGGATTCTACGTTGTACCTACCTTGAAACGTAGAAAATCAAATTCTGATTTCTCATGTACTTCAGATTTGTTCACTCTACCATTCAGGGAAATATTGTTTTTCACTCTCATTTGATATAAGATATGACTGCCCTCTGAAAACCTCATATAAATCAGTTGGAATTTTGTTTTAGAGCATAATATTAGTCAACAATGAATTCAATTCTTCTTCAATTAAAATTTCACGTCACTATTCGTTGTTAGTTTGTTAAGAAATCGATTGTGAAGGACACGCCTTGGCGGTGTTAGCGGGAACGAGAAAATTGTTAAGTAAAATTACGCTTTACCCCCTTCCTCAGCACCTCGTTCTAGCAATTTCCCCGCAGCATAGAAAGAGTTCGTTGTGGCCGACGATAACTCTCAAAGTGAAAAGGGGAAGGACGCTTTGGAGCGTAAATAAGCGCTTAAAAAGCAAATAGCCCAAGAGATTATTTCGAATTATTTTGGAAACCCCCTCAAATGCAAATAGGAAAGTTCTAATTAAACTTGGGTGATTTCGACGGGGTCACCGTGAAAATTCCTAGACACGTAATATATACTATCTTCAAACCCACCGTGTCGTTTATTTATCAAACTCCAACCTCGCTGCATGATTATAATTTTCTTGTACCCACAGTTTCATCTCGTATATAGGTATCTATCCTAATTATGTGACACTAGGTGGTGGTGGCATTATATGGTTCTCTCGATATTTCTAGTTCCACACGTTCGGAGGGTTTTAAACACGTACAACTTCTTATTTGTGTCACGCAAACGCCGCAATTCTGGCTGCCAATGCACTCGCTAATGAACATAATAATTCACGAACAACTTTCCAGATATCAGTTTGCCCTTGAGGAGTAATATGCGTCACAAACTAGTTAACGGGACCCGTTATAAATCTTGTACGATGGGCATCGCGTTATTTTGTAAGCTCAAAGCTAAATTAGGTAGGTACATAATCCAAACACATCATATTTTACATTCAATACCTACCTTGAAAATCTTTTTGGAATGTTACAATGAAGAGATTACTTGATTTTACCCACTTACAGACCCTTTATGGACTCCCCTTTTTTAGAGGTCAGAGGCTAGGGGCTAAGTAAAACTTTGAACATAGCAGTTATATGTAGGTACTAGTATACTAAATATTCAACTATAGAGGTAGTTAACCAAAAGCATTTTTGGATGTATGGTTAGGATAAACATGTCATTTTCTTGACTGAAACATGGACAAGTTTTCCGGCATCGACCTACATTTCTATATTTTTTTCGTGAAGTAAAGAAAATGAGCCCAGATACAAACTTCAGTTTTTTGTGGGCAAGTTATTGAGTATCTTTCTACTATGAGCAAGATACGATGTTAAATTATTTAGAACAACTATAAGTAAATTAGGTTTGTTAACAAACGTTTGGAATAATGATGTTTTATGAGGCAGGAGTAGTGTTTTAGAGGTTGAGGGGAGGGTATTTGAGAATCGTGAGCTTATAGAAAAATTATAATAAGTGGATTTTTATATTTTTAGCTTATAGAAAAATTATAATAAGTGGATTTTTATATTTTTATTTATTAGTTATAATAAGTGGATTTTTGTTAGATCAAAACCAGCGAACTTACAAAGAAATCATTATACCAAAATAATACAAAATTAGAACGGAAAAAAATTGATACAAAAACAAATTAGTACAATAATATATATACTAGGTACATTAATTAATTTGCATTAATTACAATCAATACAAATTAATACAAAATTTGTTTAACCAGCCCAAAAGTCTATTCACGTTGAAAATTCAAATTGCATTGTTTTGGAGTGGGAGTCGATTCGTATTTTGTTGAGCGACTCTAACATTTTACTTATTACAACGTTTGTACCTACTGTACCTACTGTGTTGTGTTGTTGTTGGTGGTGGTGGTATGGGGGGGGGGGGTTGATCTATCGTTAACTAATTTTATAAATTGTCAAACGTTGAGTTTTTTATTTGGTATTTTCCTGAGGAAGCATTAGCTCCTGGGTGGAAGCGTCGAAGAAATAGGATAATCTCAGGGGAAAAGGCGATTATTGTGGATTCGAAGAATCTGTCCGGAAAGAGAAATTTGCTGAACTACACTAACTGCGAATGAATTCGCTGAATATTATCTCTCTTTTGAAATGAAAATTGCCTACCTACCTATTCGCAATTATTTTGGAACAACTGTACAATAATTATGATAATAAAAATACCTAACCAACAGGATATTGCTGTTGGTGAGGGAGAGGTGATTTAGCAAAAATCCATTGTATTCGGTATCCATATATGATGACAATAAACACATTCATTCATTCATCTATCCGCAATACGATCATCATGGACGATGAAAGGAGGCATAGAAAGAAGCAGCCTACCCAAATCATTACTCTTCCAACCAACGTCACTCCCAATAAGTTTCATGTTACATAACAACTCATTCTCGAGAAGACCCAAGATTGGGAACTCAACCGGGGGTTGGGGTTTGAGGACAAAGAGGTTTATTGATCTAAAGCGTCTTGCACCCTTTGTCTTCCTCTTTGTGGATCACCTGCCGTGAGACACTGACGTCCAAAAGTCCCTTTTCCACGGAGGCTGAAGCGATTCCAAGAAATAGGTCCACATCACTCAGGTTTCCTCTATCTAGGACCTACGTATCGGCTTGAACGTTTTCTCCCTGAAGAAATGACCTTGTTTACCAAAAGGTCTCCCTCTTCTGAAAAACGTGTGGATAAGTTTGCCTATACAACGAAAAATATCACTGGGAATAAATATGACTTCCTATGCGTTATAGCTCTTGTCGAAAGGGGTGGTGTTGCAGGTAGGTTGCTTCAATCTATACACGGTGTCTACAATCTAAACAATCTATACAAAAAGTGTCTCTTAGGTTTATTTTTTGTAACCCCCTTAATTTTTTTGAGTTTTTTTAGTTTCAAGATTTTGTTTTTTTGTTTCGACCTTACATCCCAGAAACAGCCAAAACTCCGTTTTTACAGAGTAAAATAGAAAATAAATAAAGATACCATGGAAAATAGCATTAAATTCCCTACAAGGAAGGCCTACTAGCTATTTTCATTAGTCGATTTTTAAAGATCAAAATCTAACCCAAAGTTCAAATTTCAAAAATGTTTCCAATTTTTCCTTTTCTTTCACGCGTTGGTTCGCTTCTAAACCAAGATTGTTGAGCTGGGCACTCAACAGGAAACACTTCCTCTCTCAGCTTTCCAGCGGAGTAGGTACTACTTTCTTATTTTGGTGCACTAATTGAGGGAGGAAATTGCGTTTGAATGCAAAAAAAACGTGGGTTTTTCGATAAAATCGAGTGTCTTAGGGTGTTGACGACCTGACCAAGACTGGGTGAGTTAAGTATCGTTTTCCAGGTGATTTTTCACGCTGCATCAAACGGTTACACTCCCGATTCATTTTGACTGTTACAAAATTGATTTTCTGGGAAAAATAGTGAATTTTTGGATATACCAGAACATCCAACTCTGCTTTAGTAATCTTTGTGTGTTGATTGCATGTTCCCAAATAATTTTTGCTTAGATTCACCTCTATTGTTCACTAGCTCAGCAAAATATGATTAAGTATGCTGGTATGTCCAAAAGTTCACTCTTTTTCTCGGAAAATCAACTTTTTAACAGTCAAAATGTGTCCGGGGTGTCACCATTTGATTCAGC
Organism: Lygus lineolaris; assembly: GCA_030264115.1. Classification (NCBI taxonomy): domain Eukaryota; kingdom Metazoa; phylum Arthropoda; class Insecta; order Hemiptera; family Miridae; genus Lygus; species Lygus lineolaris. Next base: position 20,072,788 of record JAEMON010000006.1, read on the forward strand.
GTGAAAAATTACCTGGAAAACGATAAGCTTTAATTAGATGTTATCGACTACCAACTTTCACCGAACTCATTTCTATAAAATAAATAAAATCCTGTTATTGAAGCTGCATCGTTATAATTCTCATCAATATTATTGTTCACAAAAAGACTCCGCGCTTTCGCCTCAGGTGAAATGAAATGAAATCAAGTAAAACGATACAACAATTCATTCCCAACATTTCATCGAATTGAATTCATGACGCTTGTACAATCCATTTTGAAGAACGCAGAGGTCAAAAAAGTTCCAATCATGCAATATGACTCAAGTGAGTACCTAGGTACCTTTTGAGCAAAATTTTGTGATAAAAAATGTGTAGCAATCTCAAACAAATTTTCAATTCGATTCTCTAACTATGAAATTTGAGGGATAGATAGAGGTAGGATATTCAATAGACTAGTAGGTATTTGAGCTGGTCTCACACCGGTATCTGCTTAATTGGTGTAATCCCCACCCTCCCAAAAAAACAAGTAGGTACGTAACTCTTTTTTTGAATTTTTTTTTCACTTTCAACATTGTTATCGTTTGACCGGACGATAAATTTATTGTTGGTCTTCAAACCCACAGTTTTTTTATTTTTGACATTTTTGTCAAAAAATGTTTGTTCACAGTAAGTATGATGTGGGCCACTTACCTTAGTTACTATAGACCAGAATCATTACATTTGGAATACCTAATCGTTAGTTCCATTCGGTATCAAGTTGCGTATCGAAGCATGACGTTACTGTGCCTACGAACATGGCTGTCGGTACCGTCCAGGGCTTGAACGGGTTTAACAGAAAACTGCAGACATTTGATTTTGATTGGAAGAATGATGATCAGTAAACAAGCAATTGATTTTTATCGGAAGAAAGATTATCAGTACAGAAATGCACTCACAATCATTTGAGCTGGCGACCATCCTTGATCATTTGACACTTTCATCATTTGCAGTACCTACAACGAATAATTGTTCATCTTTATGGCTCCACGTTTTTTCGAAATCCCAATGTTCAAACATCCTTCGAAATTATTCATAAAATCATATTTTCACTCGCTAAATGCCATACCTAGTCGCTGATCTCTATTCATAAACCTTCGTGAGAAAATGATAGTTGGCCATTTAGATGAATTTCCTGGTCAAAACCGCACAGACTCCGAATGAGCTTTCTCCTCGAAGTTGTTTAAAGCGGCTCTGTCGATATTGCTTGAATATAGTTTGGGCGTGATGCATTCATTATTGTTACTCTGGGGTATGTTGAGCAGTTTGATATGTGCGTAACTAAATGTGAGCCGCGAGGTTCGGAACTGGGTCATGGCCATTAGTCATCCAGCTAAGTCCTGAAGCGTTTATATTGCGCCCACTCGATCGTTTGATTTGTGCCTGCAGCCAATCTATACCCACGACCTAGTCGTTGATACATTTCGTAGCGACAGTTATACTAAGGAGGTAGATTTTAGACAAATTAGACAAATAGACAAATTAGATAATACCATACTGTCCCAATGACGAAGATCCCACAGGTGTTTTCCAGAGGTGTAGTAAACGCTACAAATTATTACAGAACGGTGATTTTTTCGAATTAAATTAAACTACACTGAAAAAATTAGTCGGTAGTAGATTCAGGGTAAACGTCCGAAATTCTGACACAAGGTAAACCGACAATCACGGTAGAACTCTGGCCAACGTTGGAGCCGATAGAAAGTTGTCCACAGTCCATTTTATTCATTATAACGCCCGGTTTGTTCATCAGGTATACCTACTCGATAGTCCGTAATAATTGGTACATACATTAACAATTTAACTTCCCACAACACTCGAAGAGAACGGACATTATAGTCCGATGCCTCATAAACGGTTTGATCCAAGCTTCAGAGTGCAAAATAGTTTGTTCTCTACAAATGCGAGCCATAAAATTCATTTTGGTCTTCGTAATATTCATACAAAATGATCACACCTACAGGCAATTGAATTGACAACAGAGAAAACTGAGTTGACGCTATTTTATTTGATTGACCAATAAATACCTAAACCAGCAGTTTCTTCGGCACTTCGGTCTACTTCATAATTTACATGGTAAAGGCCCCACTTCGGGGTCGTAGATACCGCCTGTTTCGTGTTCGCAAAGTATAAACTCAGTTTTTTATGCGTTGGAAATCATTAATCATGCATGCAACAGGAGGCATAGGGAGGTCTTTATCCAGCTTTGCATGTTTAATGTGCTGAGAAAACTGCATTCAGCAGTCGATGGAAAATACCCCTCCATCAAAGTTTTCTCTCACAACATCTGAAATCTAGCCCGAATGTATCTCTGTAAGTAATTGGGCCAAGTGTACATCATTTTCATAAGAATCGATCGTGTGATGGCGGAAGTTTGCCAGACACACTAGAACGGAAATGGTTTTCGGTCCCCATTACTTTATTATAGGTTCAGCTGAAGTTGAGAAACAGACCATTGTCTTGGACAGAGACAAGGGGAAAGCTATACCATACCGCCCTGTACCTACCACGCACGCTATGCTTAGGGTCTCAGATAACCGAAGGACCTCCATCCATCCTATCTGATCCTTTCTGACTCCCGTAGGTCTCATTACGATACCGGCCACGGATACAGCTGAGTCGAGAAAAGGGCAGTGAACTGTTCAGAAAGGCATCGTGAAAGGTGGAGTCGAAGTCCTGTTATGTAAAAGTAAGGCTTCCTTCGTTTCTTATGTATACAGTCGAAACTCGGAACTCGAGGCTGGAAGAAACCCTATTTCACTACAAGCTATATATTTTTGGAGTCAACGAATTTCGAGTTAAAAATATAAACTCCTGAAACTGTCAAATTTATTCTTTGAAATTTGATTTGTGAGAGGAATTTAGCCAAGAAAGTGATTGATTTATGCAAAGCGAAATTGTACAGGATTTATATAGGATTGGAGGATTGCGTGATTGATAGGATCGTTAGCAACATAGAACTCAAACTTTCAAAACATTGAAGACACTGCTCTTCTTCTTGTCTCTTTTTTTTTACTTTGATAAAATCAATATTCTAGAGTAGGTAACTGATATACAATATTAATGACATTATTCCTCTCTAGATGGGTACAGACTTGTTTCATGACAGTCTCATGTAAAACAGGGCATCAGTTATTATCCCAAATCCAGAAAACAATCAAATAAAGTCTACTTCTAAAAAAAAAATTTATTATTCTGACGATTTATCTTACATTGATACAATTCCGATAGGATCGTTACAATCTGGCTTCTCCCAAAGAGACTTTTTACTGCCGAACGCGGAGGAAACTTTCTCAGAAACGGGTGCCCGCCATCAGAGGCGCCACCTTCAACATGAAGAGCGCACTTTATTGGATGGAACCACATAAAGAAGAGATTCCTACTGCTTTCGAAGAACATCTCCGTGCATTGTGAAGATATAAGGTGGAGAATTGGGGAGGAGCACTAAGTGGTGGATCGTAGGCCTGAGAGCCCATTGTTATCCTTTTCCCTTCGCCTTCAAGAAAACGCACTCTGAATTCCTTATTTCGCGCGAGGTTAATTCAATTCTTTGCTTAGTAGCACTTATCCCCTCTTCCACACTCCCTCTTTGTGCGAATTCTTAATGTGATTGGAAAGATCTCGAAATAAATAAAATATAAGAATCATCCCTTTAGTCTGCACATCTTCGTAGGCTATGTAATCTTACTCTTAAAATAAATAATAATCATAATCACACAATCCGACCAATAATGGATGGTAAGATTCAAAAGATTTAAGATAAGAAAAATAAATTGTTCATATTATTGTTCGGCACAGTAAAATGGGATATTGGTGACCAGACAACACTATTTTTGTTGCAAACATTTTGGGGTGGAACTTTTCTAACATTTATCTTTCTTATTTAAGTAGTTTGAATTTTACAATTTTTAAATTTCCAACAACATTTGTATTTAGCGTTAGGATTTATGTGAGTCGTTCACTCAGTCGTTGCCTAGGTTTTACATCCCGGTTATTCACATCCCGGTATGTCAACAATAATGTGTAATTTAAAAGATTAAACAGATATGACTGGTTGAGTCTAATATAGTTCAATGCAAAAATTGTTTTTTAAAAATTGTTTACCGGCAAAACGTGATGGCTGGTAATTGATACACGTACTCCATAAGGCTTACCTGTAATAGAAAAGAAGACATCATTTTTTATTATTATGGAATGACGACTATCAATCATGGAAGAAGAAGATGTGCTATCAATGTTCCTTCTTCCATGCTATCAATGTTGAGTGATGAAGCATCACTGTGCTGCAGTTACTGCCTTTTCATCAAGTTTGAATATCGATGACAATTGTACTGATAGAAAACAACAACGACATGTATATTTTTTCATAAAATATCAATCAGTTTCACCTTTGCACGTTCACCTTGTGGCTAGGCAGATGTGAGAATTGTTCTTTGAGGTATTATTGAGCCTTGATGGGGGCGTCATATACCACACATTTTGTATAGGGACTGGACTCAAGATTCAAGTTTCATATAATATTTTGGAGTGGAAAATCGACCTTCGACAGTTTTTACAAAACGGTTTGTGAATCAAAGCGGCTGGGGAGAAAAGATTTTTCAACAAGGTTGGTTAGGAGTGAACTTGTATATGTATATAAACGCCACTTCATCCCTATGGATGATTATTACTTAGGTTTGACTTGAAGGCTTGAATGAGGTCTTTATTCCAAATGTAGTGTGTAGTAGACGCGCTCATTTTTTAAATGTGAATGTCGTACATGTATGTATATACCTACCTATGTGATGTATGTGACACCTATTGAGAACACTGGAAGAGACGGCCTGGTCGGGTCTATGACCTTAGGCCAAGAACCAATTAGGAAGAATTACTGTTAAATACTCATGCGGTTATTACCTTAAAAGTATCGATATTTATGTTCATAAATGTATTATAATAATATAAGGTATACTTACAGCATTACATGATTATATTATTAATTTTTGTATGGTAAGGAATTGTACCTGATTGCAAGTCATTGATTTCAAGAGATGCCATGGTATTTATACATCTATGCTGGGAATCTAAATGCCGAACATTTCACGATCCAATATATTACGAATGTCAACTAAAATAGTTCTGTCCGAACTCTTTGGAGGATTTACCATGGCCTATACTTAGAAACCTATGAGTACAATATTATATTCAACAAGAGGCATTGCAATGGTATTAGTCCAATAATTTGGTGATTCTGTTTAGTTTTGCATTTTGCGATGTTTCAAGCTATATACATCTCGTTACGTTAGAGCTAGCAAAAATATGAGGTAAGGACTAACTCAAGCAGTCTCATCTTATATTATTTGTTACCTAGGTATATAAAACTCAGAATTTGCTTGTTTGCTGATGCAAAGCCAAACGGCTTCAATTTAGCGGCTATGTTACAACACAGAGTTTGCTTGTTTGTTGATGCAAAGCCAAATGGATATGTTACAATTCCGTGGACGTCCTCTTTCCTCGACGTTGAGTGAGGTAACACGTTCATCACTGAGGGAACTGGGGGTTCGTGTAATTTCACTACCTTTCACAGCCAATTTCAACAGAGCGTCATCCGTCAAAGGGAACTTTACATAATGATTCCAGAGGTACCAGATAGTTTTCTTAGAGTTCAGCTGTTCCAATTCTATACATCGGGATATTATATATCGTTGAAACTTGGTATTGAAAACATCGTATTACTTTGATATCATAATTGTTGAACATCGTATTACTTTGATATCATAATTGTTGAACACAGTATTACAATTGTTGAACATCGTATTACTTTGATATCATAATTGTTGAACACAGTATTACAATTGTTGAACATCGTATTTCTTTGATATCATAATTCTTGAACACAGTATTACAATTGTTGAACATCGTATTACTTTGATGTCATAATTGTTGAACACAGTATTACAATTGTTGAACATCGTAATTACTTTGATGTCATCATTGTTGAACACAGTATTACAATTGTTGAACATCGTATTACTTTGATATCATACTTGATATCATCCTCGTATTACTTTGATATCATAATTGATATCATCATCGTATTACTTTGATATCATGATCGTTGAAACTTGGTATTGAAAACATCGTATTACTTTGATATCATACTTTGTCCTCAATAATTTCAAAACAACTTTGGTTTGTCCAAGTTTGCCCTTTTGTTTGTCCAGTCTGGTTGATGGCCGAAAGATGAACTTCTTCCAATTCCCGTGAAATGTCATCTAACTGATCCTATACGTCCGTGTTACAAAAATGACAAAGCTATACTACCCACCCAATTCGTCGACTTTTCTAGATCAGGCTGAGTACTCATCGATCGTGGGGTGTGTTCAAGCATTTTCTAAACATGGGGGATACGATATCTGCCCACTCTTCGAACGATTTTCACGAGAAATTCCAATTTTAATTGACTCCACGATACGAAGTATGAAGCCGCCCAAGTTTCCCGTTGAAATTGATACTCCCGTAATTAGTTGACCGGACAGGAGCTGGCAGCGGGATTCGTTTCACGTGAACAAAAGCGGATACGTGCCGAAAAAAATGAGCGAAATTGAATTTCAGCGGGGGATGAATTTTGTTTTAGTTATTCGTGTTTCCCTCCACCATCGGAATTATTATTTTTCCAAGAGGCCGACGCGCCATGCCACCGCTTCCCTTTCGACTTTAGGTTCATAATAGAATAGATACTACCTATTTATAATAGTAGTTTTCATTTTGAAAACACAGTTTTTTGCGAGTTTTGACAACATAGCGCCTTTTTGCGCATCTTTTAGCACACTCCAAAATTTTACTGACGCTAAGCGTCAGAATTTTTCGGCAGAAATCGGCATTAGGTCGATTTTCCATTAAATTGAATTTGGAATTCGAAAAATGGTCCAAATGTTGTGGTGCTAGTTATTTTGTTCCAATGATCGGTACTATAGCAAGCTATTTTGCTACCATTACGTCCGGAGTTCCCATGGGAAACTGATACAGTAATTAGTCGACCGGGCCGAAGCTGACGGTAACGGGATTAACCGCAGTCAAGACAACAGAAATGGGTACGAGCCGGAAGGTAAAATCGACGTTTTAGTTCGGGAGTGTTTGCTATCGCTCGCAGGAACCAACTTTGAAAACCGATAATAAACGGATTTTATTAACCTTCCCCATCATCATCCATCCCCACATTTCCCTTCGAAAAGTCCCTGTGGATTTATTGCTCGTCGAGCCGCTGCCTGGTAGGTGATCACAAATGAAAACATTTTACGGCATTCATTTGATTAATTTACGTAGCCTTCCCTTCTCATCTCTGCCACCCACCTGTTGAATAAAATGGTAAAGTATCTCAATTAAAATTGCATAACTCACGTTCACTTTTTCCCAGAATGGACCAGAAAATCATGATTGTATAAGTAACGTTTTTTATTTTAAAAGCCAATGTACCATGACAACAGAACAATTATCTGAAATCATTGAAAAGTTCTGTATTAAACCCATCCACATTTGAGGAGAACTAAGCGATCACGAATAGGTAGATAATGTCTGCCTACATAATACGAATTGCATTATTTTGCCGCTCATCTACCCATGGATAAACATACCTAACAGTTGGTCAAATAAAAGAAGGACAGGTACATATTTAAACAGGATTTATAAACATTCTACATCCGAAGTACGAAGAAAAAATCGAATATAATCATTATCATGATCAATATTATAGATGGAGTGAGAAATCAACTATATAGGGCGCAAGAAGAAAAACAGGTAGGTACCTATAATAGATAACCTATATACATAGGAAAATGCATCAATATTCCCCCTACTCTATGAAAGATAGTACTTGTACATGAATTTGTTTGAATTTCATAAATTTATTGCCAATACCTTCTTGAACATCAGATGTGAACAACAGTAGTTATAATGTATATACCTACCTACACCCAGTGAAATGAATCCTATTTTTCCGTAGCTCAAAGCAAGTCGCAGAGTATAAAATTTTGGATTTCAGTATCACCCCAGTTCAGTTCTCTCCGGTAAAATTTAAGAAAATTGAAGCTCAAGGTAGGTAGGCAAGTAGGTATGTACTCTCTGGTTGGGGTTTTATGGATCCATGAATTCAAAAATTTGAACCTTCATAGATTAGAACGACCTGGACAGCATCTTCTTCGAACAAAGAAAATCTGTAAAAATTATTCGCTGTCCAAAAATAAAAAATCGTGCCCTGGAGGGAGGAAAAAAGGTTAATCTGATAAGGAAGGTTAGGTACACCCCAGACGGTGTCAACTTTTCAACTCCGCCTATAATCTCGTGAACCGGCCTACCCGTAAGTTTGTTCTTGTTAAATTTAAAAAATTCAGAATTAAAGCGATAAAGTCCGACAGCGCTTCCATTAAAAAAAGGACGAACCCTCGGAAGGTAATTTTACCAAGGAGAATTCAAGAAGGGGGAAGCACGATTTTTGACCGGGGAGCTTTTTAAAACATCTTAAATCTTGGCGCGGATTTAATTCGTTCAAGAATGTCTACGTGAAGAGTGGGACGTATTCATAACGCATAATTTGATAAGGATTTTCTCGTGGAGGGGAGAACATAAACCTGAAAGAAGGCGTTGGAAATTTTAATGGAAGGTTATGAAAAAGAAGATAGGACCCTATCCGTATCGCGTTGCATTAATAATTCAAAAGTCGGAGGCGATTAATTTCAAATTGGAGTAATATCGAGGGTTCTATTTCTTCGGATACTCCTCACTACTTCACAGACGACTGAAGTTTTCCACAGTTTAACGTTAACATTCAAATCGGGGTGATGGCTGATGGGGGTGATATTCCCTTGCAATGCAGTATAGCATGGCCGGCTTCAGAGGAGATCCTGCTATTCTCAGAAGCCGACCATGCGTAGGTAAAAGTAGTCTTCTAGATTCTTGACGCTAGGTCTGTTTGTAACTCGGACGGATAAACCGATTTCCTCAACGTTTTTTGCAACATGAAGGGTCAGTCCCTAGCAGGCTGTAATAAAGGTTGTTTACGGTAGATGTCGTACACCCTTTTCCGTCATCATAAAATTGGCCTTCGTTAGACACGTTGAATAAGTTAACACCGTTGATTGCCAATCATAATGGTCGATGGTTACGATCACACATGTTTGCGTTGTTGGAGCTTTGAGTGATAAAATGTTGATGGGTTACTAGTGATATTTCTTACGATACGTCTGGCTTTCGGAGGGTGTCCACGTATTGAGGTGAGGTTTCATAGTTTATAGCTACACTCTGGCCCATATTCGATGACGTACTTGGGCCGCAGGTACCCAAACCCCTTCCCTGCCATGAGGTGGCAACTTCGCCTTCCGTTCTGGACAGGCCACACTGATAGGCGGATTAGTTTATCCTCATAGCCCCCTTTACATCATCCCCTCTTGCCTGAAGTCTAATAGGTAATGATGGTTGACTGGATGTTTTCTGTTTGATTTATTTCAATCTATCTAGTTCATGTTTATACTCGTTATGTTAAATTTTTTAAGCAGACCACGGTTCTGGCGTTGGAATGCTCGAAATAATTAATGGATCACTATGCAGTTGATAAGGGATAAGTTCATAAGGGGGTAAACGATTGGAATTTACTCGTATCGCACCACAATGAGGGTCCCAGCGCTAACTGGAGGGTTGAGCATCATTGCCGAGTCTTATGGGCATACCATTTGAAGGGGGTACTTGGAGAGCTTGGAGTCCGAATGAGCCAGGCAGTCATAGGGCAGCCATACAGGAATACGAATAAAACTGGAAAAGTAGGTTTTTTTGGGGTAACTCAGCAGGTAAATAGCCCACCGCTAGCGCAGCCAATTCCGACAGAGCGCTCTGATCGCAGCCCTGTGCAGTGCACGAGGCCTATAGTTCGCGCAAGATCTTCCTTCATCATTTCCAACTGAGTTCGTAACTGCAGAAGCTGTAAAGTTGTGAAACTATGAAGTTGTGGAAATCCATTTCCGAAAAACGTTTTTCGTTAACTCCGGTTTCTTTTAATACGTGTGGGTCACGTTACCACCGATATGTATGTTGTATGTGTGCGTGATCGCCCTATTAGGGCGGTGGGGCTTGCTAGTAACCATTAACAGTAATTATTTTTTTCGTTTCCTGGATATTCCTAATTTTAAGAATTAAAAGTTACTAAGTACCAAGTTTTTTTTTTTCATTCCGAAAATCGTCGTTTCGGTCTTTTCCATACGTCTTACGGATAATACAACGGATGGATTTCCGATCGTTGTTCAAGTTGGTCTCCCCTATCCTCGTTACATAAGCTATGCACAACCGGTTCCTTGGAAGGCAAGCGGCAAGGTCGAGCACCTCCTATGGAAGAGCCTATCCCACCTATCGAGGTAGAATGAAACTCGTAGAAGTTCGCAACTTTGCCAGCTTCACAAGCCCTGCAGCAACATCTACTGGCTTCACCACATTCCATCTTTGGCAAGTTCATTGTCTCGTTCATGTCTGTGACTACACGGCTTCATTCACCTCCTAGGTGTACTAAGTGTAGAACAGCAATCGGTAGCGGTGGGAAATAATTATTGGAGTAATTATAATTGGAGTCCACATGTACTTGCTCTCTAGCCATCAATCATTATACCTATCAATAGATGCGTCTAGACCTGCATGAAGAAAAAAAATACCTGAGTGGATAACTCATTTTGCGAAGTTGTTAAACAAATATCGATTCATAAATCTGACTTAGCTCATCCAAATGAGAGGCCTTAAACGTACTGATAAGGAGCAGGTATTATACCTTATTCATTATTTGTTATGCATATTAATTGTTGTGTGTATATTAATTTATTGTTAATGAATATAAATTTTCTATCTCTCATGTTTAGCTCTCTTCATGTTGAAATTCCACTGATAAATCACAGTACGTTATTATATTTCTGACTAAATAATTTCCTCTCACGAGGTCTGAGTGAACTGAAATTAATTTCCATGACAAATGATTAAAAAAACTCTCATTCTATCCCCTTTGAGTAGGGCATATGGAAATGAAAAGGATGCCTAATATTTTTCTCTGGCTTATTCCAATATCCACTTTCCGCGTGAGCGAGGATATTCAAATTTTTTTTCTTTGTTGTAACTTCAGGAAAACGGGGTAAGCTGGATTTTTCCGTTTCAACCTACAGGAGGCTTTTTAGTTACATATTTTTCAAGGGGATTTTTACGTATCAAGGTAAGCGAATTAGAGTTGTAAATATTTCAAAGGGCTTTCTCGTCGAGCCTCGTTGAAATTCAAATACAATAAGCACTTTTTTGCTACTGCTGCTAATGTTGCCATTAGGTTGTGAGTATAATTGTGTAGTCGTATTAATAAAAATATTGATTATTGATGTGCTTGAAAATTTAAATGTGGCATTCTGTACTTTGTGGATATCATTATGAGGCATTCTTTGTAGTATTAGTAGTAGTAGTAGTACCTCAAAGAAGAATTATAAGCTGAGTTGAGATGACGTTCCAAACTACCTATCTTCAAGTTTCGTCAAGTTAAGAAAACCGGGATCTTCCCCTTCAGCAAAAGAAGTAAAACCGTTTGCCACACGATTAGCTTTGAACGGTGAACGCAAATTGACGTCGACTGGAGATGGCGGGCAGGAGGGTGACGGGAGTTTTGCCTCGCCATTTTCTCGGGCGATTGCTCGCGAGACAAAGGGTCCTCTTCTAGCCACACGCCCTTTACCGCGAGACAAACCTTTACCGCGCCCTTCATCCTAGAGGAAAAACCCCTCGTTTCGAAAGAAGGAAAAACTCCTGCGAGAGGACAGTCAGGGCTAATTAGCGGTAGAGAAAGGGGTCTCGACAAGAGTCTGTGGGGGGTTAGGGTGTGAGTGGGGAAGGGCCGAGAGGGGAGAGGCCAAAGGACTTGACGGAACTGCGAGGGCCAAAGGGAAGTGTTAGAGGAAAACAGGGACGTACCAACTTTTTACCCAGAAGCTACCACTCCATCTCTCACCTCGACCCTTTTTTCCCCCACTCTGAAACCCAGGAGGCCCTTAAAGGTTTAACTACCCCCTACCCACTTCTACATAATCAGGAGCTTTGAAGTAAAAAAAAAAAAAAAACTTTTTTCCTCTTTTTGAAACTAGGTAGAGCAGTACCCTGTTCATTTTTTTGTCATTCTTCATCTATCTTACGGATGACTCACTTCATTTCCTCCACCTCTCCCCTTTTCGTCATTTCCAACGGCCTTATGAGTCCCATTCCGAGGATCAGAGGTGGGTCAAAGAGTTTCACCACTCCATTTTATTTTGCTCTGTTCTTCTTCTCTCTGTGATGTATCGCGCCTATGCCTTTTTTTTTTTTGAGAGGCCGTTTTCGCCCATCCTAAACCTCATCTCTAACATTCTTCGTTCTGTGTATTCCCTACCACGATAAGACACAACAGCGGTGACGTGAAGAGCTTATTTCTGTATCCGAAATAGTGATCGTCTTGAGCTCTCTGTCGACTCCCAGGCAAGCCAATTCTGGTTGAGCTGTGACCGGGAATGGTTTCCCCTGGCGACTGTCATGTCCTTAGGCAGATAAATTAAAAAACCTGCTACAGAAAGAGAATCGGATTTCCCTTCAATTTCATCCGACTGCAGTATCCATGCAAATGGCCATGCCAAAGATCTAGCTTAGAAGAGAGCAACATAAGACGAGAAATCGACAACCGTATTTCGTACATTTTTAGTTCGTTCATGAGCTACGTAAACTATGTATCGTGTTTTCGCTCGATAACTCGCCCTGATACGGATAACCACGCAACAAGTACAGTATAGGTCCACCATTATGCCCCTTGTTCTGTGAAGGTGAAATGGGCAATGGAAGTTTCCTAAAATAACAGTTATTACGATTGAGATTGAAACTCCTCAATTACATGATTATTGGTCAGTACTTTGTTGCACCCTGAGTTGTGGTGGAATGATTGTCCATAGCTCTATACTCGTACTTTTGATTAGAGTTGATTCTATTGCATTCTAGAGACTCAATCGATGTCATCAGTAGATACCTAACTATTGGAGAAACGATTTGTCACTAGTATCAACCAATCGTCCATCAAAGAACAAAGGCAGTGGTTGCGAATGGATCAACACTCTTGAAGCACAAGAAGATGATGAGGAAAGTAGTGTTGACCCCCCCAGATGTACGAATTCTGAAGAATGGAAGGTGTCTGCTTGCTACCTTGGTCCTGGAGGGGTAATTTGCAGGGCGGTCAGAGAAGAGGGTGGCAGATGGCGATGCAAGGCTTCCTTCTCGTGTTGCCTCCCCCCCCCCCCCCCCCCCCCCCCCCTTCCACATGAGTATCGAAAACATAATTAGACCCGGCCAACAGACTTCATGCGCAAAGTTCGACGGAGACCTGTACGTACATACCTATTCGCCAACAATTTTGCTGAGTTTCCTCACTAATATAGTATTACCAGCACAGACCCTCTCTTACCACTCGACCAACCGTTAGCTGTCATCATTTTTGAGACTTCATGGTTAATCCATAGAAGAATTCTATAGAAGAAGGTTTAATTGCAAATATTGATGAAATTGGTGATTTTACGAATTTCGTGATATTTATTATTTCGTTGTTTGTTTATCCGATATTATTTTTCATCTTTATTTCGTCGTAATTTATACCAAAATCAATCATAACAGCAAAATCTTATTTCGAGAAAACATACCTATGCATTTATTGCATATTTCATGCGACGCACATCTCATTTTTCACTAATGGTGTGTTGTTTGCGATATAAGGTAGGTACGATTAGATACAACTGACTGTAGATGGAAACTGGGGTCTTGTGTTCAGCCTCGTCTATCGGCTCGCAGAATCGAGCCAAATGGGAGGCTTCTGGCTGAGGGTTGCAAACGACATGACAAAAGGGTGGCGGCACCACAGTTGCATGCGGGATGGTGGCTTGACGCCAAAAAATTATTTACGACGTTCGTCATGTCTCATTCACACCCTCCCAACGAAAGGTGAAGCAACCTACACACGCATACTGCATCACACGACTGAGATGGAAAAACTGGGGGCTCACGAGTGCGACGAGGATGGAAAACCAGAGGTTAAAAGGAGGACGTAAGGTGGGAGACGAAGTACAGCGATTTATCACGACGAGCGAAGAGGATACGCGAAAACTGTGAAAAGCAATCTGCGTTTTCCCCCAGCCAAACGCCTCAACGCATCGCTTGCTCCGTGTCTTTTTTCTTTCTCTTCTCTTTAAAAAAAAATCTAACCGCTGGTTTCTCCTAGCAGATGAAGCTGAAATGATGAATAACCTTCCGTTTTACATTCAGTTTCCGTACACTTACGTTGTAGTGTGGCTTGAACTTCTTTTTGGTGGTTTACCAAAATGAGTGTGCGCGACAGGCGATGAACATATCAATTTTCCCCAAGTTGAACTTTGAAATTTTGCGGATGTTGAAACGTGAACATTTAAATCCTTGTACTCGTACATCGTCGCTTAAGAAGCAACACGCCCTATCGACCATTTTCACGAAATTTAGGTTTTGACTGATTCTTATTCGACTTCTCACGTTGCATCGACTGGTTAGCTCAAAATTGCTTCAACTAGACTAAAAAATCGAGAAATACTCGAAAAACATAACACCCCCATCGACCTCAATACCTCAATTACCTATTCGGACAACACCCCTTATCAACCAAAATTTACTATTTTCTTCAAATTAATACTATTTTTCAGTATTGACGACAAACGGAAGGCAAGAAGTGACTGAATAACGGGAAACAAAGGGACAGGTGATCAAAAACTGGATTCAGTTTTTTTCTCCTCCTGAAAAATTGGGATTTGGTTCATAGGGCGTGTTGCTTCTTAAGCGATGATATATGATACTACGTTCTTCAAACGGTTTTTAAAACTTTTTTAATGTTGAATTATTATTTTTTCCAATAATAAACCTTTGGAATCGAGCACGGACAAATTTTGTTTAAGCCCCCTCAAAATTTGATGTTTTCCGTTTCAAAGTAGGTACGTAGAATCCAAAAATAGAATTTAAAAAAAAAAATCCGTCCGCGGCATCTTGCTAACTTACCATGGATCAAAATTAATAGGGTTGAACGGATAAAAGGTCAGATTCACAAGTGTGAATTGTTTGCACCGAATCGAATTTCTTGTTTACTCAGTGTTAATAATAAATATTACAGCTATAATACTCATTGAACACAAGAAATTATGACCGTGAACATCGCGATATATTTACGGTAGCTAATTATTATAAAATCATTGATCTATATAGGTACCTAACCAGAAAGTGTATTGGGGAAATAGTTTATTAGTTTAATATTTTATTATATTATATTGATTGTATTGAGATTTGTGATCTAGAAAAAAATAGAATAAACCGTTGTGTAATAATTTTGAGCGTTCTTCTTACAGAACTAAATTTTATTTTCCCAAAAGTGACACACATGTTATTTAAGTATCCAATGCAGCATAATATTCTGTAATTGAAAAACATATGAACTAGGTCCAAAGGTCTTTTGTTCATGATGAAAAAAATAAATTTAAAGTATTTACCTACTCCAGTTATATTATTCATAATTTTTTAGTTAGTCATCGTCTTACAAAAGGAGGGTGTTCCTCTATAAGGAGGGAGATTTGAATCGATTGCCGGTACAGGGAGGAAAACAGACGAATACATGAAGATGTCATCGACTGGCACCGCAACAAAGCTCTCCGCATAAAATAAGTGATTGTGAAGAAAACGTATCCACCATTAGGTCGAGCATGAAGGAGGAATGGAGCCTATCCACGAAGTAGAGATCCATGAAGAAGGAATGAGGGGAGGAAGCATCTCTACTCCGTGGAGATCCATTTGCGGTATTGTGAAGTTAAGCTCGAAGTCCAGATTGATGAAAAGGCAGAGACTGCAGGTTTCAACGAATTTCTCTCCTAGGAGTTTCTTTCTCCCTTTCGGAGAAGTTGGATGTTTCATAAATCACCAATGATTTTGTTTTGGTGGTAGATTACCCCCACGACGGAGCCCGTGTGACAAATGGGGGAACCCCGGGAAGCTTTTCATTATTTCCACAGCGGACCTAATGGAGTGATCTCGGGGCTTTCGGCCCTCAACTCGAATCGAGACGTTGGATTGGTGCTATATTTCCCTCACTTGAAGAATGTAACAGACTATTTTATTCAGGATATAATCCATTACCCTCCAGAAAAGCATTGAATGAACAATGCAACATGAGATGGATAAAAGAATGGGGAGAAGGGGCTCACGACCTAACTTTCAATAATTTGACCAACTAATAGTACCTATGTAATAATAATAATAATAATAATAATAATATCTAATTATGAATATTGAAGTGGGATCTAAATTATGGGATCTATTATATTACCTATATGTCTTGAAAACTGTAACAAAACTGTTATCAGAGGTTTAATGGCCATTTTCACTGGAAAGTCGTAGGTATACCAAAATCCTTTGAGTATTAAAATATATACAAATGGAGAGCTATAGCCTATCTTTTCAACGAAGGGCAAGCCACTGTCGCCCTGATTACCACTGGTTACGTGGCGGAATCATACCACGCATGAGAGTCAATTTCGTCAATTTCGGTGTTTGATATGAAATTAGTTTCTTCTCAAGCAAAAACAATTTGTTATTTGGTATAGAACAACGGCCATTTGGCTTCCGCCTTGTAGCCACCCATAGCCACTTGGTAATTAGGCGACAGTAGCAGCACGTATGATTCGACGTCTGAACTAACACCATTGTAGCCCTCCATTCACATATTATATTATGTTATTTATAGGGCCTCAAAAATCAAATAGTATAACTCATTAGGTACCTATCTTTAAATTTAATCGATTTATGAACGTGGTCGTTAGACTAGTACTGAGTTTTTGGCAGCAAATTTTGTTTACGAAGTATTTTTTATCAAATCAACCAACAAAATAAATTATGAAATAGGATTTAAATTCAATCTTCAATCCTATATACAGCGTTCCGGGAGTCAATAAAATGTGAATGCGTTGAAAGTTGATCATTGGTGACAGTAAAAAATGGAAGATAGTTCTGGAACATCAACAGCTAAGGGCGTACCGGTAGTCTCTATATCTACTCCAATGAGCGTTACCCCCTTATTTGTCGCGTTCACAATGGTTTGCGAATGATTGAACAAAGTGTAGGTGCAGGATATTCTTGAGCAACCATTCTATTCAGTACCTAACTGATTCTTCTCATTGATGATTCATGGAAACGTGAAGCTTCAAGACGCTCACAAGAAACTCGTACTAGCTACTTCCTCCACTTATACCTAGTGTCAATATTCTACAATATCCCATGTCATGGAGTAATCCTGAGTCTGAATTATTTGGGATCTAAATGCAATAATATGACAAAAGTTAAGGAACATTGGACAGTGCGGAAGAATTTTCACGGTTTGCATCAACATAACGATCGTATTTGAGCGTTTTACAGAGATCGTTGCGTCTCTAACCCATGTTTTGCTGGTATCAGCCAAGATTTCGCAATTTTAACAACTCTCAGCTACAACACAAGGATGTAGGAGGATGTAGACAGCAGGGAGAAGGGTTGAAGACTATAATGCATATAAATGAAGAATTATAAATAAGAATATTATGAATTATGAATAAAAACAACTAATTGAAGAATCATGTACATACAAAAAGGAGTACACCATTTGCATTGGCGATGGATAGATTATTTTATTCTAAGCGAGCTATATTATTTCATCAGCGAGTTGCTGGAAAAGGCGAGAGGCGGGCAACTTGGAGAATAAATTTCGAGCCAAGAGAAAGAATATTCATAAGAATGGAAGCTCTCAGGGACTGAGTCGGAAAAAATTCACGCGCATACAATTATTGGAGCTTGTTTGTCATCTCATCAGAGCTTGATAATGAAAATGTAGTAGTGAAAATGGATGAAGGCCCGCAAGATATATATGGGGATTAGAATAAATATATGGATAACAGATGAACTGGGAAGCATTACTGTGGTCATAGGAACTTACGTAATAACAATCATGTTCATATACAATCACTTTTTACGAACGATTGCAGAACAGTTCTTGTGTATTATATTTGAATTGGATTTATAGGAGGATGACTAACGATTTTTATAATGGGATACTACTACATTTGCTTTTTTTAACTAGATATTTGTGGGAGCTTCGCAGAAGAGTGGCCGATGATTAGAAGTGGGGAAACCCACTTCCTTTATAACGAAGACTTTCACGTGTACAAACCAAACTTTCATACACTGTACCTACTACTTCATTGATAAAACTAAAATGCTGCCCAAAATGCTATGTCTTCATTGACCCGACTAATGGAATTCCTACTAAGGAACACAATAGTACCATCTCCCCCTTCCTGTTTGATTATTGGGCCTAGTATTGAAAGCATAAATTGTTCCTCCTAAGCAGATACTCTGAAATTATCTCTTTGATGTTCAGGCTTCTATTTCGAATAGGTCCAAACGACACTTCGCCCTCCAGTCGACAAACAGGATGCCAAGCGTTACGTAACCCTCACAACCTGACCGTCTTACATGATCTCACCTCATTCCAAGAGCAAACAGACAAAAATTGGTCCCATCCAAATTAAATTCTCAAGGAGGCAGTTCAGAAATAATTCTTGGAGAATGGACTATTATGATTGGTAGTCCAAAAAAATGATTTAAGTATTTTTTTAATGTCCAATGAAATAATGTCTTCTGAATCCAAATTCAAACTATCAGTACGAAATCAATCATGAACAGGCATAATTATACAGCCCCGAAAGTAAATACCTAAAAAATAGGTAAAAAATTTAAAAGGATATTTTCCTGGGTTACGAATTCCCCTTTTATGATCCAATTCTGTTAAATAACGGAAATTAACACTTTTGTTGACCGCATTATGAGGTGCTTATGTCAGAAAGTCTAGGCAATGAACGAATGTGGAATTTTAATTTCTGAGTTCCTGAGTTCAGAGGTAAATCTTTGAGAGGAGGAGAACACTTTAATCGGAGCTCGCTCTAGCAGTTACGCACTACTTAATTTTGTCTTTTATTAATACAAACATGCAGGTACCTAATTTTATTCTGAGAAGTAACCATTTTATTATAATTTTAGAAGTTCATGTTGGTAATTTTTACAACGGTTTCCCATTTCTAATGTTGAGTGGTTGGCAGCATTGTATATTCAAATTCTGAAGCTTTACCCCCGCCCCCTCGAGGCAACAGTCAATCAAATTTCAATTCACCAGATAGTTACGTCACTTTTACAGCTTTTTAATTTTCAATCACTCTTTAGAAAATACTATTTATTCTTTAAAATGGTACATTCACCAGAATTAAAATAAAGGTAGTGGTGGTGGGGGTAGGGGGGTGTTAGGTTATTATTATTTTTTGCACGAGAACATTTTGACAAAACTCCCTGCAGCATTTTTCCTATTAATTAAATCCAACAGAAATCCAATGACGATAGTTTGAAAATGAATGTTCAACACATCAAACTAGGTTAGAGGGAAACAATTTCATTGAACAAAGTACGTAAGTATAAGTAATTATTAGTTAGTTTGAAGAATCGTTGCCGTTTCCCAATTAAATTTAGTTTTCTCCCACTTAAATTCATTTTGTAGATACAATTTTTCTTCTACCATATTTTTTCAAACCAAATTCAAGGTATTTTGCAATTACTTACACATAATTACCTAAGTTGAATATTTGAAATGGGATTAAACCAAAGTTGATTGAGTGAAACTAAATTTCATTCATAAACACCAAATTTGGGTTGGAAAATACCTACTAGGTAAATGGTACTGAAATTGGCTGGCAAAAAATTTGAGTGGGTAAAAACGAAATTTGACTGGAAGTTGTTAGGTTCTGTGTTTAAGTAATGATAGGCAATAATTTATTATGACACTGATCTGATGATTCTACTATGAAAACATTATTTACTGACCTGAGCATTGGCGGTGACACAGATGAAAGCGAGGATAGCTGCTACTGAGCGCATTTTGGTGTTCGTTGATGCACGCGGGGGATTCAACAAGCTCGACGAGGTTCGTTCGAACGGACTGACAAGCGATGACTGAAGAAGAGGACCAGTAGCGGCGAAGGGGCAGCTCTCACTAAACCGGCTCCCGCTCGCCACCCTCGATCTTATACCTGCACCTCCCTCGAGTTCTCCTCCGCGCAGAATTCGGAACTGATAAGGTTTTTCCAGGGAATTACTCAAAATCAGTTAGCGATAATGATGGAAAGATTAGAAATTCTAGAATTTTAGAAATTTCAGAAAAGATTAGAATAACGTAAGGACTGTCATAAAGCGATTTACGCGAGGATACCTTACCTGGATACCAGTAACGAGGATACAACGTCATTACCCATTTGCGCCTCATTACGCTTTCATCATAATTGATGATATTTGACCATGATGGTACCTATACTGCCGCCTTAAGTTAACACATCTTATCTCCAAATTTTTCGTTTTGAGAAATACCACCAATAGTGGCAAAATGGAGATATTTGCCTTTTTCAATGTAAGCATCAACAAGTTGTACTAGGCTAGAGTGTCCTACCTCTAGCGTTCCTGGTACTTAGGACTTTTGACCCTAGGAACAACCTAAGTTAGGAGGGAGGGGGGGGGGGGGGGGG
>JAEMON010000006.1:20133422-20152698 GCA_030264115.1 Lygus lineolaris
TCGCTAAAACATACAAAATAATCAAACCTATTTGGAAATCTCGACACGCAAAGCCAGCTATTTTTTTCCCCATAATCAGAAAAAAGTAAAATGTGATAAGAAACTCACCGGGATTCGAATATTATTTCGAATAGATAACTTGTCCATTGGTACCAAAGCTGTGCAGAGGAACGTCGAAGGGTTAAAGGAGCCAAACAAATACTTACTTAGCCTTTAAATCTAAGGATTTTAAATACCTACCTTTATTTTCCAGAAAAACACTTCTCTGGGTGCACGTGGGATTCTCCCGGATTCGACAAATGCGTTAAGGAGGCTATCAACTCGTGTCGACCTTTTTTCAAAACAGGTTGGTGTACTCTCGGTTGAATTTTAACTAATAATTTAATAAATAAAGTAAACAAGATTTACCTATGAATATGGAGAGGCTCCATGCATCCTAGCCGGATCCGAACCATTCCATTCGAATTTGCCATCGCCATTATTCCTTTTGTTTCAAAAAGTTTTCAATTTATTTTTATACACAATAATTTCGTTATATTTTTTAAAACTATTACTGTGTATTCAATTATTTCAGGAGTGCCAGCTTTTAATATCACACCATTTGACCCGTGGTTCGCCAATGAAGTAGTGCAAACCAGGGGTGGATCATCTCTCAGTTACACCTTGAAATTGAAAAATGTTTATGAGAGAGGATGGAGCGATTCGATAGTCACGAAATTCAAGTAAGTCTAGTTGATTGCAACGGCTTCAAAATATAAAAAAGTTCCATTCATACAGCATGAGTTTATGAGCGAATTTTCTTAGCATAATTACAAACGATTTGGTTGGTACCAATATACCATAATATGGAACGTACTATGTTCCTCTGTTCAAAAGATGCTAATTTACACAAAAAACCTTTAAAAAAACACGAAATGTCAGGATCGTTTTAGAATGGTCTGAAACGGATTTCCACGAAGAAATTTTTCTTTGAAAATTCGCTAATAATGGAACTTTTTGAAATTTTTCTTCATGGAAATATGTTTCAGACCATTCTAAAACGCATCCTAAAATTTTCATTTCATGTTTTTTTATTTAATTTTTTTATGATTCGGCATTAAAAAATACATACAACACCAAATGTTCACCCTTCTACCAACAACCCCTATTCTTTAATAATTTTTAATATTTTAACTCAACATAATATCCTTTAGCTCTTATCGAAATAGAAAATCTAAGGGCTCTGTCCCACTGTCACGCAATCGAAGCGAGCGTTTGGGATCTGGACAACTAACCGTTGTGGGACCGTGCAACGCACGGCTAACCGGCTAGAAATAATTTGTATGGCAAAACAACGTTGCCGGGTCAGCTAATAATTATAATTATTATGAAAGAGTTAAATTTCAGGAATCGTTTTAGAATGGTCTGAAACGGATTTTCATTAAGAAAATTTTCAAGAATTTGCATTACAAAAATTCTGAAGCAATTGCAATAGGTAGCTTAATTTTCTTCAAAAATTAGCTAAAATGTAAGCGCTGGTATGTAACAAACATCATTGTTGCACCGCATGGGACATCCTATATATTCTTACATTCATCACTACTGGCTATTTACACAGTTAGTCAGGTACTTAGTTGAAATACATGTTTGGAAGGAATTAATCGATACGTCCGATAAACGTTTGGCTTGGTTCGGATTGTACTCACCTCTAAACATATGAAGCAACATGCGAATTGCAAACCCAAGTCTTTCTCATTCATTGCCTCCTGAAGGCTGCGTAATCGACAGTAAAATTGGTTTTAATGTCAACTGCAGGATGTTGGGAACGTTTCGTGATTTCGCAATAACTTTTTCAGGGGATTCGAAAAGTTCAATGGCTTTTAAACTATTCTTCCATTGTTTGATTTAATCTCATGAGTGTATTTTTATAGTCAATGTTCGAAGAGCCAGATTCATGGGATTTTCTTGCACAAATTCGTTCAATGCAGATGTTATACAAAATTCGAATAGGTAGGTACGGATAAACAGGTTGTACGGAGTATTTCGAAAACAATTGATAATGATCAGAAAATGTCTAATCATGAGACCTGAGAAAAATTCTCAGCTACATCTAACTAATTTGATAGTTGTATTAAACTTAGCTGAAGTAACAATAGAAAATATTTCAAAATTAATAAATTGAAACGTATTTTACCAGATAAGGTGGCTGTTGACAGTGGGTGGTGTATAACGTTGAAGTTAGGAAATCGATTTCTCAATCAAGAAAATAAGGTTGTTAAGGTATAGATTAAATATACATCCCCCCAAAATTATACATTTTTTAAGGTACCTTCGCACGAAAATTTCACTCAAAACAATGTCCGTTTTGCACACGGAGAGGTATTTAAGTGAGTAAATATAATGACAGTTTAACTACACTTCCAACTACCCGGACAGTTGTGTATGACATCGAAATTTGACACAAAAATTACAGAACCCACTGTCAGTTGATTGTATTAAAGGTAATAAATAAATCATTTTGAATAATAACTTTTGATATCCCCAATAATTGATTCATTCTTTTAGGTAGGTACGAATTTTCTACCTGGGTGCAATTATAAGTTGTATTGGCGCATAGATGTCACTTTCCTTCCTCTGATTATGTTGCCAAACTAGGAGTAAAAAAAAATGAGCGAAGATAAATTTTCAATTTTGAAATCTTTAAATCGAAATTTATTGAAACACATCCTACAGTCTCATTACTGTTGTGTTTCTGTGTTTTGTATTATGTATAATAATATCCTCGAGAACTATGTGGCAGTTGTTAATTTTCCTACTACCAGGTATTGGACTACTTATTTCTTGTTTTCCCAGGAGTAACCCGAAGAAGAAGTTCGTTCAGTACACGCAATACTTCCCCGAGAAAGCACTGGACGGGGATTATGAGTTTGAGGGATCCGTGATGGTTTCCAATATGGCGAACGCTGGAAAATGGAACTTGACTTTGTGTAAGATTTAGCAATATTTTATTTATATTTATATAGGTACTGGGTGTCCTACAAGACGCCCCCCTATTTTTCTTAGGAAGTGGTTTAGAGAAAATTGCAAAAAAGGTACCTAACTCTCCGTAACTTTGTGACCTGAAATTCAAAATCAAAATACAATGGAAAGGTTGAAGATGGCGTTATCATATGACGTTATAGCTCGAGAGCTGGTGACAGTAGATTTCGATCGGAAGGGTATAGTTTTGATAGATATATGAAATGACGATATTTATCCAGAATCCATAATGGGGGGACAGGTGAATTTTACAGGTAAGTGATCAAATTTGCTAATTCGGGACATCAAAACAATAGGAAGGGTGTAGGGATAAATAGGGCTCATTTTGTGGGGTTTCCATAGTCGAATTTTCATGGAAATCCAAAAATAAAGAACCTACTGATCCAGTATTTTGCCGTACAGCGAATTAGCTAGGCTGGGTAATCATGAGTACACTTTCATCCAAACATAAATATTCGAATTGTGTTGAGTAGGTACATTTTAGTATAAGTAAATGGTTATTATGTCAATTATCGATAGAACCAATGCGATAAAAATCTAAATCACTCGCGCTGGAGTTGTGGAAACCTGTTTCAATGAAAAGAAACTGGATTCAATAAAAACTTTGTCTAATTCCACCAAAATAATGAGTTACTGAACTAGAATGCAAACACCCATTCACATAGCGTGGGTGTGGTATTGTGTGAGTTTTAAAGTGAGTTATGGGAGAGTTATAAGATTAATATTATAATATATATACATTATTATCTTTAGCTTTTACTGTAAGGAATACAAGATGTGAGCTATAATGGTATAGTTACATTTATCTACCGATATACTTGCACTTAGTGGTTGGGCTAGTGCACAACTTCATTGCGAGTGATTTAGTTCGATTACCCATTCAAAAAAATAAAATTAAAAAACAAAAACATGCTCACCCCCCATTGGACACTTTGTATTACAAAATGAGCCCTATTTCATTACTACCCCCTTCCGATTGTTTTGAGGTCCCAATTTATCAAATTTGACTACCAGTCAATATCACCTACCCCGGATACGCGCTGACAGAGTAGTAATTCATATTAAAATATCTACCAAAAATATACCCTTCCGATTGAAATCGACTGTCACCAGTTCTCGACCTATTATTGAAGACTCATTGACGACTGTTTGTATTGTATTTTCATGTGTGCTAAAAGTATGTTTAATATTGCTGTTGCTAGTGTTGTAATTTGTCACTAATGTGGTCATTTAACATCAACTACCTAGGTACTCTTATTTTCCATTTTGTAATTGGGTTCGCCCGTGTAATAAAATAAATAAAACTCGAATTCAGTAAGTATACTTGAAATTTCATGATGAGATGACCCATCTTGTTGAATGCTCGAAAAGGTGCGCAAATATGCGCAAATTTGCGCACAATGTAAATATATTTCAAAAGTACAGTATCCAAAGAACAAACGTAAGATCCAAGATTTTGTACTCTTCTTAGAAATATTTCACTGTACGGTTAGACATTTCTGAAAATTCGGGTCTAACTTCCTTGAGTGCTTACCGTTCAAACTGGAAGCCTGGTTTAATTATAAAAACTCCAAATTGAACACTCTGAAACTCAAGCCCTCTTCTGTCAGCACAGAAACCTTCAGTTCGACGTTCGTCTGTCAATACCACAATTTATGCTCACTCACAGTCGACTCCTGAATCATCTGGATAATTCCATTTGTACTAAATTTTATCAGTGAAAAGGAAACTGTACAGCCTTTTGGTGATTTGAGAGAGAATAGGCGGCGGATAGAGAAAGAATAATACTTACAAGTGAAAAATACACAGTTCGGATTACAGCCAAAGATCATTTATCAAAATCTTGGCTCTATGCCTGAGATCAATACGAGAGTTAAACAAACGACGTGTTTCAGATGATTACATTCAAACCACAACGCTCGCCAAGCCACCAAAATCTGATAGAATCAAAGTGAGGATCGAAGTCCAGCAAATTGGTAACATGGACCTCCATATCGGTAACTTGCTGCGAGGGAGAACCATTATGGGTAAGACGTAATATAATGTAACATATCTATGTGTATTAAAAACTCATGGCCAAGGGAGTGAGCCCAAAATTTCCACGAAAATGCCTGAAGAATTTATAGGAACTATTACTTAGCTTAGGACCAATAAGTTTAAAAAACTGATAACCTCCCCCTTTCCCCTTCCACTAACCATTTTAGCGTTGCACAGTTTTTTCATTTTTCCCAGCCAATTTTTATGGCATTTGGATACGGTTGGGGGCATTCTTCCCATCTTATTATTCTCTACGGGGATGAGGTGCCTGAAGCCAATTTGGATTTGGACGTGAAAAATTCAAAATTACGAAATTAAAATTATTCATAGCTGACTCCCTAGAGAATTGAATAACAAGAAAAATGCAGCAAACCGCATCAAAATTGGTCAAATCTTGGCTGAGAAAAATGGGTGAAACGAATTACATCTGTTCTTTGGCCCCGTGACAGTCGAAACTGCTTACAATAAACCTCTACATCAGAAAACTCTCTAAATAGGGAAAACATAAATATTCGGTCATTCTACAGGTGTGATAACTGACAAAACTTCTATTACCTGGGTAGAGGCTGGCTACTATTATAATACCTCTAGCCCACATCTAACCGTTTTACCTCTAGCCAAGAAACTTGTTCTAAAACAAATTTTCCGACTAACAGAAAATATGCTTGATCGAGTGATCAACACAGCGTGGAGGCCTGGATTCGCCGTAGTTCGCCCTCTCATAAACGATATCGTCAGTACAGCGTTCACGAAGATATTCAATGACGTGTTCAACGATCTCGACGTCACACAAATCATACCTGAATGACCTAGTTTGCGGGAAAGTCAAGGACATTTTGTAAATATGATGTAAATACTGATCGATGAAAAGTCAGGCGTAACTTATTTTGTGAATAAGGTACCTATGTTCATTTACAACGTTTGAGTTACCTATTGGTTTACATGTAAAATGTTACAGTAATCATATTAGAATTAGAGGATCATAACCAGATAGAGCGATGAACTTCCATGGAATCGCAGAATTCATGAAAGGGTCTCTTTTATGAGTGTTGTGCATGGGATCCGTCTTTCGTGGTTGGAACATGGAATAGTGTATTCCCCTCTAGATGTAACTGTGGATGTAATGTAACGTATGGTTTCCAAATCAAGAAACAAAGAAGTTGAAATTGATTAATGATCAAAAGAAAAATCAAATCAAGAAAATGAAATATTATAGTTCTCAGGTTACCATAAAAAATAATTAGAGTGGAAAACTAGAAAAATACATCCTAATAGTTTTTAAGAATCGGAATAATTACGTATCTACAATCAAAATAGATAATGAATATTAGGTAGGTATTGTTATGTATCAATATATTACCACAGTAGGTACTATTTAAATTCAGATAGCTGTAATCCATTAGTTAAGACTACCAAGACTACCGAAGACATTAGGTACAGTCAAAATAATTAAAAATTGATTAAAAAATAATTAGAGTTTATTTATTAGTGTCGTTAAGTCATGGATTAGGCGCGATTTCTTTCACCATGTGATTAGGCGTATAATCTCAGCTATTTCTGTTGTTATGCAAATGTCTACGATCAAATTATTGTGATGAAACTAAAACACATTTAAGTAAACGAAACCAGTGAAAAATATATGGTTTTTCCGTTTGCCTATTCCTTCCAGATACTCTTAAGTAGGTACTTATCTACGATAAAACACTATGGTGTCATGCTTCTATCTATAAGCCAGACGTCTGTAATATCTGATCCGTGTTACCAATTAAGTCCGATATTCATGATTCACGATAGCTTTTCTTTAATTTCTATAGGGGAGAGATAGAACAGATGTTGCACAACGTAAAGTTTCAGTTAAATTACTTTTAAATGAAATTGTATTCAAAACTTAGGTACTCTTCCAACATATTAAAGATGGAAAGTCCAAAATACAATTAATTTGTACAATGGGTACGTAGATTTCAAGACCTTGAGAAATAATGGAGATGGAGTTCACAAAATTCATCAAACTTGTCGAATCATTTAAAACTCGAAAGAACGTAACTAAAGAGCTGCAGTTGGTCTCATTTGATGCAGAATTTAATTTTCTACAAGACGTTTGTCAATTTTTATTTTCTTTAAATTTCAGGCCACATTTTGCACACAAGAGAAACTTCTGGAAAACTATGGGGAAAAAAAGTCATACAGTCACACAGAATGGGTTGATGAGCGAATTTTCAAGGAATCATTTTAACCGATTTGGTGGGTGATTCTTATAGGAATGTGTGCGCAGATTCCGAATATTCCACCTCATGTTCCTGAAAATTTCTACTATGATAATTTCTACCGAAAACCTCAAAAACACGTTCTTTTACCATTATTTATCTAAATTTGACCCCAATGAGTACTCCAAAAATTCTAGCCAAAGAGTTCATATTTTCGTTTGTTATTATTGATTTTTTGTTGGTTTTTTAAAATAGATATTGGGGACAGATATCGTCTGGAGTGACACATATTATAAATATATGTATATATACCTACACAAATATGAAAAAGTATTAAATTTCATGAATTATTTAAGGATGAAGAAACTGAAGAAATTTTTTAAAATTTTGCATAACTAAAATTTTGAAGCCATTGCAGAAGCTGAATTTCCTTCGAAGATTCGCTAAAATCAATTTTTGGGTTTAGTCAGTTTATGCTCTCAGATATAATGCCTATTTGAGAGTAACATTTCCTACAATACCTCGTATTCTTTTAATTTGGGTTTGATACCACCCTACATAAAATGCAAATATAGGTAGTTTATTGATCAGTTTTTTTTTTTTTTTTTAGTCGCTACCAAATTAATTATGTCATAATGGTTAATCAAATTATGTCAAAGGGTTAATCTCATCTTGAAAATCTCCCCTGAAGGGGATTGCGCTGAATAGGTTGCGGGTCTGGTCACCAGGTCGCTCCTCTCACTCCCCGTCACCCGTGAATCAATATCCCCAGAGAACGAGGGAGGTTTTCGAGATGAACCTCAATTTAACCCGTTAGGCCCTACCAGTCGCATCAGCCGTACGGATTCCTCCAGTAAAATGTCCAACAAGGACACACGATCCGAAAACCTTTCCGAAATTACGTGAAATCCGTTTCCAGGCGCACAGCCGTATAATAAAGTATTATAAAGTTCGGTAAACATGAGGGCTATCGCAGTTTCTGTTTGGATATTCATCAATCTGGTGTTTTTCGGTATGTGCGGGTACATCTACCTGCTGTGGTCTCAATACTGGCACTATATTTCCAAAAGGCAGCATGAAACGCAACCAATCAGGAAAATCGAACGACCTCTAGTGGACTACTATCAGGTAAATTTTAAAATTATCAACTTTATTTATGTAAAATATTTAAATAATAGCGTAAGTCGCTAATTTATTGATCTAGATATATTCCAACATTTTAAAAAGGTTCAAATCATGCAGTATGTTGTTGAGCGAATTTATGTTGTGTTATTTGAGGAAATTTTGCGCTGATTCCAAATATACCATATTTATGTTCCTATTTTAAAGATGGTAATTTACACCAAAAACCTAAGAAATCACATTTTGTTACCCTTAATTCTCAAAATTTGACTACTTGAAGTACTCCAAAAATTCTAACCAACGAACTCATCCTTCCTTTTGTTACATATACTCGTATTATTATATTATACCTTTTGTTAATATGTATTATACCTATACATATTGTATAGGTATGAGAAATTTTAAATTTCAGGAATAGTTTTAGAATGGTCTGAAACGGATTTCTATGAACAAAATTTTCAAAATAATTTCATTATTTAGGTACATTTTGAAACCATTGCAATAACTTCAGTTTCTTCGAAAATTCGCTAAAAGAATATTGCACACAAAAAATCATAATGAAAATTGAGAACATAATTTAAATCATTTAAGTAGTTTATATACCTGCGTTATTATTTTTCGCTACCAAAATATCATCATTTTTCGACATCCGCTTGTTCAGCTTGTAAACGGCTCAAATTTTGGACACATTATTAGTTCGTATGAAACCCAAAGCATTTGATAATTATGAAGTTGAATAAGATTACTACTGGGATCAGCGGAACCCCTACGCATCATAGAGCGTACTTTCGATATTATGTAATGTTATCTCCATCAAAGAGCATGATCATTCATCCCTCTGAATATCTAGCTTACAATTCTTCGAAAATTCGCTAAAAGAATATTGCCCATAAAAAATAATAATGAAAATATAAAATATGAAGTTAAATAATTTAAGTAGTTATATACCAATTTAAACCTACGTTATTATTTTTCGTTATCAAAATTTAATATGAATTGAATATTATAATTTTTCTACATCCGCTTGTACAGGGCACGTAGACATCTTTAATCAAACAAGGCCCCATCCAGCAGCCATATTTATCATTTTTTATCATGCCTTAATGAAATTCGATCTTTCATAATTCGATTTGGGTTTATTAAATTTAATTTGAGTAGGTAAACTGAAAAAAATACAGGATTGCTGCAGGTACCTGGATATTGGGAATTTAGTGTCTAGTCTCAAGTGATGTAGAAGTAGTACCTACAACAATAATCGTCAGAACCTAAATTAGGTAAAACCCGCACAAAAAAGTTATCATCAGCAGGCTTTATTTCTTTCACTCACCTAAGGTTTTACCATCCACTTTCTACCTTCTTTGATCGAACATCTCACGATGGACGGCAGGCCTTCTTACCCTCAATAATCCAGTGTTGTTGAAACATATTGATCCAGGTTATGTCATAAGCGAAACCTGTACACGTCATTGACACAACTTGATAGTTTCTACCCAGTGCCCAAGTTCAGTAAATAATGGTAAACATAATATATTTCAAACAGTCCTGGATATTCGAAATCGTTATATCGTGAGTTCTCTATAAAATTATCAATAACTTCTAATGGAAAAGGGTACCTATCAAGTTATACAAAGAAAACTTTGACTTGAGTGGGAAGGCTCACGTATTGACAAATGTTTGATTTGAAATCAATATTACAAAAAATAATGTTGAATCATTAAATATAAAATTCATTATCAGAATAATATCATTATGATTGAAACCAAATTAAACCTACGCGACTTTTGGAGGGCTTGGATTTGGGGATGGGCCTGAATATTTTTCGGATGCCATCCATTTTTGAAAAATCAGCTTTGAATGTTAACCTTTTTCATAAAAATCTAGGCAAATAATAATGGAATTCGCTTTCACTCTAAACTTGAACCCTATTTGGGACCTATTCCTAGGTAGTTAGGTCCTTAACGTCAGGAGCCGACAACCTTCCTCGGTCCAAGTAGCTCTCAAAAATATTTGTACCGCCTCTGGATCTTCGATTCCGAACCAACAACGTCCTCAGTTGGGACCCTCGACAACTATCCAGATAATCTCAGACAGTAGCCCTAACCCTACCCTACCGCTAATGCAGATGTGGATTCTACTCAATTATTATTAACACTTCTTCTACTTCTTATTTTTGGTTTCTGTTTTCAAGACTTCCCGATCCAGTTGACTAGATACTGACTGAGTCCCTGCAGTTTCAGTTTACCTCCCTTCGCGTGTTTTCTCTAAATTGTCAGATCATTTAGGATATTGGATTTTTATGACACAACAAACCACCCATTCTAACTTGTATTTCATGTTTTTTTCTCGTTTAGGAACAAATGCCAGCTGAGATCTTGCACATGCAGCGACAAGCTTTGCTCCTCCAAACACCAGCTCCAATCAAACAACGACCAAAACCACGGTTCAAAAGCCATCACAAACAATTGGCGTCTAACTGTAAGGACTGCGATACTGTTAACGCTAAAAGGTAACTATGAATAATCGTACTCGTTTTTACAAAGAGAGTACAACAAAATGGTATTTTTTATGGTTATTTTACTACGGCCTTAGCTGACTTGGCGCTTTTAATATCTTCTTGCTCGCAGCCCAACATATTCTTGCTTCACTGGTCTATTATATTCCCTCCATCTTACTTATTTGCATATAAGAATATACGCCCCACTCACAGCAACACACACAGTAGCAGAACACTATACAGTCAAATTTTAATAATTAGAGAAAAATACGAACTAACGGTGTTCAATGCTGGTCTTGTACTCACAAGTGCAAATGATAATTCATCGACAAACCATGAAAACTCATTGAGAAACTATATTATACTGAAAAAATTAGGTAAAGTAAGCAATCATTTTTAATTGGAGGATGCTTTTGGTGCAGGATTTGATCCATTCATATGCCGCCTATCATTATTTCTGTCAAGAGACTGCGCCAGTTTGATTTGTACGAATATTCGTCCTGAAATAGGTACCTATGGAAATGGACATGAATCAGATTGTTTCAGGTCATCTATAACAATTTAAAAAACGTCTGCCAAGTTGGCTGGCCGATATTTTTCCCACATTTGTGACATGACGAATAGAATCATTTAGGTAGTGAATATTTCACAAAAATTGGTAGAATAGTTACGGAGTTATGTCAATGACAATTTTTATTTCTTCTGGCACAAATATTACCTTCCGTAGTGAGGAAGTAAAAATGATAATGAAAAACACAAGTATGAATGTGCCTCAATAGCTGTTGTGCATATTACAACATCATTACGTAGCTAAAATAGTAGTGAAAATGTAATTTTGTTTTCATTTCCACAGGTATTCAGCATTTAAAAGTAGACTTATCATAAGATTAAGAAGTGTTCTCCACGACGAAAGCAACGTGTTCAAGTCCAAACTAGATAATCCCTACGGTGTTGAGTTCCATGGAGCGGTTCGCTCTCCGAACGTGGCCCCTCACCAACTTCTGTGCCGCCTGAAGGCCGCTGTACCTGTCATACCAACCATCACAGGTGAATAAATTGATACCACCCTGAAATCGAGTGGATCATGATATTAAAAAAGAATGTATGTGAGAACAGTTCACCTAAGAGATGAAAATTGGTGATTTTGAATCTACAACTGGTTTCAAGATTGATAGGACAAACACACATGAAAGGAACTCACAAATAAGCATTTTATTTCTGAACTCTACTTTGGAGTGAAATAATCATTCACAACCATACAATTAGCTTATAAACGTGGAAGGAGCTTCATGCATAATGTACCTAGATACAAGTATATTACTATGTTTTGCTAGAAGTACATGTTGGCTGATTATTATGCCCTTTGGTGATTCCCATTCTCTCCTCTGGACTAACGATGAAATAATGCAATGCGGCATGAAATTTTAATCGGAATCTGTTCCATTACCTACAGGGAAAGAAGGTGCCTTCCAGTCTTCCCCCATCAGATATGCAGTTCCCAAAACACCACTCCTCAATCCTGAAGATAGATTCAACACCTGTGCGATCGTATCAAACGCAGGGGCGCTAAACGGCTCAAATTTGGGACACATTATCGGTTCGTATGAAACCACAGGATTTGATAATTATTAAGAGGTTGAATAAGATTACTACTGGGATCCTCGGAACCCCTACGCATCATAGAGCTTACTTTCTATATTATAATAGCCATCATAGAGCATGATCATTCATCTATCTTAATATCCGCAACATCAGGGTGGTTAGAAAATTACTTTTGTCCAGGCTATGAAAGTGGTTTTTGTTGTAAGTATGGGAACAATTTTTCCGAAGCTGTTCAAATGTTGAGCAAACTTATTGAGGTCTCAGGAGAATATCTAGTATTAATTTCAACCCCAATATTTCACGCAGTTGTATCATAGAAAGACGTTTTGAAAGTACGTGTATTACATGGTATTCTGGTCAAACTGACTCAAGTTTACAAATAACTGTCATATACAGTTTTTTTTTTTAAATATTAGGTAGATATTTATTTATTTATTTATTTTTTTTCAGATAGTCACGACTTAGTTCTCAGATTCAATCACGCACCGACTGCTGGTTACGAAAAAGATGTGGGAACGAAAACCACGATAAGAATTCTCAACTCCCAAGTGGTGTCGAAGAAACACTTCAAGTTTTTGAAAAACAAGATGTATACTGGGATCAAGATCTTGGTGTGGGATCCATGCAACTATTCCTCTTCCCTGGAACAAGTGAGTAAGAATCAACGGATTTTAGTACCAAAAGCTGATCATTACTTAGGTACACCTACCTACGTAAATCTACCGTTCTATATGAGTAGCTGTTATTGTGCTCTATGAAAAGGAACCGGTGTTGATGAAAACGTTGTCTATATTCACGAAAATAATGGGTTACGAATTTAAATCAATTTCGACAGTTAGGTCCTCATCGGTCTCATTCAAGAAGGTACATCAGAGAAAACACAGCTTACATTACAGTAACACGAGAGAGGGAACTTGATTCCCTTAGGTCAAGAATAGTGAAAGGGGCTGTGAGATGGATACCCAATCAGGTGCAGACGAAGTGAAAGAACCACACAGTACCTATTGGAGGTCGGAGGGGGACTTGAATCTTATTGGCTGAGGGAAGCAACAGGGAACCTGGGAGGAATAACCAAACCAATCAAGAGCAGACAACGTGAAATTTCAGATTAACTCCAGTTTCTTTTTTACTATAATTCGTTTTTACAACTTCATTACGAGTAACTGAGTTCATTTTTGTACTCTATGTCTCAGTATATGTATATGGTATATGTATATATAATATATATGGCCGTAACTGTCAACTGTCTTTGTATATAAATTCATTCCTTGGAATAGGATTGCTATAATAAATATTCAGTAAACGTAGATAATAAAAATTACCCACAAAGTCTTGTATTTTCAAGAGAACAGAGGTACTAGTTATAATCAAACCAAATAAAATCTTAATTTCAGTGGAAAGAGAAGCCAGATTTTGATGTTTTCACGCCTTATATTAAACACAGACGATCGAAGCCGAGGACCAACCTGCATTTGTTGGATCCACGAGTGCTTTGGACACTCTGGGACTTCCTGCAAGCTCATACTTCCGTCAGGATACGGCCTAACCCCCCATCTTCGGGATTTTTAGGTTCGTTATGCTATTATCATTATTATAAGTTTCCAATTGTAGTGACTCTTTTCAAATACCTTTTCCAAAGACACCAACTGCGAGAAAATCGATGCAATAGTGGGAGACGGAAAAGACGTACCTATGCACGAACAAACAGACACCCACCTGATTTCAATAATATTCAGTAAGAGACAAGCTTATTATCTAACTACCAATACGACGTTTTTTGTTCAGTCATGAGCCTGAAGTTGATCTTCAGAATGTAGCTGGTAGGCACCTGTGATAGCTGAAGGTCAATGATGTATTGTTAATAGTAATAGATTGAAGTTTGTCTTCATCCTTGGAGGTATGAATGGTTCATCTCATCAACAATAAATCGGTTAGCAAACCGACTTTGCTTAAATATACGCCTACACGTACAATAGCACTCAATTTATTATTGTAGATTTTGAACGGTACTTAGTAGGTTGCTTGAGCTTATGTTACAATGAAGCACGGACAAATTTTGTGGTATGAAAGGATAGGCTCTGAGCTTGATTCAGAAATTTAATGCTCCAATGTATTCCCGTATCAATATAATTCAACTGATTATGCCACAAAAAAATCAAAATCAATGGGCAACGCAACTCATCTTGTATTGTTCGTCTGATGCTATAGCTGAAGATAGATACATTTCGTACATACATACATTTCGAAGTAAATCAAGGCCCATCATTCCTTGAATACAAAAATAGCCTGGATCCACACCTAATTTAATTTCTGTAATTTAATTTCTGCAAAACCTTACGACGGGTGACACCCACTTGTAAGTCACTATATGATCCAAATCATTAAAAGTCATATAAAGAGAACTACTTATTGTGCGGTTGGTATCGATAATTCTCTGAATAGATTCTACTTTCATTTAAAAATATAAAATCAACTCGTGGATATCCCTCATTTTGATTGCTGCATGAAGTCTCAGTGACAAAATGCCAACACCTACTCACTGTCACTCTTCGGGAAAAATTATGCCTATGGGATATTGGGCTTATGATTATGGCCTTTAGTCTACAATATTTTGGTAAATATGAATAAATGGCCTTGGTGATAGCCTGATTCTCTGTTGAGATGGCTAGATACTTAACCATTATTGAGATCCAACTCCTCCTTAAGCACACCGTTAAATATTAGCATGTACCACGGTCTGGAATAATCGATGGGTAATCCAGATTATGACTACAACCAACCTGTTTTCAGGTATAGCTCTTCTGCTCCCACACTGCGACAAAGTACGGCTGTTCGAGTACATACCGTCAATGAGGATGACGCCCCGGTGCCACTACTTCGACCGCGAGGTCGACACTTCCTGTACTTTCGGCGTCTGGCACCCTCTTGCTGCCGAAAAACTCCTGTCACTCGTCCTCAACGAAGAAGACGACTTCACGACCTTTCAAACCGGCTACATAACCATTTCAGGGTACAATAAATTCAAATGCTCATCGTGAACTAGCGAAAATAAGGTCCTCCTAACTCAACCCCACGATTTCCAGATAGCTGTGCTAAACGTGTTAATATAAGTAAATTAAATGTAATATTGTTATTTGTTCAGAAAAATAGTTAGGGAGCATAACTTTTGATCTAATCGAGTATTTTAATACTTTTGAATTCAATTTTTAATATTTTTCTAACAAAGGCGAATCTGCCGGGTACTGGAGGTATGCTATGCAGTAAAGAAATTCATGGGAAATAGCATTTCTATAATACATGCCATGAAGTTTTGTATCGTTTGATGAGCCAATCCAATGGCAGCAAGTTACGTATCTTGAGATAAAATATTATAATTTATTCTATTTGTGAAGAAAGTCCGATATTATGATGATACTATCATGTCAGACAATGATGACCGTGTTATTCAACAACCGTTCAATTCGACTTGAAATAACAGTTTAATTAGCTTGATATTCTGTATTATTGGGATTTCCTCTACCTAACGCTATAATACGAGTAGCATTGTACCGAAATACCCGCCAAAAGTAAGGTAAAAAAGTTGTTGCGCTGCATTGCTTCAATTTTACAGAATGTTTCAATCAAATACTGTCGTCCTCAAATTCAATACACACCAATTTCAATGTGACAGCAACCCCATTAATGCAATCTCGCTGAAAATATAAAATAGCACAAACCCCAATTTCCACCAGTGACTTCAACATGAAACTCGGATCAATCCAGAATTTACCATGGTCCCAAGAATGAGCCGGAAGGTGCAAACAGATTTTTGGGAAGTTTATTCAAAGCCAAGCGATCAGCCAATAACAAATAATAATAATTACCAAAGTACTATTCATTTTTATAAATTATTGCCGAAAATAACACAAATTATTGCAACTAACACCACTGCGTGGCTTTGGAAATGACAATAATATCTAGGACCTAATAATATAACGATTGAGTAGAAGAGATACGACCTACAATATATTATTGTAAGTACCGAACAGGAAACGCCTTCTTTTTATGGATATGTGATGCCCGCAATACAGAAATGCGTTTGCAATGGCAGTTAAAAACCGAAGGGGCTTCTTCAAATTTCCCCAACTGACTAAGCACGTCTTACTTTCCTTCTTGTATTAGATAAAAGAATCTCCTTCAGCTAAACTGAGAGTAAACAAATCACAATACCTACACATTATAGTTTTATTGGCCATTGAAGTTTTGAAACCAAATTATCGTCAATTTTTGTCATTGTTATTGCTACGAGGTTAAAAATTATACTCAGGAAGAAGCACGTAGCAGTACACCGCTCAGCAGTCACTGAGCCTGAAACATAGACTAAGGTAACTGTGGAACCTAAGCAGATTAATTTAACCTAAAGTGGTATAAAGTTTATTAAATACCCGTACGTTGATGTTAGCTAATGGCATAACGAATATAATGCTAATGGTGAAGTAGTCTAGTGAATGTGCCAAACTATAAGTTGTTTCGCCCAATTTTTCTTCCATTTACTAGTTTAATGCATAACAAAATCTACTGAATGTCCGTTATTTTCATTATTAGGAAGATGTGAACATGTGAATTCAAACTTCGTCTTAGGAACACCTCAGAAATATTTTTATACGTAAAATGACGATAACTTTAATTTATCTCAATGTACGGCTGACCAAGAGCGCGAAAATGAGAAAATTTGTCATCAATGAATAAAAGTTCGGAAAAGTGGATGAAAATGTGAATTTATTGGTTTTGATACCCATTTTTGACATCCATGTCACTATTTCGAAGGTGGATAGTTATTATTGATACGACTCAATACAGGATATTAATAGACTAAAAAATTGTGTTTCTCAAAGGGGAAACCGAAAAGTACCGATAGTTGTAATTATTATTATTACTGTACTATTATTATTATATAGCTGAAACTTGGACATTTCTGGATAGGTAGTAGATACAGCTATATCTGTATGTATACATTTCATCAGATGTGATTCATATAATTTATGTCTTCACTGACCTGTGACTCAGTAGGTTGAAAAATAAGAAACAACTTACTGGTAAAGGTTCCTCTTTAACATTCAAGTAGTAGACCAGACTTCAGACCTACATTGAAATGCGGTGCCCGTGATTATGACTGATGAGTGCTCCCCGGGTCATTCCCATAGACCCAGCGACACAAAATCTGAACTTGGAATAGAGCTGTAAAAAAACCTTCAACAAAAGACAACCCCCTTTTCAATATGTCAAGTAGATCATGAAAACGTGATGAACTGGGATCCATAGGTGCACCTAAGGTGGGGTTTTTGAGCTTCAACATGCAGGCAATGGAGTTGAAAGGCAGGACTCGTACGCAGGCGTTATGGTTTTATTCGAGTATATTATTCGACGAAGTATCCAAGCATACTAAGTAGATCGTATTCATTTGTATGGACGATGTTCAGTTAGGGACAGAAAGACACTGGTGCGTCTCAACTTCCAGTTTTTCCGTTTTGACGAGTGAGTAGGTATAGATGCCAACAAGATACAAGATAATATGGAATTGAGTCACCAGAAATTCAACGTAAGAATTACGTCATGGGATACTCAATAAGTAATGAGTTCGTCTGCATCCACATTCTGATCAAGGAGTGAAAATAGTGGAATAATCCTTAGAATAAATTACATGCGTTAAGAAAGCATTGCCTTGTACGTTATTTGATTATGAGACCATTTGCCAATTAAAGCCTCTCCAAGCTTTTGAAACTTCACATCGGCAAAACAAAAGTAACAGAACAGGTATCTGATCCCTGGCGGACAGACTTAATTACCCACAGGTGTCAGTCGACCGTCGATTCTAGGTGAAACAAGAGGATGAGTGTATTCTCCTACTATTTATAGCCCGGAATTTATCATGGTCTTGCGAAAAACCTCATCGGAATGAGCCATTAGAGCGCAATTGAAACACAAACAAATATACAAACAGGAAGACACATGCTTTATAATTATTATATCTCAAAGTTTGTCTGTTTGTTCGTTCTCTATGCGAATAGTCCTTCAAACAGAATTTCACGTGAAGATTCCAACGGTATCAGAATGATTGTTTCCTGAGAGTTCAGCACTTCAGATTCTATATATCGGGATCGATCATCGATCGTTCAAACATGGTAAAAACGTGGTATTGATTTGGTATCTTCTTCTTCTTCCAATTTCTTGGTGTCAATATTGATTTGGTATCAAAATTGCCGTAATAATTTCTAAACAACATTGGTTTCCCAGTTGTCAAGCAGTTTGGTTGATAGTTACCACCACATGTTTGCACTGTTGGAGTAGCATTGTTGAACTTGGTGACCGGTATAAGGTTTTCGTATGTCTTTATTTGGATCACGCGAGCGAAGCGAGCATTCGGGATGTGGACAACCAACCGCGAGCGAAGTGTAGAACTGTTAGAGTTGATGTTTTCCTATAACGTTTATGTTATCACCATTTGATGGGTGAGGGTTATTTCACACGAGTAGGTACGTATTTGGTGAACGGTGAGGTTCTTGTATGCTTTTGTAGTAGCACCGCGCATAGCCAATCACTCGAGCGAAGCGAGCGTTTGGGATCTGGACAACCAACCGCTAGCGAATTGGGTAGACGTGTGGGACCGTGCAACGCACAGGTAACCGGCTAGATATAAGATAAGAAAAATTTAAACTTTTATTCTATTATTCATGCGTCCGCCGAACAGTGGTCAACATTCTTATATTATAGAAGACAATAACCAGGTGTTTATATTTAGTTTTTTTAATTGGACCGCGTT
>JAEMON010000006.1:20152708-20163745 GCA_030264115.1 Lygus lineolaris
AACGCGGTCCAATTATAATTAATAATCAAAGTCAGTTCAGTCTGATAATTTCAAATAGATGAGATGTTCCGATAACCCATGGGTTCATATATGATAATAGTAATAGGTATAATGATTGTTGCATTGATAAATTTGAATAAAATGAAATTTGACCAGAAAGTTCTTATCTTTCTCAAGAAGTAGAATGAGGTTTAGGAACCAGGGTTGAAGAAGACAAAAGTATTGATTGGTTGTAACAGAACACTAGCTGGAAGTAGTTAGAATAGTTTCAAGATCGCCGAAGAATGGGTTATCCTTTGGCTTTCTGTCAACATCACCTCGTCTGCCAAAGGTTTCGTCAAGTCCATCTTCCTGTAGAAGCTCGTTGACATTCCACATGAATCTGCGGGGTCGGAGCTCGGAAGGAGGTTACTTCGCAGGTTTGCGATCGGCGGGACATCCTGGTACTGTCTCGAGCATCACATGTCTGTATGGCTACACATATACCCAACTTTACGTTCATAGCTATACACAAGACTTCAAGGAATCATCACTCATTAATAACAAACGTTATCGAATACTGTCTCATAGGCCGGGGCCAATAAGAGGATATGATGACGATCCTAGTTGGTATATGAGGCT
The DNA here is from genome assembly GCA_030264115.1 of Lygus lineolaris. Lineage (NCBI taxonomy): Eukaryota > Metazoa > Arthropoda > Insecta > Hemiptera > Miridae > Lygus > Lygus lineolaris. The sequence continues at coordinate 20,153,330 of JAEMON010000006.1, forward strand.
ATTGCTCACGTCAGGTCTCTTACTCTATACCAGTTAATCATATTCACAAACAGGATAGTGGAGGTAGGTATCGTACTAGTAGTAAAAACTATAATCAGATTAGGGGGCTGAGGAACCCGCCCAGGCAAGCGGGGGGTCGGTGAAGTCTATTAGGTTGAAATTACAAGACGCATTTTTTGGCAGTTTCAATCGTCGGACACCCCTCATATAGCACCTTTTTGGAAAACCCTCTCCAAGATCTTTCAAACGCTGAAACAAAAAATCACCATGCAAGTTCCCCATTCACAGAATTTGAATGTAGGAAGAACCTCCCAGTCCTCACCAAAAAGGTAGGAGAAAAACTGGTGAAAATACAACCATAACCAATGTGACCCACAACCAGACATTCTTGCATGTCTGAGTAGCAACTGATGATACAGCTGGACGATACAGAATAATGTGTAAATTTAATTATGCACCTTTGTCAATCGAGAAATGGTGACGCGGAAACTACCAGCCTAATGAATTTTAAAATTACGGAATGATTCATCGGGAATAGAATATATCAGTGGTAATACGTAAGTTAGGAGTCAGCTAGAAGGAATAAACCAGAGAATTATCCCTGGAATAAACATAATATTTGGAGAGCTTTCCTTCGAACCTCGTCTTGACCCAGTTGACCCATTGAAAAGAACTCGACCCGATTCAGATTATTCAGCTAAGCCGGGAGATAGAGGGCGCTGATTACATAATAATCTTTCGGCGGTGGGCCCCACTGACTCACGCCACACTGCTGGGATGAGTCACCTTGACACTGGGACAATGCATGTAGGAAGCAGCTGACCCTCGAGACGATATTCCGGCAACCTTTCACATTTCTCCTACGCCAAGTAGATTTTTGCGAGATCGATATCTCTGTTTTCGCGTAGGTATCGATTGATTCACAGATTCGAGCGGTGCGATATGAGTCACCAGTCTCACAACAGTTACATCTCTACTGACTAGTCAGGAGACTGTGGAAATAACTATTCCTAAATTCATATAATATTTTGAAAAGTAGAGAAATTAAAAACGTTTGCCAGGTTGAGTTGAGTTGGCCTCTAATTTATATTAAGAATAATAATATAAGAATAATAAGAATAAATAATAAGAATAATATAATAATAAGAGTAATAATATCCCCTAATATAATATAAGAATAATAAGATAATATAAGAATAATAATAACCTCTAATATAATATAAGAATAATAATTAAAAAGATAATAATCATGTACTAATACAGGTATTTGCCCGTGCTCTATGTGCCAAGCAGCACGCCCGAATATAATTTAAATCGGATGAAACTTGAGAGAGCACTAGTAGGTACTGATATCAAGTGAGCTCATGCGCAGTGACTACCTCTATTCCTATCGCACCATTTTCACAACTTCTTAGGGAATCACTCGGAGATCAATCCCCATCTACCCTTCAAATATGAATTTCATTGGACCATTAGGTAGTTACTCATTAGTAAGTCGTTGAGAAATCGATGGGAATTAATACTAGTGTGTTACTCAGAACATGAGACCCCTCGACCAATAGGTCAGTTCTAAACACGGTGAAATGTATGTACGAAATTCTGCGCAGAACGTACTGCGCACATTCAGGTAACGAAACTGTGTTTCAAGCGTATTTGAATTGCTGTCCAACAATATTGCGGTGTTCCAAATCTGTTTCAACCCCGCCGGCGATTTGGGATTGATTGGGATTTTGACCAAAAAGAAAACCTGTTGAAACCTCCCTAAAGGTGGAATAGTTACGGGCGTAAACTCGAGTTACCCGATTATGACCCAAATCTAAAATTGTATCACACGAAACATGCCCTATTGTCCTTTAGCTCGCCGCCTTGAGTAATCACTATCAGTTTGTAGAGAACTATTCCCTTGATTCGCCTCCAAGAAATGGCTCGACCTCATGTGTGACTAGGCGACACGGCTGCGGAAACCCCCCAGACCGCGATATCTTCAGATCCTCAAGATGTGCCGACCCCAACCCATGATAATTGAAACAACGTAAACCAAACAGATACAAACAAAACGTCCTTTCTCAAGCAACTAGTTGAATTTGTTCCGACTTGAATCAAAACATGTTGCCAAGATCGTTATTTTTCTGAGAAGATGATGTTGTAGAAGAATCGTCGGTGATTCCACTTGATCTTGTTAAGCAGTTTTGATGGACCACTCGAGGCAAACTACGCGGGAACCAAATCTGGCAGCAGTGCCAACTAGTGGCCTGTAATACTTATTTTCTGCCCAATAGAGTATTATTCTAAATATGGATCAATAAATTCCGATAAAATCAAGTTATATTTGAAGCTCAGGTGATGTGGGAACTCGGAAAGAAACATGGATTTCAATTTAGGAAAAATGGTAGAGCTCAGGATTATTACACGAATATTAGGCATGTACTACTTAATCGACCCTCGGTAAAATTAAATTCATGAATCTCGGCAAATTAGAATCATAATACGATTTTTGTGAGATACTAAGTAACAGTTGTTATTATCTTCAAATCAAATTAAACCGTTCCAAATAATTTTTTCCCCCGTTGATGAAATTTCCGTTATAAGTTAAATGGAAATTCCAATCAAACAAATATTATCAAAAGCTGTACTTAAATAGATTCATATACCAAATATATTATTACTTATTTTACTTACCAACCAAACATTAATAATGATTCTCTAATTATTCATAAATGATTTTCCATTATTTTAATGACTACTCCATTCAATTAAGTAACTGTTCTAACCAATATGATCAAATTCCCAACAATGTATTTACTTTCTTATTAACTAAGTACGAATTTATACCAATCAATTAATCGCTCTTAACAGTATAATAATCATTGTTTCTTGCAGTTTCATAATCTCCTCAAGTAGCACATTAATAAAACCTAATTACCCTGCTGCAAAAATCATGGGATATCGGCGAAAACACGTCATAATTTCTTGTTTCTTCCATCTTGATTGGCGAACGACCTGTAAAAAATTGGACTTTATTATGCGAACCCCACAAATCATTGGATTTTCGTGAAAAACATTGGATTTGTAGGGTTTTTTCCACCACTAAACTTTTAAAGAAAAAGGTGTCTTATTTTTTGTTTTGTAATAAATCTACAATCTAATTCCTTGTTTTTCGTAAAAATAAGGAATTAGATTGTAGATGTGGAGAATTTTGGCTGTTTTCTTCGTAGGTACCTGTATGGAATTTCTCATCTTTAAGCTCAAAGCTGAAAATCAGACAGTGAATGTAAATAGGGTGCGTCAGAAATGCGTGAAGAACTTGTTATTTCTACTTTTTGCGCCTGATTAACAAACAGACACACAGACATGACATGGTAGTGGAGACATGAAGGCAGCTTCAACCATCACTTTCATAAAGGAAGTCATTGATTGTTGAGCTACCTACTTACTGTGAGTGGAGAAATATTATGAAAATTCAAACAAATTGTGGTTGGTAGTTACCCATGAGTGTATTAGGGGCAATTTTCTGCTTCGGTAGCACATGGAGTCTGACTCACGCAAAAATTGGAAAGAAGAAGACTAAGCAATCTGAGCGCCAATATCCTACCTTGCGGCACGGGGAATGACTCAAAAGATTACAATGAATTAGTGCAAACAAGAACCAGAGTCATTGTCGATGGACGGATGTGAATCACTAGCGTCGATCGCTGTATTTACCTAGATCCTCAAATTGCGATCTAATCATGGAACGATGAATAGTGTACTGTAGCCTAGGTGACTATACTCATAGAATGTACACCAGTTGATTTCTAGGAAACATGGAAGAAGCTTCTAGTAGCGTGCTTCATAATATTATGAAGGTACCTATCATAATGCCAAACTGAAAACTCCAACCAACTTTGTTTACCTCCGTACGAGTATTTCTCTCGGATGTGAAAGGATGTGGAAGGAGGGGGAAATTGGCAGCATGAGATGTGGTGTGATGTGTAATACATTCAGGTTGTGAACGATTTCTGTGGGGTGGAAAATGAGGAAGTTATTTTCCCCTAGCAACGATTGGTTGTACGTGAAAAGCATCAGAAGAACAAGCACTATTTTGGGGTCTCATTTTCGGTTCGTTTTTCGCCAGTTAGGTCATGGCTAAAGCATGTTCCATGCTAAAATTTGCAGTAGCTATATGTTATCGACCTGATAAAATGACTGTATGAATAATTGAAATTTGTATTATATTATTTTTCCATAGGGGAATTCAAAGTTCAGATTATCCACGAATTTTGAAGAAAAAAAATCGGTCTTTAGACGGTGATTTGAATTGATGTTTGAAGGATTTTGACGATTGATCATAATTATAATTATGCAGTGGCTACTATTGATCTTATCATGATAAAATTCATAGGGGATCATCTACATGTTTTCCAAAAGAGTTGTTTCAGAGTTTTCTTATTCATATTATACAGGGATATTAAAACACAACATGGTACTTACCTACCTTATTTTGTTCAGAGCAAAAGTCAATAAGTACCTTTGTGTAATAATTTGCCGCGTTTTATCTTAGTTTGCGAAGAACCCGGGTGGTCCGAACGAAATGGACCACCCCTCTTGACAGGAATTATACCTATTTGGGAAAAGTTGTTGCCTACAAAAACACAACTCCTCTGCCTCTGTTGATCCACTGGGCCGGATTCATAATCGATATGCGGAACAGATATTTGGATTCAGGTCGCGACGGGGTTAGCACCTCTCAATGCTACTCTTATCTTATTCTGAACTCATAGGTCCTTGGGGCTGGTCTTCCGAACGTATACGCCATAAGGAAGCGTTTTAAAATATTCACACCTGCTGGCGATGTTGTGCCAACACGTTTACCCGGTTTCGCGGCGCTTTACGTTTTCCGATGCTCGCATTTCCATCAAAGACGGCACTCGGATTCTTCGAGTTCCATTGTCTCAAGATCAAAAGCATTCCTTCCCGATGATTTTCTTCTCACCTTCTTTTGAATTTGTTGCTTGTTGTCGATTTTTCGCGTTAGATTATTGAGGAATGAAGTAAACAGGCAAATAGAAGTGAGTTAATAACGAAAGTGAGGAATAACGAAGATAATGTACGCGTAATCTACTCATTGACAGGAAAACGCTCCGAATTATTACACACCAGTTATTACACCCTTCTCAATGGCCAAGGTACTGATGTAAGTCGTTTTTCCCATATTTCTCAGCCAAATTTTGGCCAATTTTGGTGCGATTTGCGGCATTCTTCTTGGTATTCAATTCTCTAGGGGAATTAGCTATGCATAATTTTAATTTTGTAATTTTGAATTTTTAACGTCTTTTTTCTTTTTTTTTTAATTAATTGGGGTAAAAGCACCTCGTTCCCTCTAAAAAATTATAAAATAGGAAGAAAATTGGCTAAGAAAAGTTGGAAAAACTGTGCAACGCTAAAATGGTCAGGGGAGGGGGCAGGGGGGAGGTTATCCGTTTTTTAAACTTATTGATCCTAAGCAGTAATAATGTTATAGTAAGAGTTCCTATAAACCCTTCGGTACCTGAGATTTAGGCATTTTGAGTACATTTTGGGCTCACTCCCTTGCCCCCCTAAAATCTGCCTTTAGAAGTTGGTAACAATACTTCTCAAAGTAGGGAATAAAAACAACTTCGTGCGAGGCTTCTGTTGTAAACTGCGATTTTTTCATGTATTTTGCTTACCTAGTTTCTTCTCCAAAACCTTTACCTGGAAGGCTGAAATTCTTAATGGTTCGTCCTTACAAATGTTGAAACCAAGCCTTAAAATTTGTTCATGACTTTCGTAGGGACCGCAATCGTAGCTGAACACAACCTATCACTACACATTGTGTCGATTCGAACCATTCTAAGGAAATGTTCTACAAATTTGGTTTTTGCCAATTACAATACTACTTTCCTTTCACCTTTCAGGCGGGCTGAGGAAATGTAAAAAAAATATACGAATTTTTCAAACAGAACACAAATTTTGGGTAAACTAGGTAAAGTCATAAACCTCTGTAGAACCTAGAAGATTCCTCAAGATCCCCCAAAACATAGTTGAACCTAGAAGATTTAGATCTTTTGGACTGAAACTCCGGAGTTCAGTTCATGATAAAAGAAGATCCATCAGTAGTTTTCTTCGTTCTGGGTGGTCGTATTCTGACTAAGTAAAAGACTTGACGCTGTTTACTAGGTCTACGACGTTGGATCATGAATTAATGTGTAAGAACTCTCTGTGTCTTTTAATATACCGCATTTAGCAAGCAAACCACCTGTGAGCTTTTTGGATCACAAACTAACAAATAGGGAATTATCGTTTTTGAGAAAATCACATGTTTTCTGCCTTTGTATTGATATTTAGAATTAAATAACACTACCAATAGGTAGAAAGAAAATATATAAGAATAGTTTACAATAAGAATAGTAAATATAAGAAAAGTTGAAATATAAGAACAAAGAATAGTTTATCGTTCGGGTGTGGAGAAAACTTGGAATAAAATCTCAGCTGTTTGAATAACAGGCGGGATTCCGAAAGCTCTTGAGAAACCCTTTCCTACGTCACACTAGAAGAACTGAACCGAAAAAGAATGCGCTGAGATCGCATTGAGAGCAGTGAAAATGGGAATAATTTAAATAATTAATTTAAAATTAATTAATAACGAATTAATCAATCAATTTATTCATTATGTAAATTATGTTCTCACTGATCAGGCGCCCAAACAGTGATGGGCTTTGTGTTTCGTTTTGTTCGGTTGGCATCATGGACAGAATTGGCCAATGAAACCCTTTTCAACGTCACTTTCCCGCCATATTACAACAATAAATATTTCAATAACTTTTCTAAAACTTCAGGTACACTATTTTTGCCTTACGACTTCATTATTGTTTCTTTTGAGTCATTATCTCTCAGAAAAAAAAAAGATGATAATTCCCCATTTATGATTAGCCTACTCAAGATTGGTCAACTACAAAGCCTGTGTTTCAAGAAATACGAACGATTGGCGCACGCTTCTCTCATTTCAGGTTGATTGCACGCAGATGACCGCGGAAACGCTCCTCCGTGGCACGATAATTACCACGAATAAAGCTTAACCAAGGACAATCGAAGTTTTTTTCTTCGTTCCAAACATCGGCATCGGAACAACAAAGTCCTCGCAGTTTTTGTCATGAAAGTGTAACAATTTATCGATTTATCGTTTGAGGCAGTCTATCTATCTGTTTGTATATCAAAAGTCCAAAGAATGATGGTTAAGTTACTGGTATTTTTGCGACAATCACACGGCACGGATGTGTCAGTCTCTATAGGGATCAGGTGTTCCGTTGTTTTTCTTGGGATATTTTCCTAGGACTGGCAGGATTTTAAAATAAGATGCCAGATGATATTTTAACAGCTAAATACCACGATTTTTCTTAAACTACTTAAAAGAGGTATCAGCGGAAGTAAACATAATATTATGTTTTTGAATGTAAGTATGGGAAGGGTACATTAAAAGGTATACCAGGGGGGTCATTACTAAGGAATTCACAGGGAGCTGGTAAAGTCCCTTTCATCTACTATTGCACGAAATTATTATCAAAATCAACTAAAAACAATATTAACATTTGCTTGTGCGCAGAAGCTACAAAGAACAAAACAAAATCAACAAAAGAATAGAGGGAACCTTCTATGTTCCAACCAACGAACCATCAATATCGAACTACTTCTTCATGACTTTTTGCAGGATTCAACGTTAGCGCACAGATTGATGATACATTGATAGGTGTATATGACTGCGATGAAGTTCATATAGCCATAAAAAAATATATACACAAAAAAAATCAATAAAATCCCCACCCCGCACCAAAGGACTCCAGCGACCCACTCATAATAAAGCACCGACTCATTTCAGCAACCAATCTACTAAAGTTACAGGTACTAAGGGCAGGATTTATAGACCTTGAGATGGTCTCCTCGAAATTTGGAATCCTCGAAGACCATCTCAAGGTCTCCTTGAAACTCGAGGACCGTCTATAAATCCCGCCCAAGGAAACGTTTAGCAACAAAGCCTTTTTTATAGATAGGAGTATGTTCCTATACTCACAACCTACTTGTTACACCCCCACTCAACAATTAAACCCCGCAACAACAAACCGACTACCTACCTACGTCATGTTTACGACAGTGACTTGCAAAACCATGTAAGTCCCAATTTTGACGAAAATAAGGGTTTGAGGTTCCCTGATAGAAAATCAGGCTTTCCATTCAAGACCAAGACCACTGGGCATTTTTATAGTAACCTGACAATATCTTCACTACGCCCAGTTTTAAAATTTGTGAGTCTGAAAATTCCATTGTGGTTGTAAAGTCGTTGATGTCCTACGGATAGGAGACAGTGCATGTTTTTAGATCGTGTTTCCACTTGGGAAGGTCAAGCACAAAATACTAACACGATTTAAGAAATGATTTAACGCAATTTTATTGGGAGAGCAAATTAGTAATAGAAAAATTAGAAAAGTTCAACTTGATTACGTATTTTCATTATGAAAAAACAGGGCCAACCACGAATAACGATTGCGGAGTCATCACTGAATCAACTCTTCATTCTTCCCATCGACCACATTCAGCTGGTTCCAGATAACAAGTGAAATTCGTTGGTACAGCCTCTATTGGCTGGAGTGACGCCCTACCCGATCCTACCTATGTGTGGCAAGTGAGGCGGCTCCCATGGTCACGACCAAACAGATCGCAAAAATGGAAAAACAGTACTTAGTTCTGTTGTAGACTTATATGGCAGAATTGACTCGAATAAAAACTCATCGTGTTACCAGAATACAAATTTTATAGTGCTTCATTACCTACTAGTTCATTAAGTTGTGAAGCAATAATCAACAAAACGGCTTCACGGTTGTTAATTGTTTATTTTTCTTAGGCCATACACCGATCAAAACCCCGCAGGTACAAGTTCAGTTCCGGTTAAAAACCGAGTATGTTGTACGTTCCAAAACTACTAATTATAACAAAATTATTCTATAAACACCTGATTACCAAGGATGTATATTTGAGATCCTTGATCCATGACTGATGTGGCGGAGTCGTTAGACCCCGTGACAAGTTCTAGAAATTAGAAATGTCTGGAAAGGCACTTCTGATTATATCAAACTTGGTCACGAGGAATAATCGGGAATGTAATCACCATAGTATGGGGAATTATCCTGCGTGAGAAAATCAAATTTTTTCTGCATTTATATTGTTATTATTCGGAATAAAGTAACACTGTTAATAAAAAAATAGTTTATCGTTCTGGTGTGGAGAAAACTTGAAATAAAATTTCAGCTGTTTGAATAACAGGCGGCATTCACGGAGCCGTTGAGAAATCCTTTTATACGTCACACTCAAAGAACAACCGAAAAAGAATGTGCTGAGATAGCATCGGGAGCAGTGAAAAAAAAAAATTAATTTAAATAATTGATTGATAATAATTGATAATTATTTAATTCAATAAATTATTTAATTAGGTTAATTCCCGCCACAGGACAATAATGAAAATTTCAATAATTTTCTAAAATTACAGATGCACTATTTTTGCCATGCGATGCGACGTCAATATTGTTTCTTTTAAGCCATCAACTTTCGGAAAAACAACAACAACAACAACAAAATTGATGATAATTCAAGCTGTAAAATTTCAGACAAAGTACCTACCTACTACTAGCATGGTTTTGCAAGTTGGCACTGTGATCAAAGACATTCCTATCGAGGGAAGTAGGTATCTATTACACAATGCCAATAAACCAGGTTTGGAAGGGTTGACAGTGGTGGACGAAAAATCAATGTGGTGACTCACAGCGGAGTTATTCAGCACGTTTGATGGATGTTGCACCCTGAAATGCAAGGTTGCTAAGATAATCGTTAGGCAGTAAAATCGGCGGAGTTCCGGGAAAATTACACCTTCCAAAGTCGGCGAACCGGATATATGGTCAACGGTGAGAACTATGGCTCAGAAGGAATCATCCATCATGACAGTTTGACGGTCGACGATGCGTGAGGAACGCATTGTGATTGGGGTTAATATGTCTTCAGGTTCATAATACGACACTTCTGTGTTTGTTCTTGTAACGATATCAATTAAGTCTTACAAAGGAAACTACAAAGTACAGTGTTTTTGAGAACCATGCTTGGTCGATAAGACCCAACTTGCTCAAAGATTGCAACATTTGAACAACAGGCGAATTCAGGAATCAGGTGCAAAGGCAAATAAGAATACATATTCTGAACATTACAATTCTAACTATAGCAAAGGGTTTTGAGAACTTTACATCTGATTAATTTCAACAGCAGAATGATTGTTTAAAGCAATGCAATGGTTCGTCACATGCAAAAAAATTTGAACACTAAGTTCAATTTTGTACTTACCTGTTATGATTTCCCCCAAAATCAAACACAATTCATTAA
>JAEMON010000006.1:20181260-20198157 GCA_030264115.1 Lygus lineolaris
GCAGCGTTTTTTGACGTTTGGTGCGATATCTTCATGGAAATAGTCCATTAACTTCAAAACACGTCAATATTGTGTACTACCTATAGCGGTAATTAGTGCCTCCTAGAAATGCAACCCTAACGTTGGTATACTAAAAAAAAAATTCAGGAGGTTCTCTTATCTTGTAAATAATTGACTCACAGACGCCGTTTTCGATTTTTCAATGGGTTTCTTTTTATTTCGGTGACGTTTCCGCCTTCATTGTGAGGCCCTAATCATACCTCATAATGAGTGATAGATGTTCTTTTTTTAATTTGGTCAAGTAGACAGACAAGGTGTTTTGCTAATGTGAGTCAATTATTTACAAGATTAAAAAAACCTCCTACAATTCTACAAAAGCGCCAGGAGATCAACCATCTCCAACAACCATCAAAATTATTTAATTTCTCCCATGTTCAATAAATATATCCCAAAAATAACATCGATGGTCAGCGGAAAGAGAACTGGTTCTTTTCTTGAACAAGAAACTCTTGAGCCGGTGTTCCCTAAACTCCCACTTCCGCGCATTGCAAGGTTATTGCCGGACTGACTCACATCCAGAGTTCTATCTAGTAGATAAGACTCTGATAGGATTAACCGAGGTTTAACCCAGGGATTTCCCTCACTTCAATTACACGTACCACACCTAGTACCGAATTTGAGCGAAATCGGTCCATTAGGAACTAAAATATCGTAGTTTCACGAAATTCACGTTTGCGCATGCGCGCACGTGGTCCGATGGCTATGAAATTAATACGGGGCTGTCTTGGGGCTACCCCGTACAATCTCTGAAAATATCACCGAAATTGGCGCTACCTGTTGAGAGCTCGACGTACCGTCACACCACAGACCAACAGACAGATAGACACGGGACCAAATTTGTTCAGAAAGCTGTGAAACGTAATAAGCAAGTGGACATTTTGATTCTGGAGGGCAAGGTTTTTTTTTCTTGCACGAATACATAGCTTCCTACTCGTACCTTCGGTAGTGAGGTAAGCAAAAAAACGAACTTACGCGCAACTATGTTGTTTTGGTTTGAAGTACAATGGTACAACATGTGTACCTGCCTGGTAACATGGGGTAGAACGGCACTTAGTGTTCTTTGTTACATGCGTTTTAAGTTGTATTTAGACAAATATGGACCTAATATCGTTATTAGAGACCCGAATATTCCATTGAACCAATCATTTTTTACGGTTTAACGTTCGCTCTGAACTTTTCGTTCATATTTTCATTTAAATTTGGGATTGATCATTATCAGAACATGATCATGTCTCCGGTGATACCTCAGTACCTTCTGTTGGGGTGATTGATGACTAGAATACCTACTATATAATTGAGGTTGACTTGGCAGAGACTCATTCATGCTCGTGTACTTCAGACCTCCGAAGTTTGTACATCTATAGACGTATCAACTCCACCTTCTGATGGAATAAATCAAAAATCCAGAAAAATATTACGCCACCTCCTCCTGTATCATTTGAATCGTGATATCTTATGCTGATGAAATATCATTATCATCGATTCAAAACTTGTTATGCACTCGAGAAAACAGAATTACACGGGAGATCCCATGATTTTCCCACCAAGGTCGCCTCTGCCAGGTCCTCGTCCACCTTCGACAGCCAACTATTCCACGAACGGTGTTCACGTCCGGCCGACAAGCGATCTCTGCATCCTACTCTCATCAGCAGCTTTTCGCCGTGTAATGTTCCTGCGACACTCAGATAAATATTTTGTGTAGTTAGTTGTTGTCGCTATAATGTAGCCATTCATACTAGGGTCACCCGAGAAGAAAATTTATTGCATTTAAAAAACACGTTGTTCTGCATGCGTTCCAAGGGACGTCTCTTTACAAGAGGGATAATAAATTGTCCATATTTCCAACCATCAGCCAACATTATCAGTCTAATTATTTATGTTTTGAGGATTATTTATGCAATAATGCAAAGCAGGTGTTATTAGAGTTTCATTGAAGCCGTTATTTAGCGAATTTTCGAAGAAAATGAAGCTATTGCAATGGCTTCAAAATGTTATTAATGCAAATTTTTGACAATTTTCTTCGTAGAAATCCGTTTTAGACCATTCTAAAACGACTCCTGAACTTTAAAACTTTTTCACATGTATTTATATACCTATACGATATCTAACCCTGGAATCGAGATTAAAAAAATCCCAAAAAAAATTTAAAATGTCAATAATATGAAGAAAGGATGAGTTCTTTGGCCAGAATTTTCGAAGTACCTACTCCAAGGGGTTAAATTTTGAACATTTAGAGTCAAAAATCGCTTTAAAAAAAAAACGTGTTTTTTGAGGTTTTTGGTGTAAATTACCATCTTAAACATTGGAACGTATTAGTATATTAGGAATCAGTGTGAAATTTCCCATAAGAATCCCTCACCAATTCGGTTAAAATTATTCTTTTTTTATCTTGCTTGGTATGACATGGCATCCCAATTAACGTTACAAAATCCATGATCACAACATCAACCTAACTAAGATTCCGTGTGGCACTACCCTCTGGTGCCACAATGGTGATGCTAACGGCGCTGCCAATTGTGCATTTTTGAGATCTAATGTACTTTCTGTTGATATTCAAGGTGAAATACAACAGTGGCTTCACGGAGACTCCAAAAATAGCCCCAATATTCAAGTCATAGGAATCATATAGAAAGTGTATAAAATTTATTGAACCAGCCTTTTATTTCCGTTATTTTCACTCCTAGAAAAAAAAAATGAAAAATTCCATGAAGAAATATCCCCTCACTCAAAAATTTGAGTGCGCGGAAACCGTATGCAATTTGAAATTTCGAGGCTTGAATTCCTAGGGTCAAAAATAAAGGAAATAAAAGGCTGGTTCATTAAATTTAAGTCAGCCTGTATAATTAGGTACCTACCATACTGGTTGTTCCACCTCTGCTATGAGAAAACTGAACCCATACCCATTTCAGAAAAATCGCTGTTAGTTTACTTTTCAATAGAGCGTCACGATCCTTGAAAAAATTAAGTAGGTAGGTACCTACTCTTTTGACGAGTCCAATAAAAAAAACGAAAGAAACATTCATGGCAAAAATTAAGGAATGGATGGTCACTCGTCCATCGTCGATATCTGCATTGAAGAGATGCTTGTGATTTTGATTATGATCGTGATTACACGGCTGAGAGCTGACGGTGCACGCGCTTAGCGGTTCACGGTCCGTTGTGCGCGGTTAGCCTCAACCCATCTTCCTTCGGTAAATAAATATAATCCTACGATTTTCTTTCACACTCGGATCGCTATGAAGATCTTGAGTAATTTGTACACCTCCGTAACAGTCAAAATGCGGTCACGACGTAAGATTCCTGCCCAGAATGAATGACGGGTAGGGTACCTAGGTACATTTGAGGACATATCGAAGTTGAATTAATTTTCTTACTATTTAGATCTTTATATTGTTCAGAACAATCAAAATGTTGCGTTTCCTTTCCGTTTCTTATTTGGATTTTAAGACAATGGTCACTTATCTCAATTTTCATTTATATTTTTTCCAAGTCAAATTCAGAATTTCCCATTTCAAATTTTTATAATTTTTCAATATTTATGCAATGAAATATTAAAAAATACGAATTTGAAATGAAAAAATCCTGAAATTGGCTTGGAAAATTCTGAATTTGGTTTTGAATATTCTGAATTTGGTTTCTAGAATTCTGAATTTGACTTGGAAAGCCTTTATTTGTTGGTCCAGCTTCCACAACCAAGTCATTCGAAAATATATAACTGAATTTGGAGAAAATTACTTCTTTGGCAGGCGAAGGGGTGCCTTGAGACCAGCACACCACCAGCTCCATAGTTAAAGTAATCCTTGCGAATTAAGGCAACCTCTTTAACCGAACCAGATTGCGGATAGTCCTATAACATTCGCCAAAATTGATAGCGAAAGTTGAATTTGGGAGCATGGCATTCACAGGACCAGTAGGTACTGTGTGACGACTGGTTTACCGCAGCTGATCACCATAGTTCCGTTTACAACACCTCAAGTAAGGATTGGTTGTTATAAAACATTCGTATTCGTGTTATGATTACAATCAACCGAAGGACATCGCAACTTGTTTCGCAATCGTCCACTTAGCTCCCAGGTATTAAAAGTTATTACTCAAAATTTAAATCCATCTAACAACATTGCGAAATATCAAATCCAGACTTCAACCAAGTGAGTAGGCAGTAAAATTCCAAGCATTATTGTAACATGACTTGAACTTGAGTAATATTCACGTTTTCCAACAACGCTTCCTTTTGCTTTTTCTTTATATAGCTTACTTCGCAAGCCAAAATTAACTGGAGTTAACAATTTGGATCAATACCCAGAATGGCATACTTCGGTACCTAGTTAAATAAATGCCAAATTAAAAATTTCGAGAGACATCCTTTATTACCTTTACTTGACGAAATTCTAGCGGCGCGTCAGGTGTTCCAATTCAACAAAGGATCGGGATCAAAGCGGCGTGCAACGCGGAAGAGATAGCACCACTCGGTAAATAGAGCGCTAAGTTTCTTCCGAGTCATTGTCAACAACCAAAACCCGTGCCATAAACTAATTAAATAGAATCAGTAAGTACTTGAAGCAATGATAACCCTTATCAACTTCAAGATGGTCATGAACACGACGTTCAAGTCATCGTGTGCATTAAGATGTAAATGGAAGGTCACGAGAATATTCCACTTATATAAGTGGAAACCGAGAGAAAAGAAGAATCATTGTTATTTTCCTAGGTCTAGGTGGAATTTATTGTATTGAGCTCACTAAGTAATCTTCTGTATCCCGTTTGTGCGTAATGTACTTGTCTGTATTATGCGTTGAACGATTCATTAGTCAGTCCAAAGCAAACATTTTGTGAGATATTTTTTGAAAGTTGTAAAATAATCTCAACTGACAGAGCATTCAACCGTCTAAAGCTGGAGTACCTGGAGTATCATTGTACTTACGAGGTATCACATATAGACTGAGGTTCTCCAGGCAGAACATGACAGTATAACTTTACAACTAAGTGTACATAACTAGTACTTCGAGAATATACTTCAACAACTAACTTTCATGATATCAAATAGTTTGAATTTGTTATCAGAACATCAGCCTCTCGTATGCAAAAGTAAGAGATTACGAAGAGATTTCTTCATATTTTTATTATTCTCAGGTCCAATCTTACTCACCTTCCAGTCGCTGATTCTCATTCCAAATGTTAGGTAGTCTCATCTCAGTTCGAGTCTCTTTCACTTCGTTCAAAAGCATGATCCATGTTCCTCTTTCTCGGAACGAAACGTTTTATTCATATTTCCCATTATTCATATGTCCAACTTTACTCTCTTTCCAGTCTGTCATTCTCCTATCAAAGTTAATTAGGTACTCTCATCACATCAGTTTGAGTCCCTTTCACTTCTTGCAGAAGCATGTTTCGTGTTCCTCCTTCTCATGTTTAAACCCCCCTTGTGATTGTTCACAAGTCCAATCTTTCTCTCCTTCTAGTCCCTGATTCTTCTTTCGATGTTAGATATCTCATCACAGTTCGATTACATTTCACTTCATCCGCTAACCCACTGTCATTTTCCCCTTTCTCTCTCACTGTTACCTGACAATAGGATTCACTGCTGCAATTTTGAGTTTTCTTTGCGTATACCCCCCTTTCTGTTAACTTTCTTGTTAATGATGGTTTTGTTACATCAAAATCTACTCGACATTGATCCTAATCCCCTTCGTAGAATAAGAAGTTGGCCAGACTATTTACAGTCCAGTTTTTGATGTCATTGACATGTAATTGACGCACAGATCCATTTTGGCACCCCTTCTCTCTCCCGGGTACATGTTTACACCCTGTAGCGAGTACAATCCACTAGGTATTATCTTAATAAATACATATGTTTTTGGTGAGATTTGCTGTCAGAAAGGGAATGGCTCATTTTGCACCACGTAAAATTACAACGTTCACCCAGAATCCACGACTGATTCCCATTTTAGTTGTGCAACTTCCGGTCGTCGGACTTCCAGGTGTTCCACGTGTAGGTAATTTTCTAGAGGTAATGAACACTCGAAATTATATTTTTATCTCGACATTGAGGTTCAGACACTCAGTAGTTTGCTTTTCTTGATTTCGATCTCATGATTGTGTTGTTATTATTCGATTAAAAAACGTGTTCTGCTTGAAAACCGGAAGATCTATAGGCACTAGGTCTCACCGAGCCTCACAATGATTCTTATCTACCTAATGATGTGTTTCATGAGCAAACTATTTCACTATTCCAAGTCCATTTTCCCGATTTTCGAGGATTCAAGAGTTTCAAAATTCATTGTTAGCCAAATCACACAGATACAGTACCTAGTACTCTTCTTCTTTTTGTTTTTATCACTATTATGTATACTCGATGATACAGAAGTTAATTTCATTGATTATTTTCACTAACAACAACAACAATAATAATAAATACTTTATTCAGCTTTCTTCTCATAAGGCAAGAGCATGTTAACAAAAAAATAAATAGCTAGCACATAAATCAGGTAGGCAAGAGCATGTTAACAAAAAAATAAATAGCTAGCACAAGAATCTGGTAGGTAAGCAACAATGAGTAAGAACCGAAAAACTGCTACAAATTCTAGACTTTTTTAAATTTTATTTATTTATTTATTTGGCATTGTACAAATATATATTTTGCCATACAATGGTATATAATATATACCATAATATTATTATTCTCATTCATTTATAACTATTTTAAAATATAATACAAATTAAACATTTCTATGTACCTATTATACATGAATCCCAAGTAAACTAAAAAATTCAAAAATATTTTGGTAAATACTAATATTTCTTAACAGTTCATGATAGTTGAAAGGATGTACCAGGAAAGGTGTAATATTTTCAATTCTAGACTTGACTTGACTCGTAAAATGCCAACATTTACCTACTTGGGTATTTTTTGGGTCTAAATTACTAGATAGGATACCCAATGTCGGTAAAATGTGGTGTGGGTACAAGCGTCAAGTTCTATTAAAAGTACCATTATTCCGGTAAAACTATACCATGGGTATACGACCACTTCGCTTTGATTTTTTCGTATGGATGTGTAATCTGGGTCACCTTCGAGTAAGTATCTAATTTTCGCATAAAACATGCGAGTGCTTTCGAAAAGCGCCTCTCGATGAATAGGTAGGTATGTGTTGTTGAATACGATCTTGTTATTTAGTTGTAAAGTACCTATTCACAAATATTTTTATTTCACTTACGACCACATTATTTTTGTGATATTTCTCCTACCCTTCATGTAAAAATTCATCTTTTATTTTCTTCTTCCCAATCTTCCTGTTCCTGAAAGGCATGGTATTTATTTATTCAATCAATTATTATTTTACGTAATGTGTGAAACGATGTGATGACACGTGGTTTAATTGAATGCCAATTTAGTTTTTTTTTCAACAAATAAAGTACCTATAATTGTATTTTTTTGTATCATTTTTGGCGTGTATTTAGTAAGCGAATTAATTATCCCGAAGCTTGGGATAGCTAATGTGGGAGTCTCAAGTCGATTAGCATTTTTTTGAATAAACGCGTGGCGTGAACAAAAGCATCTTCGAGGCGTTTTCCTTTTGAATAATTCCTACGATATTCCAGGGGTGCCATAATTGTTCCGTATTTTACTGACTTAGATCGAACTGTCTTCATGTTTTAGATATTTGAGAAGGAAAAGGACATTGACATCATAATTAATGTTTTATTTATCATTTTTGTCTGCATCTCTCTTACTAATCACGCGTTCAAAAATGGTTCAAATTTCGAGAGATGTTATCACCAATTTTTTGGTAACTGGGCTGATTATAGCAGGTCCACTTGTTCGCTTTAGTCTTCATAATAATATTATGAATAATGTTATATATTATATACTATTTGGTGTCTAAGTCGGAATTTTAGGGTGAAAGGTGAAACCACACTCAGAAAATCACTTTTGCTGTCACAAAGCCATTTGTTAGGCTTGCTAACCAATTAGTCCTGGACATTCTCACTTCATACCCATATATCATCTTTGAATTTAATTTTCACACCAAATAAATACTGAAATAAGTAAGTAATGATCAAAAAATCATTACAACCGGTATAAGTTCAACTCCCTCAAATTAAACAGCTTTAGGAATTCCCATCAGAGATTGTGAGAGTCACCTCCTTACGAATTACAAGGTAGCAATCGAATCATTCGACGCCCCTGCGTAGGTGCGCTCAAATGTGATGTATTGTAAACACCAATTTTCCACGACCTATTAACCCCATTTCGCTTCAATTTGGAGAGCGGTTAATGGTATGGAGCCTTCCACCTGATCTCTAAATTATGTGCATTTCAAGTGATTACATTTTTTTCTCACGTAAGCTTTGGTTCCGTCTTGCTCAAAATAAGAGGTTTCTTAAAGAATAGATGAGTCTGTAATGGTTCATCTCCTAAAAATTAAAAGCCATCACATTTTGATGTTCCCACAATTTGGCTCCTAGGTATACACTTACCATATCATTCATTCATTCATTCAACAAAAATTGTATTATCCGTTCCGGAAACGGATCAAAGTGCTTGAAACTGGACTCCGACACACACAGGATACTGACTCAGTGCAGTGACTCAAACCTTTAGAACATCCCTGATATTTCATTAGGAAGGGACGTTATGAAAGATCGAAACCACATTTATCTCTCCAGAACACATATTCATCGGATTCCGGGGAACTACAGCTTGCTGAATGTATCACTTTACAGTAAATCAATGACGACGCAAATTATCCGCTTTCTTGACCGTCAAGCGAAAAAAGTAGCCAATTCGTCTTCCTCCATTGTGATCCTCGAAGGCCTGACATTGCATGCTTCTTCTCCCCTCTCATCTGTATCCCATCCCGTTTTGTCCATTATCCGCCTTCTTTATGTGGCAACGTGTTGCTGCCTGGCCTCCCTACCTCATTCAAAAGTCAAGAAAGCTGCTCCAAGAAAGTTTGGACGAAACAACAAAAAGGTATCAAGAGGCGTATTTAGGTCGATTTCGTGAAATTGATGATCAAATATAGATAGGTACTGGTAAGAAGAAGGGCTGGGGTGGGGAGAGATCATATTTCAGAAAACGTTGTACAAATAACCTTTCAATTTTATTAGAACCCTACTAGTCCCGTCGTAAAACTACGTAATTTTAGTAGTTCAAGAAAAATCCTACTTTTTTCCTTTTTTTCCGTGTGAGACAGGTATCGTTTTGGCCGAATTTTATAGGTAACCTTTTAACCTATTATAGGAGAGTGCCAATCTGCTTTCAAGCTCACCGATCATGCATCTATATTCACATGTGAAACAGTTGCGGTCCTGGAAGCTCTCCGCAATGCCGAGGCAGTGGAAGAAGGTCTCATTGTCGTAGTGACCGACTGTGTAAGCGTTTTGTAAAAATGAGCAAACTTCAGTATGACATCCTGGTATTGTTAAACCACCTGAATATGGCAGGTCATAAATATAGTACACTTCGTTTGGACATGAACGCATGTTGGGGTGAACAGTAACGAAATCGTTGACACCTTGTATAATTCAGCACAGGAGAGTGGCCCAATTCTCGACATAAATCTGCCTTACACTGACCTGCACGTGTGCATTTATCATAGGCAATTTGAAGTTCAATGGCAGCGAATTTATAATGAATTAAACGTAGGTAATCGGTATCGTGAATTGAACCCGCGTGTCTCCATTAAGCCATATAGGTGCGTATCGATCGTACACCTTATTGCGGTGTCTGCACCCACGAAGTGGACAATGAACTATGAGCGAATTCTTCATTCAAAATGATTACCTGTGTACAATGAACTATGTTTATTTATTCTAGAAGCGGATGTAAACATTAAGCTATGAGCTAGAAGGTAATATAAAGCTAGAAACTAATATTTAAAAAAATCTAGAAGCCAATATAAAAATAAAAGCTAAAAATAAATAAATAAAAGCTAGTAATAAAATCTAATAATGAAATAAAAAAGCTAGAAGCTAATATACACATTTAACTTATAATCAGGTAAAATAATGTGCAGTGTAATAATGATGTAACTATACAATAAAATCTTCATGTCTATGGCTCCTGGCTAATGACATAATTGAAGGGAAAAAATAGGTGACCTACTGGTTGTGAGTGCCTACTTCGTAGTGCCCTTAAAGACAGATTAGTGGAGTAAAATGTATGCTTGAGGTCCTTCTGATGCATTGCATTCTTATGATTTGAATCCATTGGCCAAGAAAAGTAAATGTGCCAGGAAGGGGGTACGGATCAAATATGATGGTGGATTATGTGAAAAGGATAATGGTGAGGTATCTTGAAGGGGCTTGAAGGCTTTTTGGACACAAATAAAGAAATTTTACTGACAAACGTTATATTCGTGAAATAAAGAAGTTATGATGCTATTCACACTAATGGCTTCCAGGAGCAGAATCACCTTTATTATCCCTACAATCATGTTTGCAACCCTTGAGTCTTTCCTAAACAGGGATTATTAGGGAAAGAAATAAAGAACATGAAAATGGTAATAGGAAATTTTGCTTTTGCAACTCATCTGCCAGTGAAATATCATTATTCAATTTTGTGCAGATGTAATTAACTATTTGAACTCCTGTATTTGACAAGATTTTGCAGTCAAGAAAATAAAGCTATTTCATTTTTTTGTTATGTTGACGTCACTTTTGGTGACCGAAGCCGCCCGTATGGCTCCCCTAGGAAATCATATCGCCCCCGTAAAGGACATCGATTTGGCGGCTGATCTGTTTTATGGACTCGTCGACAAGAAAAAACACACCCGTGAGAACTTCCTGGTAGCCAAATCGGATGGCCGATCGGCGGAAGCACCCGGAAAGGCACGGATCGCGGCTCGGCAGACACATCATTAATTTGCCTTTCCAAGGTCTGTGTAGTGTGATGGCCCCTCTTAGACCCGAATCACGGGGGTTTCTCGAGCTCAAATTTCTGAAGTCTGTAATTGTCTTCGTCTTGCTCTGATGGCCCAGTTTTGATTTCTTTTGAACCGACTTTAGGATTCTTCATTCATCACTTCTTTGCAAAAACGAAACTGAATGTGAATAAAACATAACACTACAGTTTGACAGGACGTAGTATTGATTAGGGTGGAAATTCTTTGATTTTGCAACAAACTATTGTTAACCTATTTTACATGCAATTCTAAACCTACCTAGTCTCAAAAATTGGTTATACGGCACGGTAATATCCGCACTATATCAGCGTGCTGTAGATTAGTATTGTGAAATATAATCCTGTTTAAGTATTGACATAATCACGTTTTATAAAATAACGTTCAATACATTTATCGTATAAAATTAAAAGGTGACGGTGACTCAAGAACACTTCAATCTCCTGGAAAAGACTCAACTAGAAATTAAGAGGCCATTGGGGACAACATGCCTTTTAGACAAATTAAGAGTAACACTACTGCTGAATGAATAAACTAGGGATTGATTGGGCTTATGCGTTGGGGGATCGCTGCATTTGGTACTGTATCGTATAAAATTTGGTGAAGGTGATTCAGGAACTCGTCGACCCCATCGATAGGACCAAACTAGAGGCGCCGCATTAGGGGTCCACTCGCCTTGAGGGATCAATGCAGTTGGTAGGTACTAAATCGTATAAAATGGGTGAAGGTGACCCACAAACTCTTCGATCTCCTTGAAAGGAATAATCTAGAGATTGGGGGGTCTCATTTAGAGCCACCAGCAAAATTAGGAGTACCTACTACTGAGGTGGAGAGTCCTTAAATTAGGGGTTGACGTGCCCCATTAGGGGTCACCGGCCTTGAGTTGCGTTGGAGGATCGCTTCACATGGTACTCCATAAATCGCATTAATTTGAGTGATGGTGGCTCCGAACTCTCCGCTCTCCTCAAAAAGGCTAAACTGTAGGGATTGAGGGGCCGCATCAGGGGTCACCCGCTTTGAGGGATCAATGCAGTTGGTACTGAATCGAATCAAATTGGTCGATGGTGACTCGCAAACTCTTCGGAAATCCTGGAAGTAGAGGTTGACTAAACTAGGCTAGGGATCTTCAACTAAACTAGGGATTGAGTTGCCTCGTTTGGGGTCATCCGACTTAAGTTGCTTTGATGCACTTGGTACTTCATCGTATCAAATGGGTGAAGGTGACTCACAAACTTTTCGATCTCCTTGAAAGGACTAATCTAGAGATTGAGGGGTCTCATCAGCAAAATTAGGAGTATCTACTGCTGAGGTGAAGATTCCATGAATTAGGGGTTGACGTGCCTCATTAAAGGGTCACCAGCCTCAAGTTGCGTTGGGGGTTCGATGCAGTTGATACCATTCATCGTATAAAATTTTGTGATGGTGACTCACGAACTCTTCGATCTCCTCGAAAGGATTTAAACCTACTAAAGACCGCCGACATGAGATCGGCCCGTCGCGTCGGCTTGTGGACAGGAGGCGATGAGTCAGATCATCGATTCCAACTGAGTAACCTCCTGCTCTGAGAACCGCGTGAGTCAAACCCCGTGTCCGCGGGACTCACGCTCTTTCCTTCATTCATTCCTGCCGACCTTAGGCCCTCCCACGCCCCTCCCCGCACCCTTTTTTTCCATTCATTAATGAACTGAGGTCAATGAGGTCGGTCGCTTTATTTTGTACAAAGACTACCGGGCTCACGATGCCGGGTCGCTACTGTGGATCCTTCACGGGCGCGGCTGATAGAGAAAACAAACAAACATAAGCTGGCGTCATTCGGTAGCTCACTAATTAGAAGAGATGATGCTATGTATGTATCTAATGAATGAAAACGTTCCAGTCATGCAGGATGACTTCATGGTGTGGAAAATTCGTTCAAACAGATCCATTTTTTTTTAAACATCCAAAATGCCACTAATCAAATTTAAACAGGAGAACCAAAAAACTGTTTATAATGCGTAAATCTAATACTCTTGAAAGGTAGGACGATTCTCTTGTAGTGCGCATGCTTCCACCAACTTTCACTTACCTACTGTGGATCTGTTGAATAAATTAGGGTGAATTTAAATAATTATTGTTTTGTCATTTTTACTTTCCGGCTAGCTGAGGGGCAGATATAGACGTACCAGTCCCCACCAGGGATTAACAACGATATTTCTCCAAGGAGGCTAAGATCTTCATCATAATCTTCAAATATACCTGGGATAAATGAGAGTTGGTTCTAAGATAGGATTCGGGAGAGTGAATTGCGGATACGGAAGATAATTTCGTCGAAACCAAGTGAATGATACTACGAAAAGTGTCCACTAATCCACTCATTCCCCTTAATCTTATCGATGCAAACAAGCTCCAAGTTCTATTTCACAATTCACATTCTATGGAGGATTCCAAGGTAAGAAAAAAAAGCGCAATACGTCATAACTCAGGCATTGTTTGAACAAGTGTTTGCTGAATGGTAAATAGAGCCTCAATAAAACGCTTTATCGATATCTAGTGTACACTTCCGCCCCTTTGTACAATTGAAAGGGGAAGAAAGTGAATAGAACTCCATCAGTCATTGTCGGTGGATCGACTATGATTGGGTTCTGTTGTGGAAATGGCTCCTAGAGAATATTATGAAGGTATACCTAGTGTTCTCTGTATTACCATTGCTTCTCGTTGGGAAAAAGGTCTTTGATATGCAACTACTGGCCAAGCCCTGTAAAGATGATTCTGAGAAAACGGCAAACACTAAACAAAGTCACCTCTCTTTGAGATTTTGATTAATATTAGGTATTATTTTGATATATTTTAGTAAATTAAGGAAATATAAAATCTGTAACATCAATTTCTGAATTTTAAAAACTGGAAACTGTTACCTACCTGTAATTCCATGACTCACTCGTTCTAATCTCCATCAAGTTCGCCTATTGCAAAACACGAACTTCTTCTGAATGAATCAACCCATACCGACTTGGAAGGTTATTGCACCCACCTAGATATAGGCACTTATCTTGTTGAAATGCTGCAAGCAGAAAATAGAACTCTTCGTTGTAACATATCTGTAACAGAGATAACTACAGGAACCACATTTTTAGTAATTTTCTGTCCCTTCTCTTACATTTTTACCCAAATAAAAAACTTTAAAAAGGTTTAATGGTATGCTGAAACAAGAGTCAAATTCCCAAGAAGTATGAGGAAGTACTGGAAATAACCCAAAATCTGTAATCAAGTCGTTTCGCCTTCTTTCTCCTAAATTTACCAAATCACGGCTCCATGGTATAGTCAATCAATTTGCATAAGTTGGATCGCAAAAATCTCACAAACGGTTGTCCGAAGTGGTAAATAAATGCACTGAGTAGTAGGTCCACAAAGGGACATGCAAATTATTGCGAAAGCACAACGAAAATCTGGGAAGAAGACCTCAAGTCCTGCACTTCTCTATTCTCACACCAAGCTGAAGTAATATTGTAACGCCCTGTGTAGTAATATTGCGTGTAGTAATATTGTAATGATAATTTTAGTATTAAATATTAAAATTCTGCAATTTCATCAATATCTCGTGGAATCCCCGCAGGTGAGAGAACTGTAGAATTTGGTATTCTCTACCAATTCCTGAGGTGTTTGATTATCTTATAGAATTTGAAATTTAATGTCGAATGAAGTGCCAAGTTGTTTTTTCTGGTTGTTTCGATAAGATGGGGATTCTCTCATAATTCCATAGCGTATAAACGGAGAATAGAAAAGGTCGTGGACGATAAGAATCAGCATTCTCAGAGCTGCACTAATCCACTCGTACTCAATACGGCTCGGCTCATCCCATTTATACAACGAGCTCCAACATTCATTTCTGGATTGTATCGATCAAGCATACTGAGTAACTCAAAAATTCGAGTCTATTTTGCTGAAGGTACATTTTGCGGTATACTCGTAATAACTCGAAATCAGTCGAAACTAGTTCTAACTATAAGCAAAACTCGTTTTGACTGATTTTGGATTCTGACTGTAGCATATTTATATATATTTGTAGGCTGTATGCCTTTAAGAAAATGAACCCTTCATGTACTACAATGAATTGATACGGCTATCTACATGCTGAGGTAAACTTCTGCAGGCTTTAGACGGTGGGCTATTCGTTGGACACCAAAGTGAGAGACATACCTACTCAATATGGGTGTTCGGAGATGTAGTACTCTGTAACCAAAATCGATGAACCTATGACCAGAAAAGACACTCTCCACTCCAGAAATGCCAAAGTTCGAAGAGTCCCTAATGAGGATTTCCATTAATTATTTATTTTAAATGAAGACAAATGGAACGAATCGCTTTTTGTGAATTTATTTGTATGAATGAAAATTTAATTGAGTTACTGCTCATCTTCAACTCTGCAACTTGAACCGTGTAGAAAATACAATTCTATTAATCCTTTGATAATACAGTTTGTATAATATATGAACCCCCCCGGAATAGAGTGGTAGGAAACTGTAGAAACACTGTTGGGGGTTTTCAAGGCAACTTATAGTTACCTAGAAGGTTACATACACCCAGCAGTAGGTGAATACCAAAAAAAGGAGTAATGACATAAAGCTGAAATGTATTTTAATAAAATATGAAAAAGTTATCATGTTATTAAAAAGGTTTTTTTTTCAAATTCTCAGGTCTATCTGTCGGAATACGGATACCTCCCAGCGAGCACGAGAAATCCCACATCCGAGCACCTAATGGATGAAGAGACGTACATGAACGCACTAAAAGAATTTCAGGCGTTTGCAGGACTGAATATAACAGGTAAATGCTAAATTATACACCCTGTATTAATATGTACCTCTTGTGGGCCTAAAAACGTCTACCAACCAAGTTGGTGGAGTAACATACATTCATAGATAAATAGGTATGCATAGCTTCCACGTTCTCCCTACTTAATGTCTGCCGAACGGGTGTAGTGTACCATATAAATGTATAGTTAGTACAGGTACATAGCTTCCTCGTCATGGTATATTTTTTGACATGAATGAATAGTATTAATCTATTCAATACCTTCAACATAAAATTCACGATTATCTTGAAATTTTTCTAAATAGGCAATCTTTCTTTACCCATTGTTTTTTCGCATTTATGCTTCCTTAGACTCGACCATTGGTCTTTCTGCTATGAATTTCTTGGGGGACCATCAAGAGAGTATCTCACACAATCCGTGAACATTGTATCAACATTGGATGGAATTTATGTTTAGTAGACGTACATATATTAGAAGATCCGTGGATAGATAGACAGGAAACTGAATCCGTTCAGTAAGGTCTACAATGTAGAATGCTATTGGAAATTGTTTGTGGTAGGAAAAAAAGTTCAACTCTATACAAAAGAAATTAGAATGAATGAGAAGATTAGAATGAGCAACACAAAATAAAGCAAGTAGGTAATTTTATTCATAACTTGAATTAAAGCACTCAATCGGTGGTTTCAGCTGGAAACTTCATTCTGGTGCTTTTGGAAAATCAACATAGAGTGTGAAAGGTCATTGTCAGATCAGAAGGGACCAAAAGACATTGTCAGACCGTGAAATTTCGATGCATTCTTTGGTTACGGACAGCCCTCATTTGGGACCGTTATGGAGGTCTCTACTTTTGCCCTTAACGATGTTTTACTTAAAATAATACCATGTTACTGTGTTAAGTTAGTCGGTCGCATTTGTGCAATGTTTTGGCTTGAATATTGACTCACCCTCCTAACAGAGTCAAATCAACATAAATCATACCTCGTTATACATCATAATTTATTAAATCTATAACATTATCTGAACCCTTTTTCTTTTATAAAACTATGCTGATTAGCTTGTTGCTCATTTGAGTGGACGTTTGACACCTTATTTATTGGACGTTGGTGTGATGCGTAGGTACTTTACTATTCTAAAATAAACT
>JAEMON010000006.1:20198292-20222597 GCA_030264115.1 Lygus lineolaris
CGAATTTTCAAAGAATAATTTTAACCAATTTAGTGGGTGATTATTACTGGAAATTTTACGCTGATTCCGAATATACCATATGTTCTTAGGTTTAGGATGTTAATTTACACCAAAAACCTCAGACAATTTTTTTTTTTTTGCGATTTTTGACTCAAATCAAATTAAAATTTAGTCCTCAAAATTTGACCCTTGGAGTACTCCCAAAATTCTGGCCAACAAACTGATCCTTTTTTTACATTATTGACATTTTAAAAAATTTTTGGATTTTTTATCTCGATTCCTATTGGTTTGAATAAGTATATTTTGTATAAGAAAAAGTGTTGAATGTCAAATATCACGAATCGTTTTAGAATGGTCTGAAACGGATTTCCCTGAAGGAAATTTTCAAAAATTTGCATTACTAAAATTATGAATCCATTGCAATAGCTCCATTTTATTCGAAAATTTGCTAAACGAACCATGGTAGCTGAAGAAGACCTGTAGCAAGCTGTGTGAACGCAGGGTCAATAGCTTTCCAATCAACTCCGCGTGCCACATCAATTAAGATGGTTTGATGGTTATTTGACTTACGTATGGATACATTTCTAGCAACTCAGCTTAAATAAAATAGGTAGGTATAGGATAATCTAATGAACAACATTATTATTTAGGGATCTAAGTAGAGAATTAGATAGCCGAAAGTGGAAAGTAGGGCTCGTGACATTCGATTCATTGTTCGAATTATGTTTGCGATCTATCGTCGTTCCCATTGTTATTCCATTGTTAGAAATTGGGGTTGCCTGACGAAAGCTGTCGCGTGCGAATATCGGTTAGAGTGGTTCCAGCAACGACTGACTGCAAGGAGCGACCTTTACTAATTGATTCAGGTTTAAGGTCGCGATTGCTTCGGGGAGAACGAACACTGTCAGCACAATATATATGAGCACATGATTGCGTTACATAAAGACTCATGTATGTTACGCGCCGATACAGGTACATTAATATCCAATAACATTGAAACGGATATTCATAGTTAACTATAGCTACCACCGATAGGTGCAGGCAGTTGGAAAACAATGGACCTCCAGATTCAAAATTTGCACATATTTTTTGCGAATCTGAGATTCCTAAACAAATTTGGGTGTCTGTCTGGAAGTCCATTTCTTGATAACCGGGCAAAACCTATACTAACTGCACTGCTCCTCCCATTTTGATGACATTTTCAAGGATTATGCGGGGTCGTATGGATTTCATTGCCGAAACGTATGTTTTCCAAAATACCGATTGCTCATTGTACGATTTATTCTCGTATTCATCTCCTCACGGCATAAATACTCCACGATTCCACTATCGAGATAAGAGTACGTCCTACTCTTATCTCGATGGATTCCACTCATCTCTAGATGATTCCTCATCAATTTCAGTGCGATCGGATCAGCGTTAGCCACTGCAAGTGCTCAAACTGCGCAATAAACAATTCATTTTTTTTATCCGAATTCAATGAAATTATCAGGTACCGTGATGAGATAAATACCTACAAACATGAAGCTATTAGCCCCTCCTTATTTTCCAAAAGTTAAAAATCTCTTCAGTTGTATGATTTTGTCGAGGTTTAAGGGTTAAAAAATGTTCAAGATATAGGTACTTAGTTCCTACCTCTCATGAAAAACTCTCCAATGACGGGGATGAGCGGTGAAGGAATGTAATCTATCTAGTTCTTCCCATAAGAAGAACACAGAGCGTACACCAAGGTAATAATAATTATATTTATCTAAA
The DNA here is from genome assembly GCA_030264115.1 of Lygus lineolaris. NCBI lineage: Eukaryota > Metazoa > Arthropoda > Insecta > Hemiptera > Miridae > Lygus > Lygus lineolaris. The sequence goes on from JAEMON010000006.1 coordinate 20,200,048, forward strand.
GAAATAGAAATGTAAGAACAAAGCCAGATAATAAATTAGTATATGAACAAGATGTATTATGATTATTAGTATTAAATAATGTTGTGTTTCTTGGTAATAGTAGGTAGGTATTTTGAGTTTAGGAATCGGCCATATTCCAATCATAAAACCTCATTTCCTCTATAAATCTTCCTTTCGATGTTTTGTAACGCATTTCAGTGTTTATATCTAACCATTAGTAAAGTTCAAGAACTGGAAAAACGAAGAATTTCTATTCCTTCCCGTTGTTCAAACTTTAATCGCGGCCTATGAAGTCCAAGGAGGAACATGACAGACCAGGTGGTGGCCTTCTTTGTCTCCCAACTGGTTCAGTTTTTTTTTTTTTTTTTTTTTTTCATCTTCACAACACCTGTGGCAGTAATAAAAATCTCGGATGGAAGATTCGTCGCTTCAGGTTCTTTTGCGTAGCGCCCGATGAAATCGAGGGGTCAATAGGTGAACTGCGATTGAATCACGGATTACGTCATCGATGACAGCTATTTACAGCCTCACGTCCCAGATTTACAACCGATGAATGAATATTTTATAATTCTCAAGTTCACGAAACGTTAGCCAAGTTGAGTGGGCAGTATTATAATAGCTGCTCACAAAACTCAAACAACTTGGTAAAATTATAAGTTCTGTCCGTCTTCAACGGCCGTGCAAATGATCACTTCATCCAGAGAAGGAGAAGCTCCCTTCATATATGCGACTTGGACTTATGTTAGTGGGTGCATCTTTTATCATAGACCCAACTTTGTTTGGTGCTGGAAATAACGACGAAAAAACTTCTGCGGAACAGCTAATAAAAGTCCATTTAGAAGCTTGGTAGACGACAATATTTTTTTTATTAAAGGTAATGATTTTCACGGCCATATTGAGATAGTTTTCAAAATTGACGAACGTCAACACGATTAAGACTATATTTTCCGTTAAGTTGACATTTTTTATTTTTCACAAGCGCCTACTATTGATTCGTTCGCTTTTAAATTCATAAGGGACCATACTTAATCATTATATTTATGTGCGAAATCAGGCAATTAGCTTGAGAAACTCACTGTTTCGAGACATTGACGTTCACGTTTGTGGATGCGCACAAGCTACAGCAATGCAATTCATTGGGGGGTCGTCTGGGGGGCTAAACCGCTTAGTCCCAGAAAATTTCATTGAAATTGGACCATATTATCGATTTCTCGGGAAACTGTTAGGAATTGACTACAGTCAGACAGAGAGGTATGGAAACAAAATGTTCAGAAAACTTTGAAACGGAAAAACACGAGTTTTATCTAGTAGAATTTTGGTAGCTAGTATATTTAATTAAGTAGGTATATTGAATCCAAATAACGATGAACATTATTATGTAGAACAAAAAGCCTGAAGGACTTCCTTATTGCAAGACCAACTTGTAGGATATCAATAAAATTCAATTAATTTATTTGACGTGAGTATGTTCGTGTTATATAGGTACCTATCAGTTTGTTTGTGTTGTTCTCTATCAGCACTGTTCTAATCCACTTACAATCTAATTCAAATCACATTATGCTCGATTTCACGGTCCTGCTCCTCATTTTGGGCTTTTTTTGGTTTGTTTGGTTGAAACTCGAAGATCAAGGTTCTTTAATTGTTGATGTGAATTATTATTATCCCATTGAATACTCTCTACTGTTCCGTTCCCGCGGTCGAACTATTAAAGGTCATTTTCGTCGCTTCCTGCCGGCGTTACCTTGCATGGGTTCCAAGCTCATGGCAAACCACACTTCGTCTCCCCGTTTGATCGGATGTTTACTGGTTGATTCTCAGACCGTTGGAGTCGTGCGTGTTTGAAAAGGAAAAAAAATAACGGTTATATGGATACATGCACATTTGTCGTTCAATCCTTCAAAGTATATTTCCTAATGAAGTTGATGAAACCTCACAAAGACGACTCCGAAGGCTGGATGGGTCGTCGAACTAACTACCTATCTATGTTTATATGAATATCTCATAACACAATCAGCCGTTTAAAATATCTTTTGCGAGCATCAGAAGGATCACAAGCTTATACTCGCCTCACTAATTTCTGATTAATGATTGGTCGATCACCTGAAAGACGACCGCAAAACAATAAAATATAGCTTTTCATGTTCATGTTTCTGACTAATGGATAATGGAAAAAGCAAATGATCAAGCATTTTGGTTTATTATTTTCAATAATGAACCTTTGGAATCCAGCACGAAGAAAAATTTTTTTAACACCCCCTCATAATTTGAGGTTTTACGTTTCAAGATACATAGAATCCAAAAACCGAATTAAAAAAAATCCGGCCATACGCCGTCCGCCTTACGCGGCACTTTCCTTAGTTACCATGGACCAAAATGAATGAAATTTGGTATACCGGCCCCATTCGGGGTCTTTTTGTGCCGCGAAGCTTGGCGTTACCGTCAGACTTCTCTAAGGGTCAGAAAATAGGGGACGAAATTTTCAAATAGGAAGGTAAATTTTTTTCCATCGATTTAAAATAGAACACAATTTTTAGCGTCGAATGAGACCTTGCGGAGCTTTTTAGGACCAACCGTTCGCTCCCTGTAAGGACTTAAGGGTTGAACGAAAAAAATTTTGACGACTTGATAAAAGTATTTACTTTCGGCATTTTACATTTAGAAGGGATTGTGAAATAGAACCTTGTAAAACCACTAAATACAAGCGTTTTCACTATTATTCTTGTCACATGTAAAATTCAAAAAACGTGACTCACTTAAAAGCGCATGATTTTATACTTTTATGAAGGTACTAGTTTGTAAATTATTGTGAGGTATGCTCCTGGGCTAAAATATTACGATTGTATGGATTCTTAAGGTGAAATGGTAGCATATTTATGCGCATCCGCAAACATACTGCTCTAATAACGATGATATTAAATTTTTCAGGGCAATTGGATGAAGAAACCAAAGCCACGATGAGGCTACCTCGATGCGGTGTGAAGGATAAAGTTGGCTATGCCACTTCGTCGAGAAGCCGGCGGTACGCATTGCAAGGTAAGCACTACTTTTGTAGTAACTTGATCTCTAAAGTTGTTATCAAGAAAAATTAAATTTAGGATTCACGAGAATTTAGATTGAGAATTGAGTTCAAATTTTGGCCCTCAGTAATAGTCTGAATCGTGAACTGGAATTTATAAAAATATTTAATTCAAATATTCATAGGTTGGTTCTGCACGGCCTCTTTCATTTTTATGTGGAGGGTGGCCACAAGTCTTGGGTCATGTCTTTGGTAGATATGTTCCTTGTTCCCTTGACCGCACAAAACATCACAAACGAAAAAGCTGCAAATTAGTATACAATGCTTTATTATTTTCGTAACCATTCGTACATTTGTAACCATTTATGAAAAACCGTAGTAAATTTATTTTATTTTATTTTATTTTTTATTTTTATTTTTTATTTTATTTTATTATTTTTTTTTTTTTATTTTTTTTTTTTTTGTTCCGGTAAACTTCATTGTAATTCCGATATCCATTACAGTTTTCAATAATTATTATAAAGTAATGAAATGGTAGAGTCGAGGCACGAAATGTTATATCCAAAGGCATATCTTGCCATTCCTGCAGTTTTTCGTGATAACTTTACGGTGGTGCTGACCTCTGGTCACAGTAGTGCTTTCGTTTCGGTTGTCTTTAAGATCACAGAGGGTGAGGAGGCTTCTTCGTAAGTGAAGATTGCGGTCAATTTATAATCCGTTTTTTTTTTTTTTGTGAGATGCGGATCCACAAAGATTTTTATTTTTATTTTTTTTTGTTCAACGGCACGGTGGTTACTATATTATGCACTAGCAAGGGTGAGTAATATAAACATAAATTTAATATTCTTCTAGCAATGATATAATTTGATTGTAAGTATAAAGTAAGTAAGTAAGTTAGAGAGGAAATGAAAAACTCCAGTTCTCATTCTCACAGCGCAGCGGGTGGAACCTGTTGTTGAAAGCTTTTGGCAGTGGCAACTTTCCAAAAGGAGGTGATGTTACGCGTTCGTTTATGTGTATGGTTTGTGATTCTCGTGAAACTTGTTGCTTTCCAGTACGAAATTTAATGTCGGGAAACATTCTCGATCATTCGAATTCATATTGAAATTTCAAGGATTGATCAAAAAATGAACGTCGTTAGGTTATTCTGAGTGAAAAAAAACACATACCTACACATTGAAATCATTTGTCATATTTGGTAGTTTACTAAGTAGGTACACCCGACTTCGATTTACTATATTTTGAACTTATTTGCGCACTCAAAAAGTCGATAGATGAGTAATTTTTTCATGAAATTTCAAGTAGGATCCGAATCCGAGATAAAAAATGGGGTTCTCTTCCGAAATAAAGAAGTGCTTGTGAATTGCACACACTGTTTAGTTAGTTTGGGAAAAAATCCATGAAGTTCCATTGAAGTGGATCACCCTAAACTTAACTGCCACTAACAGCACGGTATTTGCCCAACGAACAAAATATTGCTACCAGCACTCATGTTTCGTACTATGCATTCAGCAATGAAGTGTGGGTATGTTCTAAAGTATCCTTTTTATCACCGTGGTAATATGCACGTGTCTATTTCCTGAAAAGTTCATGACGAATCCGGGCCGAAACGGAAACTGTCGGAAGAGCCTTGTCATCGTAGAACCGATTATCCCTTATTCTGCTGTGAACTTCCGTAATATCATATATTTGCGGAAGGTCCGCCGTATTATTATCTCTTAATAGCAGAAGGGGACTTCCGCCGCACTGGTTTCATCCACCCACGACACCGCTGACAGATGAACTTGACTTGTGTTCCTTTGACTTGACATAATAGACTGCATCATATAATTATAAGGTCAACTCATCTCGGGAACTTTACTTGTAAATGAAATTAAAGGCTCTCCTTGAAAAAAAAAGTGCAGAGCTTTACACTTCCTTCCTTACATAAAAGTGCTGAAAACCGTGTTTTTGTATTTCTTTGTAAACAAAACAATTTCTAGCTTTTGTTTGGTGAAAATGATTTGGCTTTCAGGAGTACAGGGGATGTGAAAAAAGTGATAAAGTTACCTACTAATTGTTTAGTTTGAATATTTTCCTTCAATATTCACCTGCTTCTACCGAATAATATTAGAAAAAAGTATTCAATACATGGGGTTATGGGAGAAACGGGACACGAACCTTATTGGTCGAGACTGGAATTATATGCAAAAAAATCTGGCCTCATATGCATGGGGCAGTAAAAATATTTGCGAAACGGCCCATAAAACGCCCAAAATAAGCGGCGTACCTACACAAATAACTACGTACCTTTAGCATTGAAAAACAAATAGGGTCTGAAGTGTTTTATCCGTGCAGTAGTTCAAAAAACACTCACTTTGTAGCTATTCATATTAAATTATTGTACAGTAATATGTTTTTCGAGATCCTCTACAGTAAAATTCTGTCTCCTCTCCGTCAGGAGCATCTTCAACATGGAAAAAGATCGCTCCACATCGCAAGAGACGATAGGATGGTACTTCATTGCAGCGATCTCATCTGGAGAGAACGGAATTGCACAAGCATTGGCCTGTCCAAAATTTCCACAAAAATCCCTCGGCTACCGAAGAGTTTATAGGAACTCTTACTATAACATTATTACTACTTAGTACCATTAAATTTAGAAGACGGATAACCTCCCCCTCCCAACCTCCCCTAACAGTTTGATGCTGTTGATGGCATTCTTCCTATTTTATCATTCATAACGGGGATGAGGTGCCGTTATACCAATTTGAATTGTAAAAAAGGACGTGAAACTTTTGAAATTACATAATTGGAGTTATACATAGCTGATCCCCCTAGAGACATAACAAGAAAAACAACAAGAATGCCGCAAACCGCATCAAAATAGGCCCAAAATCAGCTGAGGAAAATGGGAAAAACGAAGTTCATCCGTTCCTTGGCCCCTTAATACGTCTTAGAAATAGCAACAGCAGTTTCGCATCCGTGATTTTTGTACAACACACCGTCCAACTTCTCAGCCTTCCCAGTGTCACCTGGCCAACTGGCTGCTTCCTTTTTGAAGGTGACAACCGCATCAACTGCGTCACAAAGCTCCATTCTCACCGTTTCCAAATGTTCGATTAACTTGGGTGCCTTGAAGTACAAAGCCCAGCACCAATTAAAATACGTCCAAAAGAATACCTTGCACAGGTACACGGTCAATGCCCTGGGTCAACGCACAGAGCTAATGCCGGCTACAAGGGATCTAATATTTCAAATTTGGATTTTCCTCGATTTTCTGAAGGTTTTAGGAAAAATATGCACGAATATGCACATTTTCGTCAGATATGCAAATGTTTCCAAAACGGGAATACATATTTATATTCAAAAATATACAAATTCAAGTTCAAAATGTTAAATTAAAATTGCTTGGAAACGCTTCACAACGTCGAAGTAAAGTGATATACCTAACCATTAAAATAGCGATATGCAAAATTCCAGTCTCTACTTAGGCAACGCCAGTCATTGGCCGACCTGGTCGGGCTCCCGTAGTTGAATTTAATTTAATTGAGCTCCAATACATTCACTCTGCTAACAATACCAACAGTTTGTTAATACCTAGTAGCTATTTATTTCACTTACAAGGAAATCTCGAAATTAGGACAAATAGAGTTACCTACGTGCCTCTTTCCGGGGCCGCCTCATATAGAAATCGTTTGCCATCGTTTTACAAGAAGGAAGAAATTCCAAAGTCAAGTGTTGCCGTTTGAGCGATATTGAGTCAAAGACAGACAAACGAATAAATACGAGCTCGCTTGAAAATTATGTAGAAAGAGTTTTTTCAGTTCGATTGCAGTATGTACTTTCCCTCTATCCTTCCTATTTCAGTTCATTGGAACATTTCTAACCGATGAAGCCATAGCACATTTTTTATTATGAAAAGCATCGAAATTCTCTTTCAGAGAAATTACAAATATTGATCCGTGGAGGGATCCGAAGAGTGTTGTTAGTGAATTATCTTGTGAAATCAAACAGTAACTGATGCCCATGCGGGACCCTTGAATTATATATAAAAACAGTGACGTATATGGTTTCTCAGATACAATATTGGGAAGCTCAACTGCTCAACTTGACGAGACCTTTTTTGTGCATTGACGTGCTTGGATGCTTAGGAAATGTTTGTAGACACATAAAGGACTTCATAAGAACTACCCTTACAACTTGAATTAGTAGTCTCTCTGAGTAAAGTTCGATAAGCTTCCCATACCAGCCGCTGTCCAGTAATCCGGTGTTGTGGCTGCGGACTTCGCAAGGTTAAATCGCCTCTGGCAGGAAGCGACGCGCTGGACAATCCGTAACCAATGACCCGTGCTTCCTTCTCAATTAGCATCTAAGTAGCCTTGCGTAACGGGCACCGTAGTCCTCCTTCTGCCCTGACGTGTCTCATTGTTTTCCCCGAACAGACCCAGAACAGGTCGGTAAGTTTTTGGAGCATCAACTTGCAAATAAGAGGGAAAAGAAATAACCGTTAGCCTTCTTTGAGAAGAATAAAATGCTTTTACTTCCCCTCGTTCGTGTTAAAATGTAGGACAGAGCTCTGGAAAAGTACTGCATTGTAAACATCGTTCGGACACGCCTATTTTCATAACTATGTGTCATACCCATTGCATGCATGAAATTAAGACAGAGAGAATGGGTGTAAAAGCAGTGGTGATACGACCATGGAACATCATGATAATGTGCTGTTGTGGATGGAAATTTCGGAACTAAAAGGTAGCTCAACTGAGGTTTAATACACTATTATTATAATATTTTTGGCATGAATATGATCAATTCTAAATAACATCGATTATGTATAAAACAGTCCAAGAAACATTCGAAACTGTTGAATTGATTAAGACGTGTCTCATTATTACGTGGCTTCATTATCGAGGAGAGATATTTATTTTAATGAAGCAGTGCTCGGGAAAGTTGTTGAAAAGTATATTCCAATTGAACCGAACTAGTGTTGAATTGCTAAAGTGTCGGACCTACACCTCGATACTCGTATAATGAAATTCATGTTTAGAGACTTACACGCCACGGTCAGGAGGTGGCCTCAAAGGTTGAGGGAAAATATTGAGGTCGGTGAGCGCTAATAGATCTCGTGAAGAAGGAAAAGCAGGGCGGAATCGAGGGTGAATATCAACAACTCATCACTCCTGACGTCATGAAGCGTTTACTTTATTGATTCGATATTCTCCGTACATGGGAAAGCGTACAATCACATCGAAGGGGTTATTCCAATGGTTGGGCCGAATTCGTGGAAGGCTGTTCATGGGTGGACTGATTGTAGTAGTTTCCAATGAACAAAAATTTATGAGGAACGGTAATGGGCTATGTTCTTGGGTCGGAAATACCTACTCTCTTCTAACCTCAGATTTCGAGCACTGAGGTTCTTCCCCAGGTAAGACGGAGGTCGATGACGTCATAATTTTAGAATATGACAAGACCTGTTCCCATCTCAACAGAAAGAAAACCGGAGTCAATGATTCATTGACTCGTTTTCTTTTTACCTTTTTCCGATCATCAGTTATTCACCCTATTTTTAGAAAGCTCTCTATGAGATCTATAAATGTGGATTATTAAAAAAGAACCATGATTATAGTGCACTATTTTTGACTGGTTCTGTTATAATACTGGGCCTTCGCTATTGAAGGTTAAGGTTACAGAAAGTACTTTATTTTTAAATTAATTTTTATTAAATAAAACAAACTTAAAGTAGAAGCTGCGAACGACAACGGAAGATGGTTGGGCGAGCGTAGTGAGTTGTTTCTTGATATGAGAAGTACTTCTATATATTTATATTTTTCTACAAGTATAATGTGAATACAACATTAATACAGCCCAGCCTGATCTTGTAATTTTAATCATTAAGAATTTAATTTAATTTTGAAAAATCCAATAGAAATTTCCGAAAAGATCTGTTGTTAGGAAAGCACTTGATGGTTTTGATCAAACTACGTATCCCAATCTCAATTCAAAAGGCTCATTGATTGAATTTTATTTGGTGTGATAATTCCGCCTTGAAACCGGTCAATGAACGATTTGTTTCCAATCGGAATCCTCACGGTCCGGCCTTGAACGTGAAACAATAGGCCGTAGACATCAGCATTCTAATGGGCTCAACACCACCAGAGGACCCCCAACCTGCATCCTCGTCTGCAAATCAATGAAGTCCGTTTTTCCAACCGTCTTCCGCGCTAGAGATCGCAAACATTCTTTCCCTCTGGTGACTAAAGAACATTCAGATGCAAAAGCTATTTAGTTATGTAACGAAACCGTTTGACCGAGTGACAAATTAGCCACTGGTGTTAACTGACCTACAACGATGAGTTACACGTAGAAAGTGTCGACTCGGGTTTCCGTCATTGTAACCCAAACAACGAAATATTTTAGCTGTTATTAGCAATAATTACAGAAGAATACCTACAAACTCAATCACATCCACGTGCAATGACGTGATGCACATACAAACAATCTCAATCACACCATATGTTTGTTGGCAGGTAAGCGCAGCTCCTCGTTTTTCAAATACTGACGATGAAGGCAGTTTGAACCGGTTTGGATATAAATAATAATCTTAATGAATAAACTAAAATTTTTAAACATAACGAATGTTTTTGTTGAGATTGTTTTTTGGAAATAACAATTATAATTGTAGGCCTACACTACTTGAAGGATTTGACCATTTGAAATAACCTCGATGACGTAATGCTGCAAACCGCAGTGATTGGCAGACACCTGGTGACCAGGGTTGATATGATTAGGGTTAATAATATTATCGTTGATCAGGATTAATATAAGCCGAACCAGCTGGCTTCCACCAATCACTGCGCATTTATCTCACCACATTACCGATTTTTTCACTTTTTTATCGGTTTTTTTAATACTGATTTTCGAAACTTACTATGTACCCATATATATATATAGGGAGGGCAATTATCTTGATTCCACATATATTTCATAAAAGTTTGAAAAAAAAATTAATTCAAAAACCATGCCCTCTAATTGCCCAATAAATTCCAAAGAGTGAGCTGCACGCACGTGCGATGATTTTTATCGAACGGTCAGAACCACCATCCGACGCCCTCTACCTTCGTATTTCATGATCACAGATAAACTCTTTTAATATATTAGCTTTTTTTTATTATTTTAATGTTCACTAAAAAAATTAAAAAGCACTTCAATTTTTTCAATTGTTGTTTTTCGAACGGAATGGGACAAGTGTAAGTAATGATGGCACATAGTTGTGTGCTATAGTATGCTTACTCCTGTACTACATTCAAGGAAAATCAATGAGTGATTTTGATCAATAGCAGATTTGACGAAAATCTGTGATTTTGATCAATAGCAGATTTGACGAAAATCGAAATTGTGTATCCAAGAGGTTCAAAATTATCTACTTATGTCGAGACAGTGGCCGAATGAAAACTATTGGAAAACAATCAGGCCACCTTTCCAGCAGGGAGGATCCCATCGTTGATTAGAATGAAGACAGTCTTGACCATTTTCAGAGACCTTATTAGGGCACGTCCTCCTATCTCAAGGTTGGAATTCGGACATTCCGGAACAAAACAGAATTTTCAAACGCGTTTTTGAACGGTATTTGGTGATGGCGAACCGGGTGCTCCACACCTGGAGGACGCAAATAGAACAAAATGGGGTAAAAATCTCACTTGGTGTGGTTTCGTCGTTTGGAGGACTTTGGAATTGGGTGGCTCTTCTAAGCTCGCATGGTTAAAACGTATGAGTGGTTAGATAGTATTATTGTTGCAGTAACTGTTATAATGTTTGAATTGCTCACCTGCGAAAACGAGCGAGCCTAATCATTCCCTCCCTAGTGGTGGCACTCAGTGGGCCAGGAATGCTGGATATGTCGTAAACATTAATTTGATTAGTCCCAATAAATTGACAGTCGTAAGGTACTAAATTCGGTTGCCAAATATTGTAGTTTCATTACTGATGTAGCATCTCCTCCGTATTCTTGAAAAATGAGAGGAAAGGGGTTTCGATGAGCTGTTCAACAACTCCCTCTTTATTAAGCAGCCTGGGCTAATTCTCAATAAACATCTTTCAGAAATAACTCAAACACGGATAGTTATGGAGATTTTATCCCCCCTTACATAATATATCCCTACATACATTGACTGCTGACATTAAAGCCCAGTAAAATCGTTTTCCCTTAATTGACAGGACCCTAACTTGTTTATACAACACGTGCATACTTAATAGAACGGTAAATAAGAACAAGTTAACAATGTCAACGTAAACTTGAATGTAAACTCCCGAAATTGGAAAATGGTATGTACGCAGGGAGGTGGTACTAAGGTACTAACTAAATTTATTTTCTATTTACTCTCATAAAACTGGTGAAATTATAGCTCTAATTGAGTGCTTATGCACACAATACTATCTAATGGTTGAATGAAACTAAACAAACTTGTACAACTACGTTATAACTCTAATATACAAACGCTGTATAGTTGCACAAGTTTTTTCCTTTTATTTTTAGCCATTAGTTCCGCAAGGCACAAACGCAGATTGGTGATATCAAGGATGAAAAGAAAAAAAAATCACCCAAACAACTCATAAAGAAACGCTCTGCCTTATCTCAAATAGCGGAATAAAGAGCTAAGCGCCATCGGGTCTTAGGGAACCCTTGTGTAGTAGATTATAACCTCGGAGTGAACTCCAAGTCGACCGCTCCTTATTAAGATTGGCCGGATAACAAATGAACTGGCTTGCTTGTACGAATTAGGAGGCAGATGGGAGGTCAACAAAATCTAAGAAACAAAAATGTAGTATTTCGAAACATTACATTCATTTATATCATGCAATTAACCATTGTAACGTGCGTACTGCGGATTCTACCCACGAATAGATCTTGATGAATCTGACACCGTACCTATACGACGTACCCATAACACTGTAACTGTATACGACACCGATTGGAAGAAAATGACGATTGGAACTTCTTTTGTTACAGGAAGCAGATGGAGGGTCAAGAATCTGACATACAAGATCGCTAAATACCCGAAAGCTCTGCTCAAATCTGACACTGACCTCGAGATCAAGAAGGCATTTGAGGTATGGAGTGGGGTGACCCCACTGACGTTCACGCAGAAGAAAAGTGGTAAGTCTTCGTAAATGAACTAGCAGAAGAGCAGAACGGTGATAAGTTACCTATGATACTTACTGATGTCACTCATATACCCTTCAACCTAGGATATCACAGCTATAGTTTCCTAATATCGCCGTATGTTTTACTTCTATAAATCTCAGCATACAGCATGTGTGTTCACCTCGGAGAACCTCATTAAATTTTACTCATTCGTCTTCTGTGCTACCTTAGCCAAGGAGACCACATCAGGAATCACCTCAATTAAAAATGATATTTTTGAACCGCTCAGGAAATTTCATCAATTAGGTATCCACTAGTGTTGTTACCGAAGAACATAAAGTCATCTATGCTATGTTCTTTGGGACCTACTCCAATATTAACCTCATTGAAATGATATTAGTTCGTCCTGTAATTTTGCACTACCAATCGGAACCTCAGCAAACTGATGAACGCCGTAAGGAAATTGAACAAATAGGAAACATAATATGTAAGTGTGAATGTGATGCTTCTAACCTCACAATTGGATTCAGTACCCTCGAAACACCCAGCATCCCAATTTTTGGCTCAAAAATCCGACTAGTTTGGTGGAAATGAGCTAACGTCAACTGTCAAATATCTCCCCTCCCTCGATTCCCACGTGCGGAAACGAGAAGAAGACTTGACTGAGACGTCTCACGGTTCTTCCTTCCCCTTTTAGCGAATTGTCGAAGAAAATGAAGATATTGAAATGGCTTTAAAATGTTATTCATGCAAATTCTTGGAAATTTTCTTCATGGAAATCCGTTTCAGAACATTCTAAAACCTGAAATTCAACACTTTATATATACCTACCTATATGTTTGAAAAATTGTTGACCCTCGTTTGTCCCAATATTTGTTTGAAATCAGATAATTTCGGGAGGTTGTTGAGGTGGGGTCGAAAAAAACTGGTTAGTTACACCAACGTTTTGTACGTTTATTCGTACATATTCAGGGTGATAAATGAGTTTTGTAGAAGCTAGGTCTAGGTACACGTATTGAAGGATTAAAAGAGCTTTAACAAATTTCACACGGTTCAGTGCCTATCTCCTATGACTTACAATTCAAAATTCCCGAAATCACCTTATTTCAAACAAATATTATTATACAACAAATATTTATTATTATTCAAATTTTGAAAATGCAGAGTCAAAAATCTCTGAAAAACGAGTTTTTGAGGTTCTGGGAAAAAATAACCATCTCAAACATAGGAAAATATGGTATAATCGGAATCAGCGTAAAATTTCCTATGAGAACCACCCACCAAATCGGTTAAACTGATTCTTTGAACATTCGCTCATCAACACATGCTGCATGAATGGAACTTTTTCACCCACTTCCCCCCATTTCCGACCCGTTAGACCTTCAATTTGAATGAATATAAAAGGTTCATAAAATGCATTCTACCTAACGTTGCTTCTGTCACCAGGCCCAGTACACATAGAAGTGAGGTTCGAGACGGGCGAGCACGGGGACGGAGATCCTTTCGATGGGCGAGGAGGCACCCTTGCACACGCCTTCTTCCCAGTTTACGGAGGGGACGCTCATTTCGACGACGCTGAGAAATGGAGCGTCAATTCTTACCACGGTAATGGATAGAAATTCTCTTCTATTATTGAATCGTATTATTCGGTACATTTGGATTCGAAGTATCCGAGCTGGCTAGAGCCGAAGAGTTTAGGATGGGGGATAGAGAGGGTATAACATGAAGGAAGAAGAAGGGAGCCTCTTGGAGGCACGGAGGAAAAGAGCCATAGATAGATAGATATATTCAAAGATATACAAACAGCCATTTTTTACAACGAAGCTGGTTTGGCGCCCAGATCAAGATTGGCAGAACTTGCCAAGTTTACTTGTCCAACGGTAGCATTGACCCATGTTGTTAGGTAAGGTCTTGGCAAGTCAAACATATATTATTCAATTTTGCACCACATAGAAATTAATTGAAAATAACAATCGAGGGACGTTCAAGTTACACCTCCCTAATAACAGTGGGATTGTGATGTATTGACAAGTATTCAGTAAAAGTATAGAATTCGCGATCTGAAATCATGACTGAAGAAAATCGTTTTTATTCAGAGGTGTGACCAGAAGGACGTGTCCAATCCACCCTCCAACCTTGATGACGGCGCAAGCTTTTTCGATTCTGTCATCGAACTCTTCTCCTTTTCATCTATTTTCCCTCTCGAAGACGGAACAAAACCTTTTTGTCAGCTTCGAGAGGTGGATTTTTGTGAAAAACACGGTGTGAACGGAAGTCTGACGACTCTTTCTTTTTCAGGAACGAACCTGTTCCAAGTGGCTGCTCATGAGTTCGGACATTCCCTCGGTCTGTCGCACTCGGACATCAGGTCGGCGCTGATGGCTCCATTCTACAGAGGTTATCAGTCCAGTTTTGAGCTTGATGAAGATGATGTTGAAGCCATACAGGTGAGAAGGATGGTCGTTTGTGTTAGTACAATAATTTCATAGGAGGTGGCCGTTTACTTACCATAGAAATCACGAGTAGGTTACTTATATTCCTATAACTGATCATTCAAGAGTCTTTGGTTAGAAAACAGGAAGTGACTTTGGCTTTACAGAAAAAGATTGCTCTCCAGTGAGAATCGAATCAAAGTTATCCAAAATACCCTCCCTGCGCAAACAGATTGGTGACTGAAAAGGCCACTCCCAGAGTTATGTGCGTTCTTTATCTGATGCCTCAGAATTTTGTAAAATCTAAACGGCTCAACCCACGGAAGTATATCGTTAGAATCGTCACCGAAAGTTAATTTCGCCGGATCCCATCACGTCCCATTGGAATCTTTCCCTAGTAAACAAAAGTCTTTACACAATCCACTTATCTATGGGAAGGAACCACGATGAAGGAGGACCTCTTGGTGATTCTAACATAGCAATGATTTTAAGTTGGAACTCGATAACCCGTTGAAATCTCTTCAGACGTTTGAGCATGATGCGAACTCAAAAAATTGGCTTATGTAATTATATTATTTATTAAGAAGATGTGCAATGGATTTCTAGTTCTAAGAGACCTAGGTCACTAGGTTACTTATTTTCCCGGTTCAATTTTCTCACATTGTGATACTTCTAACCCAAAAAAAAACACGATTTGCAGGCACTTTATGGTCAAAAACCCTACAAAGACCCAAGTGGAGGAGGCAAAAAGACTACAACTGAAGCCCCCGTGGAACCAGGAGATGAAGAGGACGCTGAACTCTGCAACGACGCCACAGTCGATACGCTGTTCAGCTCGGCCGATGGAGTGACGTACGCTTTCAAAGGTGCATATCATACTGAATACCAACATTAAATAAACAATATTAAATAACCATTATCAAATAATCATTAAATACCTTCAAAATTGTGGCGCGAAAGCACTGTAACTATTTACCCAGGTAATTATGATAGTTAAGTCTTATAAAAGCAGCTGCAATTTATTTCTAAGCAAACCCTAATAATATTTTATATTCATTTAGGTAAACGGATAAATATTAAAGGTTTCCTTAGAGGGAAATTAAAATGGAATCGTATAAGAAGTGCTATTAAATTACAAGTTTACTGTTCAAATGTGCAGTCAGTCAAATGTGCAGTCTGTGTACTTAATAGTATTCTGGGGTCTTTATCCGAATGCAATGGAGAGAAATTTAGTGAAAGTAGGGCATGCCCTCAAGAAACGTTTGGGTTGGCCATCATTACGAGTACCCACCCGGCATGGGGTGTACTTGATAGGGAGTTTTCTGAGGAGGATCAGAAATATTTTGTTCTACTCTATGACAGAGAAAAATCAATTAACTTGTTGGCAAGCATAAGTAACTCAACCAACCACTACTTCGATTGTCCTCCATTTAACACGTTTTATATATTTCAGGACTTCATTACTGGAAACTAACTGAGGAGTCCATAGCACCGGGTTACCCAAGACTCATCAGCAGGTCCTGGCCGGGTCTGCCGGGCAACATTGATGCGGCTTTCACCTACAAGAACGGCAAAACGTATTTCTTCAAGGGCACGCAGTACTGGAGGTACACTGGGAAGAAAGTGGACGGCAACTACCCCAAGAAGATCTCTGAAGGGTTCGCTGGCATTCCTGACAATGTAGATGCTGCCATGGTTTGGGGAGGAAACGGAAAAATATACTTCTATAAAGGTTGATACATACTTAATTATTTTATATTAAAAATGAAATATTATTCGGGTGACCGAGCTATTTATGTGATATGTAAGGCTGAGTTCATTAATTTCATCATCATCTACAGGCAATATACAGGGTGGTCCGAATTGTCCCCAAAGACTTCGAGGTTTCACATAAAATTTTGCGATTACTAAAACCATTTTTTCTGCAAAACCCCGAATTTTCCAATTTGTTTTGAGTGTCAAAGCAACTCTCAAATGCAAGAATAATAACACATTGTAGAAAATTAAATTTTGAGTCGAATGAGACCAACCGCATCTTCTCCAGCTTTGTCATTTCGATTTTTGACTCATTCTATCGAGTTCAGTAAGGTCACGTAACTGTATGAATTATAAGGTAGGAAACTCAGTGGGTGATTAGTGGGGGTGGTGAGCTATAGAAAAATTCTTTATTTAGAAAAGCAACAAAGTGCATGGTAACATGTGGCGTATATAAATTACCAAAAACTTAATCATCTTGTTTACTTGAACTATTTGTATTAAACTCACGAAATTCGGCTTTTGTGAAGGAAAAAACGGTCAGGGATTATTCAGACCCCCTTTTATTCGGGGTTGTGTAAGACTTCAATCAATCAATTCCGTACGGGTGATTTGGGACCACCATCTTTCTTCAGCCTCCAGTTTGGATGAAGATAACTCCCATGTTACGGTTTTATTAATAACAACTTGAAAGTAACAGGATTCTATTATCATATTCGTCTTCTTACCTAAACTACAGGATCGGTGTTAGCCTTCATGTAGGCATATTACATCAGTGATTGCCTCCCGCAATTTGAAAAAGATTCAGACATGGAATAAACAAATAATATCTAACGTCAACATTCACACGTATCTTTGGTAAAGAGTTCAATAATTAAGCCTCCGTTCCACCATCAATATCAAATCAATGTACCTATTGTAAATCGAACCAACAAAAAAAAAAAAAAAAAAACATAATAACCTAGCCCATTAAAATAGACTAAATTAGGCCATATTGAATTTCTTTGATTTGAACGGGAAAGTGAGTTTTCTAAGAGGGAGACGTAACAACGAGATTTCACACAATAAATTCAACTGATCACTAAAGTGTATTGTGCAACGGTCAGTTTCCAGCTAGTACCGACTACCTTATTCATGATTTTTCTCAGGTTCCAAATTCTGGAGGTTCGATCCAACCCAAAAACCACCAGTGAAGAGCACTTACCCGAAGGACATCGCGAACTGGGAAGGTATCCCAAACAACCTGGACGCAGCTCTCCAGTACACCAACGGATACGCCTATTTCTTCAAGAAAGGGCAGTACTACAGGTTCAACGACCGGACGTTCTCCGTGAGTTTTGGGCATCTTCGCTTTGAGTTTGTAACACTTTATGTAACAATAAATTCGGAACATTTAGTTGAAATTGTAGGTGGAGCAGTAGAGATTTTACTTAGGCAAAACTAGGTAAGGTAACTTTTGAGGTGTCTTGACGTAATGATAACCGAGATTTCATGTCTTATTACTTCAAAAGTTATTAGACAGTAACTATTGTAGCGATAGCAGAACACTCTGACGCCAACATGGCCCGGGACGACGATCTTACGTAATAGAATGGATATTACCACGAAACCAATAAATAACCCATCAAAACTCGTAGCTCTTAAAAAAATGGAAATTTAGTTTTGAGGACTGTTGCCCAACTCTACCGATTTTGACGGTTACGTAGAAATTTTTCTAGCAACTCAGCATTAATGTAAGAAGGTATTGCTAAGGGTTCAACCCTATGAATACACAGTTTTGAGCATTTTCTCCACGGAAAGTCGCCGTGGAATGTTCTGATTCCAACACAGAATATTACATGCATTACCCATTATATGATAAATCAAGGACAGTTTAAATAGGGAAGTAAGTACTTTCGTGAATGTGTTTACAGCGTCCAATGATAATTTGATATAAGGAATGGTATGATAAATCTAAAGAATGAAGCCTATATCTATTTTCCATCGCAAGAAGGCAATTTCAGTCAATTCTTCGGGGTGGAATATTAAATTTTAACGATCTAAAACGGCGGACAGACGGATTTTTTTTAATTCGATTTTTGGATTCTACTTACTTTGAAACGTAAAACATCAAATTTTGAGGAGGGGTTAAACTTTTTTGGTTTTTCGTGCTCGATTCCAAAAGTTCATCATTGAAAAAATAATAAACCAAAACATGGCGTACATCCTTACAGTGTGGAGGCATATTTTTTTACGTTTATAGGTTGTCGAGGTTCGGTCATGAATAAGAATGACTTTGACAAATGAGTAAATATTTAGGTACCAAATACTGTCATGTTTACACTGTAGGTCAATGACCGATTACACGGAAATTCAATAGTAATAATTTATTGTATTAAATTTCGGGATTTATTCTGAATAATTATTATTCTGAAAACATTCATTGCAATAGTTCCTTGTTTTTCGAAAATTCGCTAGAACGCTATAATAGTGATCATAGTTCTTTGAACTGTCGCTCATAAGTCATGAGTACTCCATTAGAATGTTTTTTAAATTGGATCTCATCAATGCTACAATGACCTCTTAATTGACTACTCTGTATTGACTACCAGGTTGACGTGGCAGATCCTCCATTCCCTCGACCAGCCGGCTACTGGTGGTTCGGCTGCAAGTCAGAGACAGCCGGCGGAATGACGACCGGTGAGCACCAAGAAGACGGTACCGATGGTGGAAGGCCGTGGCCCAGCGAACGACGTCATTCGAGTTACCGCGATGATGACATTGATGATATCATCATGGACGGTGGTGAGTTCGAAGAGAAAAGCGCGATCCACCGATAAACTTGACCTCCCCGAAAAAAAACCGCTCAAAAATCTTCTCTTTCGTCTCTCCTTTCTGTGTTCGACAAAATAACCTGACGATGAACCCCGATTGCGCCGATCCCTTACCAATACAATAAGCAGTAATTATGTCAAAGTGCCCAATCTAGTGGACCTCGGTGTCAACATGGTCCAACTTTTGCAGTAAAATGGCAAAACACCTTCAACTCTGAAAATCATAACTTTTCACAAAAGCGCCTTAAATGTTTTTGTTTGGTTATCTCTTCCTTCGTTCTCGAAGATTTAAATTTCCATTTCACCACGGCTACATAATCGATGTTTAGTGATTGAGGGATTAGGTACCGTCTACGTATCTAGATAGCTAGACATCAAGAGAAGGTCAGAATTATCTACCTAACTATTTTAATGTACTGAAATTGTTGTGTTGGGATTTGAAAAATATTTTATTTTATTTTTGTTTTTTAACGACCCGAAGAATACCAAGGTAAAATTGTATCAAGTACACCTTTCATAATAAGTAATGCCTTATGAAGAAGGCTAGAAGAATCATGAAAGTATTCATGAGAATCATGGATCTTCCTACTTCCAATACATTCTATAAGAATGCCTTATGATGGAATTGTGTGCACTGCTGCTATCACTATGTGAATAATGAACCTAGCGTTTATAAGGTAAAACGTCTAATCTCGCGGTGAGAGTTGAGTCAATTTGTATGCCACAATTGAGGCGTTTTACTTTTGATTTGAATGAAATAGTGCATTTTACCTTAGATTACCAAATAATCCCGTTTTTTCAATATTAAAAATTTCACTCTTTGACTTGAATTTCACTCTAGTTATGGGAGGATTTAAAACAAACGCATTTTCAACAGGCGCTTTAGTGAATGGTGATTTTTGTTTAACTTAGTGTAAGTACTATCTTGAAATTTAGTACAATCAAATCCCCATTGGAGTAACAACATATTCCTCCCAACAATTCAATCCCCTTGCAATAATGGACTATACCTGTATTACTCAAGGCTATTTTTCGCAATTCGGCACACAAAAAAGGTTCTAGGGCTCTCTTAGTTGGCGCATTCGGGATTCGACTTCCTTCATTTGTGACGAAGTAACCCAAAACCCAAAACAGAACAAAAAATAACCAACGAAAGTTCACTTTACTGCTTATTTTGTACGATGAACTCACACGACTCAAACGTTACCCTGGCATGGTGTATATATTTAAATAACGAATTGTTCCTTTTGTACATAATGTCCTTTCACCTTGTAATATTTAACAAGTCGCTCGGGCTCCAAGTCCTAACTAACAGTAATGAAAGGTTATTTTGAAAGGGCGTAAAGGTATTTTAGGAGGGAAGCTGTAAGTATGAGCTGGACCACAGTCTTCTACGTATCTGGTAAACAAGCTATATTTATAATTCATTTTTGGAGATCTGCATGATAGAACGGATAAGGGATTGTTTGAAGCATGATGGTTTGGGAGCAGCTACGCAATAAATGTTTAACATTTTCACTGCACTGATTCGGGAAAAACAATCGAAGGCAAACATTCGTGTTTGATTTTGATCGTACACATGTTTCTCTTAAGGATCAAATAAACGTAATCCCAGAACCACTACTATTGAACCACCATTGAAACTGCACTACCGCTCTTGAAAGTACATTTCTGACATCATAAGTGACTCATGAGTGGGTGTATATAAAACGACGCAGGATCATGGAATTTATTAGCATATTCTTTTGGACGATTGAGAAAGGAAAAGA
The DNA here is from genome assembly GCA_030264115.1 of Lygus lineolaris. Taxonomy (NCBI): domain Eukaryota; kingdom Metazoa; phylum Arthropoda; class Insecta; order Hemiptera; family Miridae; genus Lygus; species Lygus lineolaris. Next base: position 20,220,957 of record JAEMON010000006.1, read on the forward strand.
GTCACGTTTTTGCAGTATTCGTGACTTCTTCCACTCCTCCATCGTTGTGCGACTACCGATATAACAAACTTGGTAGCTACGTTGCTAAAAGAATTTTCCTGTTGGAGACCGAAAATATCTCATTTGAAAACACTAAAATCCACATTTAAAAAAAATGGAAACTTCCTACAGAAGGAAACGTGCTGTGATAACGCACTACTATGATATTCGTTAACTATTTTTATTAGAACGCTATTTAGGTAATTTCAAAGTTAATATTTAGTTTGAAAAAATATTTATATCGAGAGGTAGGTTAATATTAGTATAATATAGTATTATGATTAACGATAACAAGTGAACAGTACCTATTCATAATTTATTGGGTTTATTCCAGGCGGGGTATTTACTCGAGAACGTAAATAACGGGCATATAGAATTATTTTCATTATTATTATTATTATACGATTATATTGATAGATTTTTAATGAAGAAGGAAAATCGTACCATCCTGCATTTAGTTGAGTTTCATGTTTCGCTCCTCCAAAGCTCCATGCTCAAATCAGGTCAATTAATATAGCTTTTGAGATAATCCTGAACGTGAAAGTAATTTTAAAAATATGTTTAATACGACAGTTTAAAAATATTTTCGGGCAAAACTACGGGGAAAAGTGTAGATTATTCAATGAATTTACTATCATAATAATACTGACAATCCTTATCCGACAATCAATCCAATAATTTGAGTCACACTCCACTATAATACCTCGTATCCCAGCAGCTTAATGCTTCTATTGGATTTATGGTTTCTATGTATGTCAAAATCCTCTTTGTTGAATGTTACAGTATGCAGTACCAACCTACCCTAACAGCATGCTTTTTTCTTATGTTCCCCGCAAAAGACTTTATATCCTCGATATTCCTCAACAACCAATTTGCAAGCTTCCCTACCAAAGCTTCAGTTCCTTTATTGCCAAATTAATAATGTTGTTAATTTATTCTTGTCCTTTTAATTCAGAATAATTTCCATTATGAATAATACAGGCTCTAATAACCAACACTGATTCAAAAAACCTTTGGACAGGGGTGGTATTTTTTTCAGTTTGCATTACCTACATAAAATATAGTTAAAGTTGCTGTAAAGCATCATTACCATGAAGGGCGTGACAAAATGAAAATTCAAACCAACCGGATATAGTCAAGTTGACTTAACCGAATCATACCACATTGCTTCTAAAAAGTGTAATCCATAATAACTGTAAGAACTTCACTATTTATAATACGAATATTTTGTAACTAACAATGGTTACAAGAACTAATTTCTTCTTTTTTTATAATATAGTTAACTGAACAAGGGGTTAGCCTTAGTGGTTTTCTATTATGTATCTACACGTATGACGCATGTGACATTTTTCGCACTTGTACATTTATATACTAGAGTGATTTGGTGTCTAATTTCACCATGAAGATAAGAAGAAGTTCTAAGAGAAAGCATAACTGCTATTTATTTTTATCAAAAACAGATCAAAGTCATTATAGAAGCAAACAGCAACGCCCTCTCATTGTTAGTAGAGCTAATAACGTTCCATCATATAAAATTGGCTAAACATTTACTTTCTCCTCCACAGTTGGACGGAGTTATTCAAATAGCAGGTAAGCGCCAAA
>JAEMON010000006.1:20223597-20267013 GCA_030264115.1 Lygus lineolaris
GTTGAGCAACCAACACACGGCCGACCATACTACCCAGAATCTGTTCAAGTCGATTTTCATGGTTAAAAACCTTTTCCAAAATTCTCTGATTCGTCCTCCCGCTCTAAAACCATTAGTATCTGTACTATTTCTGCCGGGCACTCTCCTAAGATCTTGGAAAGTAATCACGAACAAGGTATTAAAAACCGTAGGGGGCACTTTTTGTTGGAAATAAGTTTTAAAATCGATTCCAGAAGTTATTGATGCAAACCTAAAAAATAATGTAGACGCCCTGTTTGAGCTGATACCTGCTATTGACAATATTGCTTTCTCTTACCTCCTTATTATCTCCATGCAAATCACACATAGTAGATGGCAGGAAGGTGCACTATGGCTTCATATGACCCTACAACCACTGGTTGCACATATTTGAGAATGTTATACACCAGGGCGTAACCGCTTCGTATGGGTTTTTGTTTCCTCTTTGGTGTTTTTACTTTTGTACATATTTTTTCTGGAATTAATCATTATTTTGTGACGACTGTCGAAGAACGCCCAACACCTCCGACAACAACAACTTCGATTTCCCGGACACTACAAGACTGGTTCAGGGTGTTCAGGTCACTCTACTGACACGAACATTCAATCTACAGAGATAGCAGTGGCGGCTCTGGGAGCCGAGAAAGTAGGGGTCGCCTAGCTATTGTATAGCTTTTGAGACAATTTGATTCAAAACTAATCAATTTAATGCTTGATAGGCATAATTTTGTGAACAATTAAATGAGCTAAAAGGCTGAGTCGCCACTGCAAGGAAAACTGATGAATGTCGCAACCCAAACTGATGCTGTGATTTTTTGACCACGCCTTTCCCAGATAAACTTGAAGAAAATACGTGGTTCAATAAGTAACGCAAATCAAAAAAGAACTGTTATTTCTATTAAGAATCCAATTTCTAAATGGTCGTTTCCTAAACTCATCGAGATTGGAAGCGATTGATATTACGCAAACGTAATATTTTGAGGAGAAGTTTGAAATAGTTAATAAGAAATACTCACCGAACCATAGTTATTTGATGTATACAAGTGCCTCCTGATGTTCCAGAGATGGTAAACCCAAATATTTGATCTCAATCCGATTATAATTAAAATAGATAACGATTACCTACCAATACTGGGAGACTAAAAACAACCTAGCATCCACATATCCACATTGTCACTGCCCGAGTAATCAATCAACCTACATGCTGTATTGTAATATATATTTCAAGTATATCAACAATGTAAAAACCATTTGTTTTTCATGTCCAATAATAGTTATTTATCGAGAGCAGGTCATTCCTTCCTAAATTTGAAGTCCTATAACTAAAATTGGCCTGAATTGGAAAAGAAAGACATACGATTTTTACAACAATTACCTATAGGTGAATCCAAAAGAAACCAAAAATTTAGTGCTTATTTTATAATTATAATATCCAAACATTCATTCGACCGTGAGTGCCAACGTACTTTCCAAAATCCAGTAACTACTCACAGTTCAGTACTTCCAAAATTCAGTACTTCCGAAATTCAGTATACCTAACTACTTCTTATTTGTGACAAATACATAAATAAGAAAAAACAAACATGGTTTATTTTGAAATTACTCCCACAAGATGTATAGGTTTAGTCAGTTTGAGAGATATTTTGGCTTTGGTAGGGATTTCAACTAGATTCATATTAATCCATAACCTATACTTTTTACCAAGTAATTTTACCTGAGCAGATTATAGAACTTGAAATCATTCTATGAGTGTACGGTTTCCTGTGAAAAACTGGTCACAATTGTGATGAAAAAAGTTTTACATTGTAACCAATTCTTACCTACTTATACGGCAAGTATGTGCCTATAAGATGTGATGTGTACTTCAAACGTATGTACACATACAGCTATGTACCTTTTCTAGCATATACTTCCATGTTCGGATACTAAAATTGTATCTTCCAAAACTGTAAGGATACTAAGATACTCACTGTCAATTATATGAATTAATATTATAGTATAGGTATACTATCTGTTGTGTTTTTTAATGTGTCTTAGTTTAATTTTCTATATGAATAAGATGGATTATTCTGTGTATTAGAAAGCAGAAGAGTTAGTAAGTGACTGAGAGGTCGAATTTCCTGCCATTCAGTAGCTTTTTATTTTTCCCTGGAAGGTATACAAAATAATAATATTATTGAAGATCTGCTGACTTCCGATGGCTATCTGGAAATCAGCTTGGAAAATGCCTACTATGGGTGAAAGACACTAAAACACATCTGCGATACATATTCTTCTACTTTTTGCGTAGGTACTCTTCTGCTTCTGATCTCAGAACCCTTTAAATTTCATTTTGCATTAAGATAATTTTCGGTGGGAACTGAACTACTTTCATGGATCTGAAAACATCTTCTCATCTAAACTTTAATGTACTTCACGCTGAAATCGGAACTTCATTCGGAGTTCATTTCAACCGTGAATATTCTTCTTCTCCATTTCACCAAAGGATCTGCCAGAAGTTCTATTCTTGCACTAGACGGGTGACAGCTGGAAATTATGATATCCCACTCCTTCCTCTTCAAGCCTTGTTCGGCCGCTTTCACGAATCACCAAGTAAGAACCTTCATTTTATTAATTCGTCCGCTTCAACCTACCTACGCCTTTCATCCCCAGCGAAATTTTTTTACATGAGGAAACAACTCAAAACAACAGATACGAGTATATTCTTATCCAACAAATAAAATCAGAATTAACTGACCCCAATATCCCTTAACAACTGTATAGAAAATGTACCCACTTACGACAAAAAAAAACCCTTACCTAGGTACCCACCCAAGCAAAAAAACCTCGAAAGTATTTATGTAATATTTATATATAACGTGTATTTGCAAACATTTCCCTTACCAATATGGTTTTCAAATTCATATAGGTACTATAATTTATATTATATTATTTGTTACAACATACCAAATGATTCAAGAAACACACACACCTTTCGTTTCCGAATGATATGAATTATTATTATAAAATATGCTTGTCTATTTTTGCCATTCTCTCTGTGAGCGTGATACCACTGCATGGATGCCTTGTGATTAATTTAATTTTGTTGTTAATATTTGTTTCAATTTTATTGTTTTGCGCTCTTATTGCACAGATGTAGGTTTTGAAGATAACACGAAATTGAGCTTAAAAACTAGAAAGAACGCATTCTAAAAGTTTGAGCATGGACCAATAGTGCCCATATATTTTTAAGTGTGTCGATGCTTTGTACATAAATTATACACAATTTTCTGTTCTTAGATTTAAGATTTTATATGAGTGGATAATCTAGCCATTATTGTGAAACCTACACTTTTGAAAGCAATGTGGTTTAAATTCCGTGAAAAAGTCATTCAAATGTTAAATGACATTTGATCTGTCAAAAATTGTGCATTGTTGAGAAGGAAATACACGCTGATAAAGTCGCATTTTTGTCTTTGATTCCATGAACAGTCACTAGATAGCCTTTTTAAGGTTGTGGAAATTTTCAAATTTACAAAATTTGTATAACGAGGGATCCTGCATTACGGAAGATTTCCTTATACCTAGTTTTGGGTTCAACTTAATAATTCAAAGCTTTGGGTATGCACAATACTGTGAAACCAAGAAATTTAAAAAACTTGCAATATTTATAAATAGATAGGTTAATACCAACATTCATCTCCAGAAATTACATGTAACAGGTAAAAATATCAACAAAGAATCAATTCAGATGATAATGTACCAACCTTTAAAGTAATAATTTGTTTCGTTTGAATAGTTCTGCCCCTAAGGTTCCTTTCAAACCATTGTTTTTATGTTCATTTTGTCTAGTTCATTAACTTCACACCAGCTAGATAAAACATTGCACTCGTACTGTAAGAATACCATAAGGCATATTCAATACAAATACAAATAAATGTCCCATTTCTTTCATAAATGAATAATAAAGACCACGTTCAACAATGGAAATGTCCTTTCAAACTGAGGAGTACTACAGCTCATACCAAGTTCAATTTTCGATTTCGAAAGATTTCCCCCTTATTCCAAACAGGTACAATGTAGCAATACCCTCCCTTTTGCCTAAATCTTCTGGTATGATACACCTAGATGGAAAATTTAAAAAATAATTCGGATAAGATTCTTGGTGCTACTTAGAAATATTTCAATCTGGAAGTTGAGTGCTGAAATGTTTCAATTTATTTCAATTATACTCAATTTTTGAATTTTTGTTGTGTTTTCGGATGAAATAACCTCAGAGTGAGTGCGTGCCGAACCGTTGCTGTATACAACTAATATTGAACATTTAATGACTTGTGCTGATTTCCATTATAGCCTTCAAACCTGACGGCAACAACGAAGATCACCGGCGGAACAACCCAAACAACAACAACGGAGTGGGAACAAGGAGTTTCAACTCTGCGATGTACGTTCTACTCCTCACGCTCGCCCTGGTCGCCCTGTAAACGCCCTTTAAAAACAACTTTTTGGCTACCGACAAAAAAAAACATCATAAAATGAGGTGATTTTGAGTCTTTGCCGCAAGGTGTGGCTCAGAAGAGAAAAACCCATTAATATTTGTCACACCTGTGATACCTTTCTCTTTTCCCGAGCTTCGGCGAGAAAGGCCCGTCTTTTCTAAACCTTCAATCCTTGAACTCGGGCGAGATGGATGGATTGGAAATTTATTAGGCCGAAGGGGCGCCACCACCACCCTTTTTTTTGGGTCTCGGTCTTTCTGGGCCGTTTAAGGTTTTCTAAGGGTGAAAAATTACAAGGGTTGCAGCGAAACCCCACCACCAACCCTTCTTTTAAAGATGGTCGATACCACCTTCACCATCAAAACTGTTGTACTATAATACTATTTTGGTAATTATATCAATATTTAATAAATCGAGTATTCTGAATTTGTCCCTGAATTAGAAAGGAATGTAAACGGCACGAGCTGCTTACGAAAATTTGGCTATCATTTTTATTTAGTACATTTTAGCACAAAGATCTAACTGTTATCAATGTTTCATTAAAAATCATTCAACTATTCAGAATTAATTTTATTTTGTTATGTTTTTGATTTTTTTTTTTTTTTTTCAACGTTAACGAAAAAATTCAAAAATTCTATAAATTGGTAGCGTTTTCGTTTAAACAGTCCTTTGAGTTTAGTTTTACAGTTTCATTGTGCATTTCAAGTAGGTGATAGCTACGTTCGAATCCGTAATAATATAATCAATACAAGAATCGAACAAGTTTCAATCATGTGTAGATACAATTCTCAATACCGCCTGTTTCAAAATCCTATTTAAAACTCGAGTGCCTTTATTGTATAGTGCTTCTTGTGAATATTTAATTTTTGTATTTTATCAATATTGTTCATATTTTTATAATTATTGGATGAAACCATTGCCTGCAATTTGCGCAGTACAGTATTTTTCTACCAAATCAATGGAATGGTTTGATAAATTAATGTAGCTCTCCTATCTATAGGTATAAAAAATTGTGATAGGTTTATTGATCAAATTAATGTTAGCTAATATTGTTTTAAATGTATTAACGGACTATCCAAGTATACTAATTGATAAGTTAATAATTTTTTTAAACTTTATTTTTTGCTTTAGTGAGAAGTAGAACAATCGTTATCGTTGCAATGAACTGTACATAAATAAATTTATTATTTACTTTATTTAGTAATTTTTTATTTTTTATAGAAAAAATAGTCAATTGTTGATAATGAATAGAATAATTTTCTTAGGGTTAGTATTGCCATTTATTATTTTCTTTCCAAGCTATTTTGTGATCAAGGATAAGATGACGAAGATTGTTTTCTTCAAAGGATTTTAAAGAAATTGAAATTTCTCAAAGAACTTGTAGATAAATCGAAAATCTCGCTCTTTCTTCCTATACCTACCTAAGGGTTGGCTTAAAAGTCAATTTTTGTTATTGAAATATTAAAACACCATGATCCATCTATTCAATTGTTGTCAAATAGAAATTACATTTCTCAAAATATTAAATTTCACACCAAATAATTCATTCTTATACCATATCTGTATTTGATCTACAAGGCGGAGGTTTTGACGAGATGTTCCCAATCAATAAATCCATTCCTAACTAATCTTGGCTGCGACTGTTTGGAGAATGTACGAAACAGACGGCTTTTCTGAGATAAAATTGCTTTAAATAGAAAGTAAATTTCAATTGGGACTTTAAAAAATGTACCTAGTTTAATTGATTTACTTGGTACCTACCTTGTACACGGAACGCATTTGAAAGTGTGGGGATCCAATTCAAAATTCATCCGTTGTTTCTATTTTTATTTCCTTTGCTGTTAGTTGAACTACTTTGCCCAAATTAGACAATCATCCGATCCGAAAATTTTAATGTAATCAATATTTTTTCAATACGTCACATTTGTACCTAGAAAACTTGGTTTTCTGTGATTAAATCAACCCTAATGAACGTGACATATCAAAAATTGATTTTCTCAAATCATTCGGAAAGCATATACTTATAAAATATTTAACACGCTCCTGAATATCCGGTTCAAAGAAAATACTACGACGCTTTCATCGAGCAGGTACCTGGGTATTGTACGTTATTTTTAGTGTGTACTTTGAATTTTATTTTCACTTTTTAACCATGACTGAGCTGTGGAACAACCATCGTTTGACATATCATTATCCCTATTATTATTTGTAAATAAAATGTCAAATTCTGTAAAATTCCAAATTGTGTATTTATAACCTTACCCCTCGTTTCTCAAAGGCGTAAGTAATAAGTAAGTTATTATTAGAATGGTGAATGGCGATAGGAGTCGGGGTTTCCATGCAAACTATAGAACGTGTGTTCTTCATAAATATTCGTAGGTGTTCCACCAGGTAGAGGCAGTACTAGTATACTGTCCGAATATTACTATACTAGTACTAGTATAGGTATACTGTCCATGATCGGAAGTCTCATCGAGGCGTGCTAACCAGTTGTCCAGAACAGTCGTTGGTACTATCTTATTACATAATACGTATTTAATAATAAGTACTTTACATAATTCCAACATAATTGTAAAAGGAAGCTCAAGCAGAAAGTTCGGCTCTATACACAAATTTATAGAGGAGATATCCAGAAAAGTCGAAAATACTTCGTTTTTAGGTACACTTTTCAACATTTTCTCCAAAATCATCGAGAGTGTTTTTGGTGAAATTCACATTAGTTACATAACCACTCATTTTATTCATAGGTGAAGACCTACCTAATTGAGGTGGCAAGCTAGCAGTTTTGTCTTTGCTTAGATTGATATTATTTCGCCCATTTCAGCCCTCAGAGCACTTCCTGGAGATGAGAGTTCGTACTCTATATCTCTTGTAAAAAGAAATCGTAATAAGAAACCACATGAATTCAATCCAACTCTCGATTAATTTGGGAGAAATGTCGAAAAAGGGCTACAAATGACGTTTTTGGCTACTTTTCCTAATATTTCCCCAAAAATTTAGGTATCTAAAAAACTGAAATTCCAGATAGAGCTTAATTTTGTAGTTATGTTGGAATTGAGCCTCGAAATCGGAATTTTTACCTCGTAATTTAAGGTCGCAATCGTGTAACCAGTTTACATAAAGGGTGGAATGGCGTTTGAAATTTGAATGAAACAGAGTTAACATACCTACAAAATTTCAACTTTTCTATTTTTTCTCATATTCCACAACATCAGAAATTTAGTTTTGACCATTTTCTTCAACGAAGTGAGGGCAATAGGTGGTCAGTATTCTAGAAAGGGCACACCATGCCGTTACCTTGTCCTAATGTAGGGTTATTTCATGGATTTCTCTGGATTAGTTACATTCCGATAACGCATATTATTCTGCTGGTTATCACATCCACATAAGTGCTTATTATTGTCCAAAATTATCAGGAATTATTGGAATGAGATGTTGAATAAGTAGGTTTCTTCCTATGATTTTTCAAAGTTCGTGCCCCCCAGTGACGCCACACTGGGCAGAGAGATCGAGAGGGGTTAAATGAAGTCCCAATGAACACAAACTTTGGGAAATCATACAAAGAAAACTACTCATCGTAAGAGAGTGCGGTTGTTGCAAAAATTCTCAAGATAGAATATTACTTTCATTTGAGAACATAATATAAACAAGTGGGCATCCTTCATTATGATCCCTACTATTTTCCATCAGAGATCTCCAACGGACGACTCAATCTACAAGCACAAAGAGGAGAAACAAATATTCTTCAGTGTAGGTTCACGAATAGACGTTTCTTTTTGTCTTGAATTTCCATCTCCCTGAGCTGGAGGACCTCGCATGGGGTCCACAAGGAGTTTAAAAAATAAATGGAAATCTCCATTTAAGACCTCCGTGGCTTCCATTGCAGATCGAAATGCGGTACTTTCGCATTATACGGGCGCCACTTATATACGGCTCGCTGCGGCGGTTAGGTTAGGTTATTATTTAGGTTATATTATAGGTTATATTATTTAGGTTATTAGTTAGGTTATATATATTAAAGTGTGTTTTGTATAAATATGTGTTTTTTTTATTGATTTCCGGTACCAAAAATCCTAAAAATGTAGTGGCGCCCTTATAATGCGAAAGTACCCGAAATGCTTTTACAAAGAGATGTAAAAGTACAAAAAAATACAGACCAAAAGAAATCCATGGCTTCCATTGACAACCGCCACCTCCAGCCATTTCTCGTTCCCTTCCCCACGAACGCGAATTTCCCAGGAGGTTGAACGCGATACACTTTTTGACGAACGACCTGTTAAAATCCACTCGCATCGCAGTTCCGTTAATAGTTGTCCTTCCATTGTTTGACCAGTATATTTTACTACGCGTCCCGCTGTATAGTTCCACGAACATATATGTAGAGAGCGGAAACGGAGTTTCAGAGGTGATTTGTAACAGGAGGGAACACAACCATATTTCTTTTCGAAACTAAATTTCTCTCTTCTAATTATTATTATTATTATTTTTTTTTTTTTTTTTTCACAAAAATTACCTAGTAGGATAGTGTTGGGCTAGGCAGTGCCTGCGTTGCTTAACCTTACTAGCAGTCTTTGTACAAGCCTTCGTAGGCTTCGGAAAAACGAATTCATTTTTCCCAGTTAGTCCACTCCAGGCTGAAAGTAAGGACGATAATTCACGCGTTCTTGAATCCGCCAGGAACGGAGAACCGACGGGCACGGCTTAACAGTCCGTGAGTAATTTATGAGGTCCCGAGAGCACCCACGCAAAAAACGCTGGGGTCGGGGGACGTAGTGGAGTTATACCGTTCCGCACGCCCGGGATGCGTTGCTGGTTAGTATCCATTACGTTCAGACTGAGATAAGTCATCATCTCTCAGAAGATGTATCATCACTCTTACCATCGCTTATCATCATTATCTAATATTTGCCCTTACCTGTTAACGTACTTAGGAAGTAAGGATACACATGGTGTGGCTAGCCTGGTCTGCCGGATGATTGTTGTTCATCATTGTGATCGTCGGGATGAGAAGCAGAAGAAAGAAGAAGTCAACTACTTTATCAAGATTTTACTTGTCTGACGTTTGGCAATAGTATTTGTGTTTTCGTATTTTTCGACGTAAGTACATCCTTTTTTAGGGGATTTGAAAAAATTGGTATTAATGAAACAAAAACTTTGGTGAGTTTTGCAACCTATGGGCGTTAAACTCCAGTTTTGTCGTGCTGTGAATGTTTCCACCAATCTGCAAGTATCCAAGAACCTGAGTATCTGCTACTTCATTAAGATTTTACTTGTCTGACGTAGGTATGTAATCATACATATTTTTTGACGTACTTAAATACTTTTTTAGGGGATTTGAAGGTGAAGATTTGCCGACATACATCGTTTTTTTGGGGATTTGAAGGAGAAATTTGCCTCAACTATACAATCAAACCAAATAATTTTATTTATAGAAAAAAAAACATTTCGACTTGGTGAGTTTTGCAACCTATGGGTGTTCAACTCCGGTTTTTTCGAGCTATGAATTTGTCCACCAATCTGCAAGTCAAAATATATCAAAATTTTACTTGTCAGACGTTTGGAAATCGTAGTTGTATTTACATCATTTTCCACTTACATCGTTTTCTAGGGTATTTGAAGGTGAAAATGTGCCTCAACTATTCAACTTGGTGAGTTTTTCAACCTATGGGTGTTCACCTTCAGTTTCTGTGAGTTTTTCCACCAATCTTCTTGAGCTTCGTGATTTCTTCAAATATTTTTGTGCAGCCTGCTGCTGACACTGTTAGGGCTAAACAAATTTCGTTAAGGGAATATCAAATTTTGGACACATGTTTGGAATAATTTAGTTCTTTGAAAATCCAACACTTTTTTGACTACCATGGATGTCATTGCGCAAAAGATCTGAATTTTTCTTTGCATTTTTTATGACACACATCAACTTACATCATGAAGTAGAGGGAGTGGGGGGGGGGGGGTGTAATTGGTACTTTGAAAATTCTCCCATAGTGATGAACTGATACAGATTGGCCCAAAATGAATTTCACTACGCTAAAAATTTGAATTTTTTGTTTTCAATTTTGGACTCACATCAGCAAACTGACATCATAAAGTAGGTAGGTAAATAAAATGGGCGGTGAATAAAATTGGTTCTTTGAAAACACTTGTTTGACCTCCAATGGATTTCATCAGGAAAAACATTTAAATTTTTCTTTGATTTTTTTCATGACACTTCAACTAACACCATAAAGAGGGGGAGGGGTGAAATAGCTTCTTTGACAAATCGCTCATAGTGAATAACACTGATACAGTTTGGGCTAAAATGAATTTCATTATGGTAAAAATATGAATGTTTTGTTTGAATTTTGGACACACATCAACAAACTTTGTAGGTAAATCATAAAGTAGTTAGGTAAACAAAATTGTTATTTGAAAATACTGTTTGGGCTTTAGCTTTGGGCATTAGGAAAAACATTTAAATTTTTTTCTTTGAATTTTCTTATGACACATCAACTTACATCATAAAGTAGGGGGGTAAGTTGTACCCCTGAGTACCGGACCTGAGTACCCCTCGAGTGAATGGAAGACTGGAGGATGGCTCGGAGTGAAGGGGGTGGCCGCGCCGAAGGTAGTGAAAGTGGAGGGGAGGTGATGCAGCGCGTGCACGGTGCACATCTGGGGCCGAAGGGAAGAAGAGTGCTACATGGGACCCCCAACCCGCGGTCGATACTTGCGCACCCCGGATCCGCGCAACCAACTCCGCCCGATCAAACATCGAACAGCCCCGCCGGAATATCGATGGCAAAAAGGAAGGCAAAACCGCCCCTGTGCGAAAAAAAACGCACGAGACAACTCCGGAGGTGCGTGGAAAAAACCACACTTCGAAAACAGGGAGGGTTTATACAGGGAATTTCGGTGTTCAGAACCGTGCGAGGGCGAAATACAGGAGAAATGCTCCGGGAAAAGGCGCCGTAGCGAGAAATACTCCGGGGCGGTGGGTGGCGGATTCTGTGGGGGTGTATGATAACCGCTCGGGGAGGTTGTATCGAGAACAGTCGGGTCGATAGTGAGGGCAGTGGAGGACTGTGTCTGAGAGGTGGCCATGCCCAAGCATGCACTTTCGGTGCCCGACCCACGGCCCCAAACTAACTACTAGCTGTAAACCAGGCTCCAGGTAAATCCCTCCCGATAGTTGTGATCTCAACCCTTGATAGTAACTGTGTGAGTGGGTGATTGTGTGATCATGGGTGTTGTGAAGTGAACCTCTTCTCGGCGGATCTTCGCTCACAGGAGGTGGATAGGCGATAACAAGGTAAGGCGCCCCCACCCCACTTTTTCTCGAAAGCCTCCCCTTGTAGCCTATTTTACCCGCTTTTCGCCCTTTTTCAACCGCTTTCTACGGTTCGAAAACTCTTTGTAAATCTCGAAAACCCCTCAAAATCCCATCAACCATACTCGAAAACCCATTACAGGGCAAACCCCGTGGCCGATACCGAAAAAACCAACCTCCGGACCTAACCCGAGCAAATTTCGGATTTGCTCGCTTTTAGACCATCCCAATTCCTTTAGTTTGATCAAAAATGAGTTCCCAGCACCCAAAATCCTCATAATTACCTTCAACTATGAACCAAAACCTCACAAACCCTTCTCCGCCATCTCAATGAACCCCCTGACCGCTACAAAAGGACGAACCTATCCTATATTGCCCATTTTCGATCGTTTCAATAAGTTCTATCGAGCCGAAAACGATATTCACTCCAAAAAACATTGAAAACACTTACCGAAATGTGAAAATCCGAATTTGCCAACCGAATTTTCCTTTGAAACCGATACCACCTGAAAAACCAGCCTCTGGACCTATCCCGAGTGAATTTCTGGTTTGCCCACTTTTACACCATCCCCATTCCCTCATATTCATCATAAATGCGTTTACAGCCGCAGGAATCCTAACAATTACCTTCAATTATGGATCAAAACCTCACAAACCCGTCTTTGCTACCGCAATAAACCCCAGGACGGCTACAAAACGACGAACCCATCCTATTTTGCCGACTTTCTACCATTTCAATGAGTTCTTTCGAGCCAATAACGGTATTCGCTCCCAAAAACCTTGAAAACTACGTGCCAAAACGTAAAAATCTGAATTGGCCAACCCAATCGTCATTAGAATACCGCCTAAAAAAAACCAGCCTCTGGACCTATCCCGAGCAAATTTCGGATTTGGTCGCTTTTTCACCATCCCGATTCCCTCGGTTAGATCAGAAATGTGATTCCAGTACCACAAATCCTCATAATTACCCTCAAATACCGACGAAAACACCAATGAACTCCGTGACCGCTACAAAACGACGAACCTATCCTATTTGCCCACTTTCATGCGTTTCAATGAGCTCTTCCGGCTCATAAATTATATTCGCGCCCAAAACCACCTTGAAAATTTTCCACCTGAATTTTCCAACCGAATTTTCCTTTGAAACGCCTAAAAACCGGACGAACGTGGTTAATTTCCCCACATTTTCTGGCCCCTCGGCTACCCTACCCTATTTTACCAACATTCGACCGTTTCATTGAGTATAGGTATTTCATGGCAAAAATTGAAACACTGAATTCGTTAACACCCAATTTTCCTTTGAAACCAATACCTACCGCCTAAAAAAGCCGGACGAATGTGGTCCATTTTCTGAACACTTGGCTAGGGAGTAAAAACTTTGAAAAACACCAGTTTCAAGCATTTGAAACCTTTCTTGTAACATAAATTGGTCACAAATAGTCAGCCAGGGTACTCTGAACTGCCACCTACAGGTCTCTTTTCCCCCCATTTACTGGCCATTCCGCTAGTTAACGAAATTTGTGCACAAAAACGTTGTAAAACACCAGTTTTAAGCACTCGAAACCTTACTTGTCACATAAATTGTTCACCAATAGTCAGCCCACTGTACTTTGACCTGCCACCTACAGGTTCCTCTTCTCCCCATTTACTGGCCGTTCTGCAAGTAAATGAAATTCGTGCACAAAAACGTTGAAAAACACCAGTTTTACACTCAAAACCTTACTCGTAACACAAATTGTTCAGCAATAGTCGGCTAGTGTACTTTGAACTGCCACCTAATTTTAAGCACACAATTTTAAGCACTCAAAACCTTACTCGTAACATAGATTGTTCATCAATAGCCGGCTAGTGTACTTCGAACTGCCACCTTAAGGTTTCTTATCCCTTCATTAAGTGGCCATTCTGCTAGTGAATGAAATTCGTGCACAAAAACGTTGAAAAACACCAGTTTTAAGCACTCATAACCCTACTCGTAACATAAATTGTTCGTCAATAGTCAGCCATTGTACTCCGACCTACCACCTACAGGTTCCTTTTCCGTCCCATTTGATGGCCATTCTGCTAGTGAGTGAAATTTGTGCACAAAAAGTTGAAAAAACCAGTTTTAAGCACTCGGAAAAACCTTGTAGCACGCAATAGTAAGCCAGTGTACTTTGACCTACCACCTACAGGTTCATTTCCCCCCATTTCCTTACAATTCCGCTAGTCAGTGAATTTTTATACAAAAATGTCAACGTTTTTGTGCACCAGTTTCAAGCACTCGCAAAACCTTACTTGTAACATAAATAATCGTTTATCAATTTTGTATTCGATAAGACAAAAAAAATCACCGCACTTTGATAGAGTGGGGAGCAGGAACCTGCCCCCCTCTGATAGTATTTGGTATTAGGTGGTTGACAAAACCGCAAAAGAAGTGAACTGAAAATATTTTTAGGAGACTGTTGTAAACCGAAAATTCAATGCACCAAAACTTTTGAATCTCCTCGAATATTATCTGACAAAGCGTTCAACAGAAAATTGTATTATTCATTTATAGCATTTCTCAGTCAAATTTAGTTTTTTCCATTCAAATTCAAAGTGTTTCAAGCTCTTATGATACGACCTACCTTGAATTTGGTTGGGAAAAAACTAAATTTGACTGGAAATGCTATATTTCTCATTAGGGGTGCCATCAGTCATGTGTCAAACAAATGACTGTTTGATTACATGATTGTCATTGAGAAACGTTATATCGGGCTCACAAAAAGGAAGGGTCCCAAACCAACTGCGGACACAATACAGTAAACTTCATTCGAAATCATCGTATCTAACAAAGGAGTAACCAGACGCGAATGGTACCCAAATTGGGGAATGTACCCAAATACCTCGATAGATATCAGATACGCTTTGCTATAAGTAAAACGTAGGTATTTCTGTATTAGCCAATATTTCACGTGCAATTTCTGTATTAGCCAATATTTCACGTGCAAATTTCATATTACGTTTCCGACATAATCTTAATATATACAAATGAATCCCTTGAGATACTTGAAAATGAGTGCGCCACATTGAATAATTCTTTTTTTCTGTGTTTGTTCATGTCAGGAGAAGGTTTTTATGAAAGAAAATTTTTAATCCGGCCTAAGGGCTCTGTCCCACTGTCACGCGAGCGAAGCGAGCGTTTGGGATGTGGACAACCAACCGCCAGCAAAGTGAGTGGGTCGACGTGTGGGACCGTGCAACGTGCGGGTAATTGGCTAGTTTAAAATAAAATCGCGTAAACAAATCAGATGGTGAGAACTAACTTTTCTAAATAAATAACTACCTCATTTGAATATAACTAGGCTATCTATTGTATAGGTCAGCTTGGTCGATCAAGCACGGTTTACATAACTCAATTGCACAATTTATTGTCACAAAATCCCTGCTCTACGTTCTAAGTACAATTAATTTGTTAACGACTCTGAATCAAACTCAAAAGTTCAATCAAAACTCTATTTTGTCTACGTACAAAATAATACTATAGTCTTTCCGTCGAGATTAGAGACGAGGCTAGTACTTACTCTTAAGTAGGCTGCTCTTATCTCAATGGGTCTTTCTGATGAGTTTTTTTTTTTTTTTTAATCGAATTAATTTCAAAATGGATTTCCGCTGTTTGTATTGATTCGAGGTCGTTGAGCATTGGGCGATTTATACGGTTATGTGCATGCATGCACCATTGACTAGTTTTACTTTCCTCAGCCCACCAGAAAGGTGAAAGGAAAGTATTGCCATCAACAGAAAACCCAATTTCTGACACACCACCTCAGAATGGCTCTAATCGACCCTGACCAACTTTCTCTACGTTTTGGACAAGTGTATTTATTTAGTTCTTTATAGCGAGCCTCTCCCCTTCCAATAGTAATTAAGGGGAGCTTAAAAAAATATTTGTATGGGATTGCAGCCCCTATGAGGATTTTTGAAAAATTCCGATTTCAAGGGAAGGGTTCCTATGTGTATGAGGATGAGGTACTAAGAATTTCATCCCTCCAGGTCAATTATTAGGGGGAGAAACTACAAAAAACAGGTGGAAAAACGTCATTTTAGCTAATTTCATAGCTTTTTGCCCAAAACTGCTATAACGATTTTGATGATATGAGGAATGGAAGTAATTTTTTTATTCTTTAAAATTGTAGGTCTAACGGAGAGCTTACAAAAAAAGGTGCATAATGATACGGTTATGTGCATATAGTTGTACGTAAATAATACGGTTATGTGCATGCATGCACCATTGACTAGTTTTACTTTCCTAGCCCACCAGAAAGGTGAAAAGAAAGTATTGCAATCAGCAGAAAACCCAAGTTCTGACACACCACCTCAGAATGGCTCTAATCGACCATGACCAACTTTGTCTACGTTTTGGACAAGTGTTGTTTTAAGCTCTTTAGGATGAGCCCCTTCCCTTCTAATAGTAATTAAGGGTAGCTTAAAAAAAATTGGATGGGATTGCAGGCCCTATGAGAATTATTGAAAAATTCCGATTTCAAGGAAAGGGTTCCTACATGTATGAGGATGAGGTACCAAGAATTTCAGACTCCCAGGTCAATTGTTTAGGGGGAGAAACTAAGCAAAACTGGTGAAAAACGTCGTTTTAGCCAATTTTTTAACTTTCAGCCTAAAACTACTCTAACAATTTTGATGAAATGAGGAATGGACGTATTTTTTGTATTCTTTAAAATTGTAGGCCTAACGGAGAGCTTTCAAAAAAGGTGCATAATGATGGGTCGGAAATGAACGGAAGAGGGCGAAAAAGGGAAAGGAAAAAGCGTGTGACATCATCTGGTACTATTGCCTTCTCGCTACATCACGTGGGAACCGCGAGAGACTTACCAGATGACGGTCACGCGTTTCTCCTCTAGCTTATTCCAGCCAAACTACTCGAAAATTGCGATACAGGCGTTTTCGAAGGGTGCTGAATCCGATTCTGAGGTCAAAAATTCCGACCCATGTCCATCCCTCATTCACATGACTTACTCTTCTTTCAAGTGAAAAACAAGTTCCGATACCCCTCAAGAATAGCCTCAGGGCAGAAATCAGCGTTGAAACCCACATAAATAGGCATTTTTCAGGTTTCTACGGGCAAGGAAAGTAGTGTGAAGCCTCGCACCAGATGTTTTTGTATTATATTATTATGACTATGTGATCGTTCATATTAACATGTTTAATGTTTTAGGGCTGGGGGTCTTTCTGTGAATTCCGACACGCAAATATTCAACGATTTTTTTCTTAGTTACCACGGACCGATTTCTTAGTTACCACGTTATATCGGCTCCATTTGGGGTCTAGTTGTACCAAGATGCTTTTGGTTATTGTCACTGATCAGCTGAGTGAGCTCCAAGGCCATTTTCTCTCCTGTTGAACGCAGGAAGCTGAAATTTGAGAAGCAGGGTCAATGGAGAATGCTGAAGGCGCCTGAGTGGTCACTGATCAGCTGAGTGAGCTCCAAGGCCATTTTCTCTCCTGAAAAACATTAAACATGATTTAATGTTTTTCCCTCGCAAGGGAGAAATGCAGGTGGGACTACCTCAGTTTTTTGGTATCTGCATAGTACTGTGGGGTATGTCCTAATTTGGAGGTGCTGGATCTTCAAGGGCCCACGTTTCACATAAAATGACAAGGAAATAAGTATTAATCAAATATTGGCAGAGAAGACCAAAAATTACGCCAAAAAAACCCGCAGACCCTATCGACCCACAGTGAGATCTCTCAAAAATCCTCCACAGAGGGATAAATCCCCTGAGTTGGTTATTATTACGTATATTGATAAGTTACGACTCAAAAATCACGTATAGTGGCATATTTTGTGATCCCTTGAGTAGTCTCTTAATGACGTATTTTTCGATTGATGTGAATCTTTTTTTTTTTTAGAGGAAAGTAGGCTGTAGCTTTTTCCAGTGAAATTCATAACTTTTCAACCAATTTCATAATTTTCTCAACCAATTTAATAATTTTTCAAAAAAATTACATAATTGTTCCAACCAATTTTATAATTTTTCAAAAAATTTCTTAGGCATATTTTATTTAATGAGGTATTGTTTTCAAGAAATCATAGGTAGGAAGGAAAGAAAGAGCCATGTAGTGATTTGCAGCCAATTTCCGATTTCGAAAAAAAATCAGCTACCTACTGTAATAGCTTCAAAATTTTGGTAATGCTAAATTTAGAAAAAATTCTTCATGGAAATCCGTTTCAGACCATTCTAAAACGATTCCTGAAGTTTAATACTTTTTCGTATAATATATATATGATAGTACATGAAATTGAAAAAATTATGAAATTGGTTGAAAAAATTATGAATTTCACTAGAAAAAGCTATAATATACGACTTAGAGAACGGTATGCGCCGAAGTGTAGCTGTAGGGTGAAAACTCCTTGCCAGACAGTAGAGGTATCAATTGTAAGGGTTGGTCCAACCCCCAACCCCCACCCAACCAAATCACCCCGTTTCAACCCTCCCCTCCTGGCCGCCCCTCCGATGACAATTATTTCTTCTCCGTACCTCGTGCTCCAACAAAAAAAACCGTCTGTTTTGTTCACCTCGTGTATTAATCCGATCGGAATAATAGCTCAAGAGGGTGGAACGGAGTAGGTACCTAGGTGCTTATGAATAAACAGATTCGATATATGAATTATTCATCAGTGTCATTGGGAAGATTTTTTTTTTCTTTTTTTCATTAATAGAGTCGGGTTCAGCGGAGGTCAGATAGCGTAAGGCACTTTTGTGACAGCATTTCCCTTTCGTTCGATAATTCTCGGGAGACAATTTTGAAATGCAGATTTGAAATTAAGTTTCAAAGTCACAACTGGAGCTCAAACTTGAGAAAGAAAAAAAAGGATTTAAAAAATGTCCACCAACCTTCAAAAGCAGGCCAGCATTCGGTCAATATTTTTGACAGTATTGATATTGACAATGCAGCATCAATATTCGACATTTGAACAGAAATTTTGGATTTTCGCCCATAGGTCCCTCCCACCTAGCATATGATTTTTTGCCTATAAGCCTTAAAGTTGCGTCAAAATCTCAGGTTTCCAACGGTGGTAGTATTTCCTAATTTTGGTGCCCTAAATAATGGAGAAAATGGTGTTTGATTGCAAAAAAGGTGGGTTTTTCAAGGAAATCGTGTTTTAGGGTGTTTACGACCTGACCATGACTGGAGGAGTCAAGTGTCGTTTTCTATGTAATTTTTCACGCTGAATCGAATGGTAACACTCCCGATTCATTTTGACTGATAGAAAATTGATTTTTGAATGAAAAATATTGAATTTTTGGACATACTAGCACATCAAAACCATATTTTGGTAGAGCTAGTGAACAACTGAGGTAAATCTTAGCAAAAATGTTTTGGAAAAATGTAATCAACCAACAAAGATCACTAAAATATGAGTTGGTCGACTTGGTCTTTTTTTGGGAAGGGGGGGGGGGGGGGGGGGGGGGGGGGGGGGCTTATTTTGGTGAGCCCAAAATTAAGATGAGCAAAATTTTAAAAATATTCTTCATGGAAATCCGTGTTAAAAATATTCTATGGGAATACTGAAGTTTAGCATTATTTTTCATAATATTTCTAATTAATAATGTATTCCGTGTCTTTCCCAACCCTGAGGGCAGACAGTTTTGTTCTAATTTTTTCCGTAAAACTAATAATTCACGCTCGTTGAAACGGTTATTATCAGTCACTTATGTTACTCAAAAAGTCTTGAACGCAATTTATTTCAGAAAACATTCCGGAAAGTTTCTCATAATCGCAGTTTTATACTCGCAGGTCTCATCACCTAGAACCACATGTTTTTATTATGTTTCAATATAGTACCTACTTACTACTATAAAATAAAATAACAGGACGAGGTTCATTCATATCTTATTTCGCATACCTTACTCTTAATAATTCCTAATGTCTTTCGTGGAATATGTGTCTATAAATATATGTGTAAGCATTCAAAAATCCATAATAACTGTCTACATGCAACTAATTTCATGTGGCTACAAATAAGTAAATTAGGATTCAATAAGGATTTTCGCCAGATCATGTGGCCCCAAAAGAAACGTTCTGAATGTATCCCGTATTTAATTACCCCCAGACGGGTGAGTTTTCTGCAAAACTATAATATGTTTCGAAGAACCTTGAATTGGACTTGGAAATCCTTTAATCTTCTTTTGGGACGTTTTATTTGAAAACTTGTGCATGTTTCTGTGCGGCAATCGGGCACTATCAATGCCTAGGCGGGTCTTTCCTTTTGAAAATGTGGTCTCAAGTTGTACACTCTGCACATTTCCCTTATAAAGACCCCCCCCCCCCCCCCCCCAAACGAAGGAGTTTTATGAAAACCTTGACTGTGTTTTGGAAAACCTTGAATTTGACTTGGGAGTGCTTTAAATCTTCTTTTGGGAGATTTTATTTTGAAAACTTGTGCAAATAGCCAGGAAAGGGAGTTCATATTTAAATTGAGATTCAAGTCTCGAGGAGACCTTGAGATGGTCTTCGAGGATTCTTCAAGCCGAATTCATATTCCAAATTTCGAGGAGACCATCTCAAGGTCTTCTTGAAACTCGAGGACTGTCTATAAATCCCCTCCTTAGTGGGTATTTTCGTCGGGAAATGTGGCCCCAAGGAGTACACTCTGAACATTTCCCGTATAAAGAGGAAGTTTTTTGAAAACCTTGAATGAGTTTTGGAAAACCTTGAATTTGACTTGGAAATGCTTCAAATCTTCTTTGGGAGATTTTATTGGGAAAACTTGTGCAAATAGCCTATAAAGCGATCGGCCACTATTAATTGAGATACCTTAGTGGGTCTTTTCGTCGGAAAATGTGGTCCCAAGGGATACACTCTGCACATTTCCCGTATTTAAAGACCCCCCAAACGGGGGAGGCGGATCCCGGACAATAAATATCTCTGTTCGGCGGGAGGTCCTCAATCCGCGACCATCCTGGCTGTACCCCTCGCCCGTCCTCCGCCATGCAGGACGTTTTCATACATCACAAACCCAGTTTTTCGCGCAGGGGGGAGAGAAGAATGTGCATCATACTGGACACACGGGGGTCGGTTCGCCAGGACGGGGGAGAGGATTCGCCGGGTCAGGGGGATGGAGGATCTCCAGTCCGGAGTAGGTTGACTGCCGCGAGGAGGAGGAGGTATGACGAGTTATGGGCCCCGAGGAGTAGTTTGAGGGTCCCGCCTTCCTCCCGCTCGGAGTATCCTGGTCTTTCCATTCAGCCCTCGCGCCACCCCCCGGCCACCCCCCGGCCCACCTCAACCCATCACCCTCCCACCCATCAAGAAGGGAATAGTTTCTAACCCCCACTACTGAACATTACTACCTGCCAACCCGTGCGTTGCACATGATAACATATCATAAGAGAAAGGTACTGAATTCGAAGGTAATTGTCAACCTCCAACTACCCTCCAATTTTGAGCGAAATAGCTAAATTACGAACTGAGAATTTGAAACCTCCGGAAATTCGCGTTTGCGCATGCGCTCACACTACTAGTGGTTCGATAGCGATGACATTCATAGGGTCTAACCCAAGTAATCCCTGAAATTTTCACCGAAATTGGTTGAGTAGTACCGGAGCTACTCCTGTGACAACAAATTTCAAGTTTGCTCTGCGCAGTAGCTATTACTGATCCAATCGTGACAAAATTCATAGGTAATTGTCTTGGAGTCAGCCCCCAACTACCCTGCAAATTTGAGCGAAATAGGTCAATTAAGAACTTGGAAACCGGTGTTCCATGAAATTCACGTTTGCGCATGCGCTCCAATACTAGAGGTCCGAAGACGATTAAATTAATAGGGGACCGTCACGGGGCTAGGCCGCACAATCACTAAAAATTTAATCAAAATTGGACCGTAACTTCATATAGTTTTGCCTGGGACAAGGAATTGATCTCACACCGACAGACAGACACGGAACCAAAATTGTTCAGGAAGCTGTGAAACGCAAAAAGCAAGTGGATATTTTTATAGTGGAGGAAAACATTTTTTTTAATTTTTTGCATGAATGCATTGCATTGCAAAAAAAAAATGGGGGTTCCAATTTGAAATAACAAAGTTTATGTCAGTTTAGCCAGTTTTGGCCAGTCGGAAATAGTCTACGTTGATATAGAATTATCGATTTAGGAGAGGTACCTAGGTATTTTTATTATTATTATTTTATTTTATTATTATATATTTTTTTTTTTTTTTTTTTTTTAGTGCGAAATAAGAACGGAAAAAATAGTGATCCACTGCTTATGGGACAACCAGCACATAGCTGAGTGTGTACCCAGTACACCGTACATGTGTGTATGAAAGGGCTCAGAGTTATAGTAGGACGGCAATGTTTCCACCCAAAAAAAATTATATTAGGTTAAGTAACTCCCATTAAAATCAGTGTTGCAACCGAACCGGCAGGTATCGGCAGCAAAAATTCACAGAGGTAGTACGTACTTTGATATGAAGCGGTACCTAAAGAAAACATTCATGCAGCATGAGTAGTTGATGAGCGAATTGTCAAAGAATCGTTTCAACCAATTTTGCGAGTGAATTCTAATAGGAAATTTCGCGCTGATCCCGAATATACCATATTTATGTTCCTATGTTTAAGATGGAACAACAAACACGTTTTTTAATCCACAATTTTCAAAATTTGACCCTTTGGCGTACTACAAAAATTCTGGCCAACGCACTCATCCTTTCTTCTTTAATATTGAAATTTAATTTTTTGTTTTTTATATTATTTTACTTATTTTATTGTATTGTATTTGTGAGTTCTAGACCCATTGTGGCTGGATTTTAAGCCCTAGACACTATTGAAGAAAACTAAGTTGAAGGGAAGCGTAACTGCGTATTTCTTACATCCTGCGGAATTACACACGTGGTTTCCTCCCAATTATTTCAACCTCGTTTACACATTACTTATCCTCCCAAGTGGGCGAAGGTCGACCGTAAAATGCTCACACCTCGTTAACCAATTGATCGACCCCGTTCAAATTCGGATTATAAGGGTTCGCTGCGTGTTTAATCAGCTAGCAAGGGAACTTTTCATTTTAAACTACTATTTATTTCGTTGTTCGGTTGTAGAAAGCTATGTATTTCCATCGATTTTAAATAGATGGCAATTTTTACCGTCGACCCAGACCTCGCGGAGCACTATAGGACCAACCGTTCGCTCCCGTTCGCTCGGAAAAAAGAGCAGAAACACGGTGTGAATCGCAAACCTCCCCTAATGGGGAATTATCATCAATTTTTTTAATTTTTTTTTCTGTAAGGTAATGGCTTAAAAGAAACAATATTGAAGCCGTAGAGCAAAAATAATGTATCTGTAATTTTTGAAAATTTATTAAAATTTTCATTTTTGTAATATGGCGGGAAAGTTACGTTGTAACGGGTGTCGTCTGTCATTGGCCAAAATCCGTGAAGGCCTGTCAACCAAACTGAAACAACACTGTTTTAGCCCCAGATTAGTGAGAATATAATTAACTTAATTAGATAATTGATTGAATTAATTATTAATTAATTAATAATAATCAATTATTTAACTAAATTATGTTTTCACTGCTCCCTGTGTGATCTCTGCACATTCTCTTTCAGTTGTTCTTTTAGTGTGACGTGTTACCGGGTGGCTCAAGGGCCGTCGGAATGGCGCCTGTTTTTCAAACTGCTGAGATTTTATTCCGAATTTTCGCCACACCAGAACGATCAACTATTTTTTTCTTTGTATTAACAGTGTTATTTTATTCCTATTAACAATAGAAGAGTGGGAAAAATTCGATTTTCTCATACACGATCATTCCCCATTGGCTAAATTCCTATTCAAAGATCAGCAGCTGATCAGATAATGCAACTTTTTCTCGTTTTAACCTAATCAAGTTTCTTGTTAGCGAATTTTCAAAGAAAATTTAGCTATTGCAATGGCTTCAAAATGTTGATAGGTAGGTAATGCAAAATTTCTGAAATGTTATCCATGGAAAATCGTTTCAGGATTCCTAAAGTTCCTATACTTAATACACCTTGTTTGTCAGTGTGTATGTATGTCTGTGGTCAATTCCTCGCCCCAGGTGAAACTCCGATGGTTCGGTGTTGATTAAATTTAAATGGATTGTGAGGTTTGGGTCGTATAGGGTCCCCACAAATTTCAGACCTGTCGGATCAGCTGCCTATGGCATGCGCTAACGTGAATCAGTTGGAAAATTTACGTAGAGATGAGTAAGTTGGGATTTGACGTGATATGTAATACACCTTTTCTACTGAGCTAAATTGCTTTTAAATTGTGAATATAGGATCTTTATCGAAAAATCTATTACAAACTATTTTGACATGGATATGTCTTTTGGTTGGGGGTCAAGGAACTTTTCGCGACACTTTTTTTTCTCCACAAAAAATGCAATGCTCTGGCACTTTAGATTAAACTCGAAAAGAGAAGGCTATGTAGAAATCAATGAGGTAGGTAGGTGATGAATGAAGGAACCGTTTTAATTACAACCAATCAGCGGAGTTCCCCGATCAGCTTAGTTTAAAAATTGAGCTCGCAGATCAGCTGAGTAGAAAATAGAGCTCCCAGATCAGCTGAGCTCCATTATCATGGAAGAGACATATCCATGATCTTTGGTTTTTACCTAGTAAGGGAAAAATTTTTAATGGTTTTTGGCAACAACAACAACAAAAACACATGTATAATGTATTTTGGGTGTACGGACGTGGGATATAATCGGAATCAGGGCAAATTTTCTTATATAACGCTGCAAATTATTACATAACGGTTAATTATTATTTTCTATATACCTAGATCACTCATATGTAAAGATGCTATCTAATATATAAAATTCTCGTGTCACAGTTTTCGTGCCCTTACTCCTCCGAAACGGCTTGACCGATTTTGATGAAATTTTTTGTGCTTATCCGGTATCTATGAGAATCGGCCAACATCTATTTTTCATCCCCCTAAATGTTAGGGGTAGTCCACCCCTAAAATTTTTTTTAT
Source organism: Lygus lineolaris (assembly GCA_030264115.1). Taxonomy (NCBI): domain Eukaryota; kingdom Metazoa; phylum Arthropoda; class Insecta; order Hemiptera; family Miridae; genus Lygus; species Lygus lineolaris. The sequence continues at coordinate 20,248,374 of JAEMON010000006.1, forward strand.
TTTTTAGACAACATTTTTAATTTCTATTTTTTTATGATACAACATACAAAAATACATAAAATCCCCAATTTTCACCCTTCTACGATCAACCCTTATTTTTTAATAAGGGCTCTGTCTCACTGTCACGCGAGCGAAGCGAGCGTTTGGGATCTGGACAACCAACCGTCTAGAAATCCGGCCGTCTAGAAGTAACCGGCTAGAGATCATTTATATATATGGCAAAACAACGTTTGCCGGGTCAGCTAGTTTCTATATAGTAAGTACATACCTACCGTAATTAAAACGTGAGGTTCACAATTCGACGAGTAGGTACGAAGTACCTAAATACCTGTAATAATACCTAATTATTATTATTATTATTATTATCTTAGTGTTGTGGTAGGTCTTTCATAACGTTATTGATTAACGAAGGAAGATTATAGAAGTAAACAAGAAACTTGACTCGGTGAAATAGGAAAAAAGTTGCTTTTGATCAGCTGATCTTTGAACGCGAAATCAGCGATTTGCGATTCACACTCGACTTACCGCTTTCAATTCAGTGGGGAAGATTCTTCACTAAATGCACGTCGCCAACATCAACGTTGTGGTGCCAGAGAGGAGCCATAGCCATATCTATAGCTCACATAATTGCGTGTTTGAAATCGTTGCGCATGAATTTGAAAATGCTAAATAATTTGTGGATTGCCATATATTTGTGCCGTGAAAGATATCCACCTTCCGCCAACACCTTCATATCTACTAGAAACTAAGTTCCAAACATAAATAAGGTGGAAATATTAGATTTTCCGAAAACCAGCATGAATACAAAGCTTTTCCACCTCCGGCAGTGAGGAAGCAAAAAAGAATTAACCCTCTATCTAAATCACAGAGTAGCAAGACCAGCCACAGAAAGGAGGGGGCCATTTAGACCTCCAGTCCAGCCCAGTTTCTCCGCACAATATTTCATTTTGCGCTTTTTTCCTGCCCCCCTCTCACGAAAGAGTCGTTTTTCAATTAACTTGAGAGAATCGGTATTGATGATAATGAATATAAACATGTTCTGACAACGTGATGGAACACTTTTTTTCATCATGAGGCAATTCAATATCAGGGTAGCCCTGGTCGGTGGGACCACCTTTTCGCCTGGTCCCATACGTGCAAATATGGTCCCCATTGATCATCATCTTTCAGTGTGAGTACTTAACATGAAAAACTTGTATAAGTAAATTATTTTAAACCACTGCTCTCCCAAAATTGGTTCTGTATGAGAACCATAAAACACAGCAAATTATTAAGGAACGGAGTTTATGCTTCAGAGTCTACCGAAGGTAGTAAAAACTTTGTTTTCACTTTGGAGATTAAAAAAATTTAGTTCGCATTTTACGTTTCAGAGCTTCCTGAACAGGTTTTAGGGAGGGGGACGGAGGTCCGTGTCTGTCTGTCGATCTATCGCTCTGTCTGTCCATTTCCTTGTTACAACGCAAAACCGACTTTTCCGCAAATGTTTGAAATTGAGATGTTTAAAGTATATTAACCACGTCTGTTCCCCTCATTTTTTGGGCTTCATCTCCAGAAAAATTTGAGTCTCGAAGCATCCATGTACTGTTATGGTAAGAAAGTGATTGAAAAGTATTCTCGCGTCAGGTACCTGCTGAATATATTGACTTAGCGATTAATAAATATCTAGAGGTATTGGTATTATAGACAACAATGTCAGAGTGCGTACTGTGCAAATACGTTCTGGTTTTGTTTGTTGAACACGGTTTTTGATTTTGGGTTCAATGATACCTAGGTTGCTTCTCAATTCACAAAGTAGTACAAACAGGTTCAGACCAGCAAAACAACGGCCAGTCAGACAGAGAAAAATTGAGATAATGGTACCAATCGTCTCCTAATAGCATGAACCGGAAAATCAACGAGAATTGCCATTATTCAGATCAATGTACAAACAGACATACTTACGATGTCATTATATAGATAACTCCCATTGGTCAACTTGCATTTTTAGACTGCAAGAGCTTATTCAACTCCCCTTTACACGAGCAGTTTATTTTTTCCGGCAATAATTGCACAACTCCGAAAAAATTGCACTAGAAAAGTTGCATGCAACACAAGGCAATAATCGCCTAGAAAAATTGCCTCGTGTTGTATCAACATGAAGCGAAGCAATAATTGCGTTGTGTTGTACAATAAAATTGAGCAATAGAAATTGTCAAATTTTTTCGTTTACACGGGGAACACGCCAACATGACTGATGTGGAAGCCATCGCTGCTATTATGCGCTATTTTTCACTTTCACGGTATTATACCCTGTTTTCGAACCTCCACATCTCCATACCTATGGTGTCAAAAAAATCTGTCTGACCAATGAAATGTAAAGGTAATTCAGTGCTCTACAACTTTGTCATAGAACATTTTCCATGAAAACGCTGAGTTTTCGAGATATAAGCGGAAAACCGAAAACAAATCGAACAAATCGTGCCCCCCCCCCCCCCCCCCCCCCCCCCCCCCAGTTAGCACAGGGTCCTCGAGGTCGAAAACTTAGATTCTACATCCGTTTCCACTCCAAAACAACTGGTAAAAATTTCAATAAATTCGGAATACTTTCCCGGTAAAAGTATAAGCCGACTGGACAAAATGTAGGGTGTGTTGTGGGTTAGCCGAGGCGCGCCGGCGAAAAAATTGCAGTTAATTTTCCAAACCCCTTGGACTTCACTTGCAACACAATGCAACACCTTCCGGGAGCTAAACACCCTACATTTAAACGTGCAACACCCGGCAATTATTGCTTACAACTTTTTCAGGGCAAGAGTAATTGCGTTGTATTGCATTGTATTGCATCTTCCATTTACACGAGTAACACTAAATCTAAGCAACACTTCTCGCACGCAATTATTGCCTGGAGAAATTGCTCGTGTAATTAAAAACCCCAAGTTGCCAATTATGTTCAGCTTGAAATTACGTCTGGTTAGACCAAAACCACGGATTGAAATTGAAGGGTGACGTCGTCATTTCGGTTCCCCAGACGGTGGTGGCTGGAATTCCGGGGCTTATTCAATGGGGAATATTCCGGTGTGTTGCAATTTAGCATTTTCGACTTCAAATTTGGGTTCAACACCCTCGAAACTCCTGAGTTCTAGTTTTCATCTCAAAATGTTCATTAGGTTGGCTGTAAAACGGGTGAGAAGATCACGTATGACGTCATCTGTTCTGTGGAGCGGATGGTTCCCCTCAGGCGGGCTCGGGGTGAGTGACGTCATTCGCAGCGCCATTCTTTTTTACGGCACTCATTTTCGCTCACTTCCAATCATCGGATACCCCACATATAGCACCTTTTGGAAAGCTCTCCCGGATATCTTTCAGTTTAATTAATGCAATGGAACAGCCGAAATTGGGAACTTGCATGGTTATTTTTTTTTATTTCAGCGTTTGAAAGATCTTAGAGAGCGTTTTCCTAAAAGGTGCTATATCCGAAATGACCAACCTGTTTTCTGGTTAAACCAGGCGTAACTTCAAGCTTAAAATTGGCTCCAGAGGGTTTTCAAGGACAGTAAATCAGATTTTAAGGTTCAAAATGCAAAATCCCTAGGTACCCCATGCAAGTTTCCCATATAATAACTACCTAGACCCGTTTTCGATGGGGTTTGCTCATTGGACACCCCATATGTAGAACCTTTTTGGAAAGCCCTCACCGAGATCTTTCAAATGACACAATAGAAAACTTCTGCCTATACAGGGTGAACCGCTCGTGAATGCAAAAAAAAGTAAGACTACATCAAAAATGGAATGAAATGCCGGCAACCGCATATTTTTATCTCAATCCGTTCTCGAGATATGATTTTTGAAAGGGTTTTTCAGGAAAACCGTGTTTTTTTCCTTTTGAACTCAAATTTCTCCACTTTCCTTAAGTTAATTTCAACTTGTGACCACATTTTTGGAATAAGCGTTAAATTTTCTGCGAGTAGTGAATTGAAAACATCTGGTGCGAGGTTTCACACTACTTTCCTCAGCTGTATTTGGCCCTCAATCTATTTTTGGGAGATGAGGGGTATTGGAACTTGTTTCTACTTTTTGGAAGATTAACTCCTGCGAATTTATTCAAAATCGTTAGGCAGTTTAGGAGAAAAGCTAAAAAATGGGCTAAAAACGACGTATAGATTACGAACTTAATTACGGAACACGAATTCATTTAAACTGTAATGCGTCAATTTTGAACCTTAGACCAGGTTCATCACTCCCTCCGATGACAAAACAACTTAAAACCGCCTAACGTTTCTTGCAAATAAACGGGCTTTCTTAATTACATGCAAACTTGAATCAAACTTGAATTTTTCATCAAAGAAATGAGATAATCGCAAAGTTAACCATGCCGTTGGAAAGCTTATTAAATGAAGAAGTTTTCATGAGATTTGCCAGTTTCCAGAATTTTTTTTGGAAGAGTAGTAACGTTTTAAAAATGTTAGGAAATTTTACTTTTTCAAATCCGTCTATGTTTGAGCTGCTGTTATGTCTTTAGATGGTACTTTTCAAGAGTGGCAGTACACCATACGTTGTGACAGACTAATAATTCTTATTTGTAAAAATTATCACTCTGCAGACGAAACAGATTCTGCTACCAGGACTTTTTTGTGGTTGTCCAGACCAAATACTACTCAGAATAATCAGAATATACCAAAATGGTATAAAACAAACTAATGGTATTAAAATACCTAAAATAAAAATTCTCAGAAGGAGAAAAATACCTGGGTATGAAAAATACCCAAAAAAAAAGAATCCAAATTAAATTGGTCACAAAACCAAAGAGGAAAAAAGGAGAAAACAAAATCCAAAAAAATATGGGAAAATAAATTGTAATAATGAAATCAAAAATCAAGAAATGAAATACCTCCTCTCTGTAGGGAAAAATGCGAAATGGAAAATGGAAAATAAGAAAAAAAATAAAACCTGAATTTTGGCTGAAAAATGCAAACTGAATAAATGAACACTGGCTTTAATACCAAAATGGAAAACTGAGAAAAGTTGAAAAGAAAACTGGATGAGAATCCACGTGGGTTAAATCCCCAAAAATGGCCGAAAAGGCAGAAAAGAGTTTTTGAATGAAAAGAGCACTGAATCGCTAGAAAGCTGGAGACAGAAGGGGAGAATAATTGAGAAGGAGAGCCTGTTAGTGGCTTCTCCCCACTCTAGCAATCACAAGGGCACCAACTGAATCAAAATAAAATACATGGAAGTATGGAAGTAAACTTATTCATGGAAGTGATAATAATTATAGAGGTTGAGTACACAGTAGAGCGGCCTCCAACTGGTCTCTATGAATCAGTAACAAGGGGAAGGAACGGACCGCCGAGGCAACGTATAGAACATTTAACGTTATTTCAAAAAATGTGGTCACAATTTAATATTAAATGAAGAAAAGTGGAGAAATTTGAGTTCAAAAGGAAAAAACACGGTTTTCCTGAAAAACCCTTTCAAAAATCAAATCTCGAGGACGGATTGAGATAAAAATATGCGGTTGGCGGCATTTCACTCCATTTTTGATGTCGTTTTACGCAAAGTTTTGCATCTACGAGCGGATCAGCCTATATATAATAGCTTCCTCACTTCTTTTAACGTGGACGTAAAGAACTAGCTGGAAAAAAAGTTGACCGAAAACATATTTTCAATCTTCGTACGTGCACTAGTATCGTGCACATTATCATGACATTCTCGATTTTTTTCCTCTCAAAAAACATATATTCCAACAGCACAAATCCCGACGTCTTACACGACCTAAGTTCCGACCATCTACCTGTACTGCTAAGAATCCAAACTATTCCCACGAATGCAACACGTAACGATCGAATCCTAACGAACTGAATTGATTGGGAAAAGTACTAGGAAATTCTTGCAAGTTCAACAAACACCCTAGTCCCCCTCAAATCACCAAGAGATGTGGATGCGGCTACTTCCAACTTGACGCGACTCATCCAGTTTGCTGCAACAGAAGCCGCTCAGCAACCAACCATCAATGCACCTCCTCCTCGACGAAGAACACCTCCCCATATCATGCAGCTTCTCCAGGTCAAAAGATCCGCTAGAACCTTGTGGGACCTAACACGGTTCCCTGAGCACAAAACGCCATTGAACAGAGCTACAAAAGAACTGAATGAAGCACTTGCAATAGACCGACAAGAAACCACCTGTAGAGATCTAACTGTCTTAGACAGTAGTGATGTTTCGTTGTGGAAAAAAACGAAGTGGCTTACCAAAGAACGCCCTGATATACCACCTCGCAGGTTGAACCAACGCAGGTACTCCACGCCTCACGAGAAAGTTGATTTATTCTCCTCAATTTTGGAAGAACAGTTCACCCCCAACTCCTAACCGAGTCCAATCGAAGATGAAGTACCTACTAGATTTTGTGGCATGCCCTCTACAGTTGAGTCCATTCTCTGATTTCTTACGCCCAGCTCAAGTCAAAAACGCGATTCGCCGCTCAGCTTGTAGGAAAGCACCTGGCAGTGATAACATTGTAAGGCCACTCCTAATACATATACCTCGAAAGACTCTGGTCCTCATAACCCAGATATTCAATGCCTACCTCAGGCTCGGTTACGTACCGTCAAAATGGACCAAACAAGCCGTCAAACAATCCCCATACCCATCGTCCTATTAGTCTTCTCCCCTTGCTTTCTAAGATATTTGAAAGACCACTCTTGCCTAAGCTACTCCACTTCCTTGAACCACTCATTCCGGCAACACAATTCGGATTCCGAAATGCCCATTCTTGCCTGCATCAGTCGCATCGTGTAGTGGACAAGATTCTTGACACGTATGAGGGTAAAGAAACATGCATAGGACTTTTCGCTGATACAGAACAAGCATTTGATCGGGTTTGGCACCGCGGACAACTTTATAAGCTGAAATCGGCTCTCCCAGATACATACTACCGCATCCTCCTCTCATACTCTGTCCGATATCGAGAGGCCATGTCGAGAGCACGCATCATCCGCGCAGGCGTTCCGCAGGGAAGCTTTCTGGGCCCCCTCCTCTACTTAGTCTACGCTGGTGACATTCCGAATTCCCCTTCAATGACCATTGCCCAATTTGCGGATGACATGGCCTCCCTCTGCAGTTCACCTAGAGGTGAGAGAGCCGGACTGGAACTCGAGGAATACGCTTTCGATTTGAACGAGTGGGCTTCAAGATGGAAAATAAAATTGAACCCTCAAAAGTCCAGCTCTGTGATATTCACATACCTCCATATCCATCATATTCCAGTCCTGAGCATTGGCGACGACATTGTTCCTTCTAAAACCAAAGTCCATTACCTGGGGATTACATTGGATAAACGGCTCACTTTCAATTATCATATCACTGTCATGCTGCGACGATGCCGCCACCGCCTGAAACAACTCAAACCTCTCCTCGGGAAGCGATCCCCACTCTCATTCATCTCACCAAGCGTCTTATCTAAAAGGTACTCATACGACCCATATGGGAGTACGGGAGCCAAATCTGGGGTGGTGCATGTAACTCGCACGTACAACGTATTCAAACCTTTCAAAACCGTGCTCTTAGGGTGATAACTGATGCGCCATGGTATATCAGGAACGCCAACTTACATAAAGATTTGGTAATGCCCACTGTGCAGGACATACTGCAAGCCTCGTAGGCTCGTTTCCACCAACGGCTCTTTCATCAACCCACTTGCAGCTGGAATTCTGAATACCGGCCCAATCGCAGGCTAAAAAGAAAACGTCACACCGATCTTCTGCCCGCACTCCAAAACGTTAACCTCCTACCATAATCTCCCCATAACCCTCACCACAAACGCCCTACCGAGGATGTAACACCTGATTGTTAATAGCATATGAGGGAGAGAGTCACTGGACTCCGACTCCCACCCATGTATCATGTTATATTTATATATTGTTTTGTATTATTCTAAACTGTAATGCATTTTTTTGCAATAAAGTTAAATATTATTGAAAAAAAAAAACAAAAAAAATGTACATCAAAAGCGCTGAAACTTGATACTCAGTCACACTTAACTCCTGTTCACCCTTAGATATATTAAAATTTGGTGTGGAGTTGAATAAGCTGATCTGGGAGCTCAATTTTTCACTCTCGAACCTTCGGTAGTTAGGAAGCAATACTCTACCAAGTGGAAATGGCACATAGTTTCCTCAAATCACATAGTTGAAATCAAAACTTCCTGTGTAGGTTCAAATCTCTTGATCGAGTTGATGTTTGTCAGTTTAGACAGAATTTCAATACAATCATGAACGAAATTTACATTAGCGCATGCGTAAAGCGTACCGTTGATTCAATGATGAAATTCATATGGGACCTCAAGGGGCCCAACTCGCATACCTAATCCCAAAAAATTGTTAACAAAATCGGGTGGAAACTCTGGAAGATATATTATGGCTGTAACAAGGAAATGCGGACAGAGAGACCAACAGACAAACACGGAACCAAATTAGTGCAGGAAGCTCTGAAACGTGAAATGCTAGTGGGAATTTCAATTTTGGAGGACAACCATCTTTTTTCGATTCTGAAAGTGGAAACAAAGCTTCCACATCCTTCGGTAGACTCGGAAGCAACACATAGAAGAATCAACGCTTTAAGGTTATACATTGTGACATGAATTTATGTCTTTTGGCACTGGGTATGTGGTCCAAACGCACCTAGTAGGACTGAGTGTCACAAGCAAGAGATCAATTCAGCTTTTGATTTCGGTGGCATCAATACGCCACTATTTCAAACAAGTACATTTCCGGATTTTCAAACTTAACAGCTTTCCTGCTGTCCACAAACAAAGATTAGATTACCCGGTGTTTAGTCTGTGAATAAAGCACGATGTAACGTTTTTGCACATAAACTCGTGTATTAAAATGTGAATGCACAATGAAAGTTAATTATTAAACGGACGTAAAGGATAACAAAGATAGATAATTGGGACGCTGTAATCTACGAAGCCGCTAACGAATCTAGAACTCTTTTTATACCAGAACCGAACCAAAGGCTGCAGTCAGGCGCTGATGTCCGATTCGAGGGCTGGCTATGATTCATGAAGACGGAGCACCCCGGTTACCACATTGGATACTAGTTGCCTAGTAAACAATTAGATATTTTCAACTAGGTACTATGGCTTTCAACTACCCTTTAATATCCTTTATTAAACCCTCCCAATCAACTTCGATTGTTGGGTAACGTTTTTTTGGTGTCGGAATTTTCAGAAAGACCCCCAGCCATGAGACATAATCATGTCAAAAAACTTCCTCGCGTCCAAGAAATGCCCCCCTTGATGGGAAAAACAATAAATCATGATTCGGGCACTAAACATCATAAGGGACAAATCCAGTAGTTCTCTGAAGCCGGCTTCATATTAAAAGTAGGTACCGATCATAATGCCAAACTGAAAACTCCAACCAACTTTGTTTCTTTACCTTGTTTCTCCTCTGAAGGATGGGGAAGGAGGGGGAAATTGACAGGATGAAATGTGGTGTGATGCGTAATAAATTCAGAGCTTTCCAACGAGTGGTGAACGATTCTTATGGGGTAGAAAATTAGGAATTTATATGCCCCACAGCTTTACAACGATCGGTTGTACGTGAAAAGCATCAGAAATATGAAACTTCCGTTACACTTTTTCGGGCTGAAAAAAACGTCACACGATTTTTTCAAAAACCCCAAGCTAAAAGACATCATCCATGTCAAAACTTGCAAGTTTCCAATTGATGAAAGCATGGCAGAAAATTCCAAAATTTCGTTACAAGTGGATTATTTCCTCGCTGTTGGCCGAATGACAACTATCTGTCCTCATGAAATTCGTTGCAGTTATTACTTCTGTTTAGCGGTTAAAACATTCACGTGTATTTGCTCACGCACGAGCCCACAGAATATTCTTTGAATAAACGCCATGCTCGTCGGTAACCCGACACTTTATACGGTAACTTGATTCTTTATTCCGCTAATAAAAGATTCGGGGGATGTTTTTAAGTGGACAGAAGCCGTGAAGGGAGGGGGAGAGGCGGTGTGTACGAGCACCCTCCAACCGCTTGGAGCTCTTGACCTCCTCAATCCCCGTCGGCCCGTTGTTCCCCGTCGTCCTGTAGTTGTGTCACCGGACCACTTCCTCGTCCCCGCTGCCTTCTGAAATGCTCGTACCTGCTTCTTTACTTTCCTGCGGGGCGGAGGTTCTCGGAGTAATGGGGTGTCAAAGATAATGAGACACACTTTCGTAGAGGCCCCTACACACGCTCGTGAAATCTGCAAGGTAAAACTGAAAGGAAATCCGGAGCGTTTGAGCCAGGTTTCACTCGGATGCTGCAGATCACTCATGATTGTAGTTTAATAGGTTTATTCGCAGAGACCAACTTGAGGCCATATCACACGAGTGGTTTTTCAGCTTTTTTCGGCTGGAAGTTGATTTGAAAAATTTGATGATTGAAAATCTTTCGATCCAGCGCATTCTGGTGGCCAGCGGTTTTTTAGTAGGCATGGGAACTCTAACGTCACTACAAGTTTGAGGTGTCAGGTTATCAGGTTATGTCAAAACTGCCCGCTCCGATGTGTACAAAACTCTCCACACCGCGGTAGCCAATTTGCAGAAGCCTCCTTCTACACAGGCAGGTATGGGAAAAATGCAGTTTTCTGTAGATTTCTTTGGAGATACCAATATGGACTTTTCTCAAAAATGTCCTACTCTGTATTATTGCTCAACTATTCAAGAGAACTATTGAATTGTTACCTGTCTTAATTGTCAGAATATTGTTATTCCACCAGAGAACATTTTGCTTCTTAACTACCGGAGGTAGAAAGCTATGTATTCGTGAAAGAAATAAAAGAGAATTTTGTCCTCCAAAATCAAAATTTCCCCCTGCTTTTCACATTTAAGAGCTGACTGAACAATTTTGGTTCCGTGTCTGTCTGTCTGTCAGTCAGTCTGTCGGTCTGTGGTCTATTCCTTGTCCCAGGCAAAACTATATGAAGTTGTGGTCCGAATTTAGTGAAATTTTCAGGGATTGTGTGGGTTAACCACGTGACGTTCCCCTATCAACTTCATCGCCATCGGACCACTAGTAGCATGAGCGCATTCAAAAACGTGATTTTCCTGAAACCCTGGTATCTCAGTTCCTAATTGACCTATTTCGCTCAAATTTGCATGGTAGTTGGGGGTTTACTCAAAGACAATCACCTATGAATTTCGTCACGATTGGATCAGTAATCAGTAATAGCTACTGTGCAAGCGCACACTTGAAATTAGTTGTCATATAGGCATAGCTCTGGAACTACCCAAACAATTTCGGTAAAATTTTTAGGTAGGTATTACGCGGGCAAGGCCCCAGAGGGTCCCCTTTGACATGACATTCATCACCATTGGAGCTCTAGTAGTGTGCGCGCATACGCAAACGCGAATTACCTGAAACTACGATTTCTCTGTTCCTAATGGACCGATTTCGCTCAAATTCGGAGGGTAGTTGGAGGTTGACAGTAGGGTGTGTGCATAGGTCGGAAATTCTCATTTTTTACCTCAAATTCGGGTCGAGCGTCCTCAAAAAATCAGTGAGCTACTTTTCAATTGAAAATTCCGTCTGGTTGAGCCAGAAAAGAGCTGGAAAGAGGCGCGTGACGTCAGAATTATTTGGGCACTGAGGGTCCCGCCCAGGCGAGAGGGGGGTTGGTGACGTCATCATTATTAACTTCAAGACCCTTGTATGCTGATAGGATACCATTCATGTTGCACCATTTTGGAAAGCTCTCGGTAAGATCAATAATTTCTGATCAATAAAACTGTCTAACGAATTTGATGCAATCCTCAGGATTTACTCTTCTTTTAAGTGGAAACAAGCTCCAATACCCCTCATCTCCATAAAAATATCCTGAGGGCCGAAATCAGCGTTAAAATCCACAAAAATGGCTATAAATAGCTTGTTTTTACTTAAGAAGAGTAAGTCCTGTGAATTTCATCAAAATCGTCAGATCAGTTTGCGATAAAAACTGAAAAATGTGCTAAAAACGACGTTTTTCACCTGTTTTGAATATTTTCTCTGGCTGAAATTCTTAGTGTCTCATCCTCAATGTAGAAACCAATCCTCGAAATCGGAATGTTTTTTTTTTTTTTAATCATTCTTGTAGTGGCGGCAATCTTGCCCATACACATACGACACACATACGAACTTACGTACACTTTTCCAAAACGATTCCAGATGTCGATTATGATCTTTATAAATTGGTGTTTCAGAAATTGGGTTTTCTTCTGATCGCAATACTTTCCTTTCACCTTTCAGGTGGGCTGAGGAAAGTAAAAATAATAACGTCGAAAAAATCGGTTGCTGAAAAAACTGTTTGTCCACGAAACAGTTGAAAGACGAACTAAACATGTATTTTAACTTCATACTGTTGTCAGGAGGTTTGACAAGGAGGTCCAATAAGTCATTGCCATGGAGATACATTTCGAACAATTCACCCCTCTTCAAATAAGATCCTCTTTCTTTACCAATTTACCGTCCTTCAATAAGTTTGAGCCTATGTTTACCCCCCTAAGGCCAACTCACCCCTGTTCCTCCCGATGGACCCCGATGATATGTTCTTCGTGTATCAGAGAAGAGGTGGCTAACCGAATATGTGGAAGGAGAAATTCTAATTCGATTTGCCAGAAATCGCGTTTTTTGAGTTGTAGCCTTGTTCCACGATGTTACGTCTTTCAGTTGTATCCTCCATTGTTGGAATGAAGATGGCTACTTTATGTCTTCAATTCTTGCTGACGTATTTTTCTGATTTTTTTTCTATTTCAGGTATCAGCAGAAATGCCGGTGTCGCGGGGTGGGCTAGTTGCGGGTGGTAAACTAACGGCAGTCCGCACTGGACCATGCTATATAGTCGTCTGCTCGCCCCGTGGTTGCTATGGCTCGTCCTCATGCTGACAATTACTGCCGTTAGAAACAACAGTACCGAGCAGTGCCTTGGGCTGTCCGAGACTCGAGGCAACAGCTCCGAGCGGTACCAGTGTTTCGGGCTGTCCACCAGTCTGGCCAAGGAGATATGCGCCAATAGGTAAGCACCAATGAAACTGCTTTGATTACTATTTTTCATACTATTCTTTCTTCTGAGGGATTATGTTTGAGCTTAAATTCCCATGATGAGGTCACCACCTATTCTCACCTAACTAACCTTCCGCATAGATAAGTATATTACGATGTGGATTGGGAAGGAAAAATATACTCCATCATCAGTAGAGGTAGCAAAAAGTGGGGAGTAATGGATCTTTGCTAGTAAAAAAAATCCGAAATCTCTCAAGACCAAAGAAAAACAATTTTTTGGGTACCTGTAATTATGCCATTGAATGCACCATCTGAAGACTAAATTTATCTATGGTTCTAACGTTGTGGGTGCCATCGGGGTACCCCAAGCCGAAGTCTTAAGGCTGAATTGTTGTTATTCGTAAAGAAAAGAAAAACACCTTTCTTTCAGTGGCGATGTATTTCAAGCTGTTTTTATTCCTCCACTCTTCTTCAGGCGTGCTTACAGACCAGCACAGGTTATAGGGATGAGAGCAGGTAAAGCGTTGTTGTCCAACTGCAACCATCAGAGAACAGAGAAGCCAAACAATATACAATACATGTTTCAAAACAGGTTTGTATCTAGGATAGGTTACAACAATTCAGCCTTAAGACTTCGGCTTAGGGTACCTAGCTGCCACCTACCTAGGTTAGAATCATAAATATTACGGTCCGACTATTAGAGGTATGTACACAACTAAATTTATTTCACCCAAGTTGGAAAAAATTTCAAAGTGTCGGTACTCAATCCACGCAGAATGTAATCCTTTACTATTGACGCAGCAGGTGGCCTTTTTCGGTAGAACACAAGTTTGGAATCATAGTCATAGTTTTAATATCCTATGAAAATCTCAACTGACAAAAAGTCCGCATAAGAGGCTTTTTGACGTTGCCAACCAAAATATCAGGTTCTCTCGAAAAAGTGCTCTTTCCTTTTATTGATATAGCTTCATTGAATTCCATAAAATTCCCTCTGAAACGTGACGAGGCAGTAAGAAGTAGGGGAAAGTTTTAGATTCATTAGGAAAGAGTTTCAAACAATTCAGCTCACCAGTGGAAGGAACAATTCACAATCCAGATTCAAACAATTTAAATAAAAATATATTATTATGTGAAAAACTCAAAAGCACCTGTATCAGAACGAACGTTTGCCGTATGTGCTCCTTTTTCACCATAGCATCAATGGCATTTTATACCAAGTTTGCTATTTTTCGTTCCTCCAGGTTAATGTAAAAAAACAAATTATTACTGTTAACTGATCTGTTACTTTCTTATGGGATACCCAAAGTTATTTTTTAAAGATTTAATGGAAAATATAGGTACAACTTTACTGGTCTCTTCTTTTACTGGGCTAAGGAGAAGCTAAATAGTATTGTTTTCAAGTGAGAAGCTAAGGTTGTTGTGAATCTTCGCAGGCACCGCGACTGGTCTAACGTCTCGCTCCCAACGTGCGGGAGGCTGCTCCACAAGACGCTCCCCTCGCTGCCCCAGGATCAGACCTCATGCCTCTCCGCCCTCGACAGGCTCATTCGCCTCGATGCGGAGGCCTACGCCCACTCCATCAACTTCCGGAGCATCCTGGACCGGTTCGACTGCCCCCAACCTTATTCCGTCAAGTTCACTTGTTCCGCATGTCAGGTAAGAGAAGTCTAAAGTTACTAAGTTTAGGTGAACTATCGATTCTCAGTGTGATGGAGTCGGTGCATTGGAAAACCGCACTCTGAAGGAGTTCAAGTGAAAAACACATGCGAGCAGAACATACGAGTGTCCGCAGAGTGCGGTTCCGCCGCAACAATTAGTATGCGCGAGAGACTCAGTATTTATCAGAATTTGGCTAGTTAGCTTCTGTTGTTGGCCTTAGACTAAGGATCCTGGAAAATTCTCCCTCCCCGCCTTGCGGTGATTTAATAGAGCACAAAATGAGAAAATCCAATCCATTTTTCGATACCACTCCAAAGGACCAAGGGGTTACAATGTCACCAAGCACAATTTTCAATAATGATTCTATTCAGGCGAACAAAACACGTAGTGACCACTGCCAGCGCTAGTTTGGGTAGGACTGCTTCTTTTCAGTGATTATTTTCGAGAAAACAATGACAGTTCTCAACAGAACAAACCTGGAAACCTGTTCTAACGTCATTGTTTCTATTTCCGTTTGTAATGGTGTCGTAGGTAGTACTTATTGGAATGTTCTCAATTTTTATCCGTAATTTATTTTACAACCAATCTTAAAATTAGTAGAGACAAGAAGTTATACTTACATGGGTTATATTTATGTGCATGACGTGCACTACTGGAAAAAATGTCAGGTCGGTAATTTTACTCAAAAACTAAATTATTTTACAGAAGGGAGTGCTTTAAATTTTCTGAAAACACCGCACATTGGTCCAAGAACGTCAAAAAGCTGGCCAAAACAAAGAAATAATATTAAAAAAACATTTTCCGTTCTAAAGATGACTTAAACGGAAAATTTAGATTTTAGGGAGCCGAAGAAATGAAACGCTTGCATATAAGTCTGCAACACATTGGGACATTTTATGTCTTTAGAAATTACCTATTAAAATGATTTAACCACCGCTTCACAAATCAAACCGTTCTAGCAATATTTGGATCACCTGCTATGAATCAAACCATTGAAACACCTGCTCAATGAAATCATCAAAAAATCCCTAGTGTATAATAAATTGTGAGGATTTTATAATACTTTTCGAGTTCACATGCCAACGGAGAATCTTTTCCTGACGGAGTCGAAATTCACATATTAGTAAACAAACTGACGGAATGTTAACGTGCTCTACAAAGAAGGGGGTCAATGTGCATACAAATGAACATCATGGTATTTAGGGATGAATTGAGAGCTTTCCAACGAGTGGTGTACGATTTTTGTGCGATGAAAATTGCTGTAATCGATGAAATTGTAAGTAAAAATCATCACAATTATTTTGTAACGAATTTGGTAACGGTTTTCGAGTTATGTGCCAGAGCAAAGACATAAAATGTCAAAATGTGTTCAGTAGTGTTCAGATTCGTGGTTGGTCTAGATTTTCAGAAAAACACCTCAAGAAATTAAATTTGTCTAAAGACATTGCAGCCAGATTGAAAAAATCGGGTTTTCAGTTACGGTATTAGGTACCACTTTGTATTACAGATTTGGATTTACGTTAAATTTCGCAACTCCCTCGCAATATTTGTTAAATCAATAAAAACGTGCAAAGGATAAGATAAAAAAGTTCCGACAACGCAAAAATCAATTTCACATCAAGTCTTTACACAACGACAAATTTACGAATTTGTACTACGTAACAAACATAGAATAGAAAATTGAGAAATAAGGCTCGTGAATAGGAACTTAAAACTCCTTCACGTTTTGTGTTACGTTTTGGTTTTTACAACCTGGCTGCAATGTTCGGCAATTTTCATCTTGGAATTTCGTTTCTTGACATGTTTCCACAATTCTAGACCAACCGCGAATCTGAACACAACAGTGCTGAACTCATTTTCGGCCAGATTTTTTGGGTTCCTAGACCACCCTCATGGCATCGGTGGACAGACGCTGTGTGACCACCAGCGGCCTCGATTAGAAAGAGTGTAGCTAAATCCACTACGTTATGGATGACTTCACAGGACGAGGTTTCCATTGTGCATTACAAGTAGTGATTCCCTCCAAGATTCTCACCTATTTGAAGCCTGAAACCATGAATTAGTGGGATTATCCTGCGAGGATCGATGGTTCGGCGAGAGGAAGGACACGTGTCGGGTGTTGGGGGCATCTACTTGTAACCGCCTTTTCTCATCAGCAATTCAGATGACCTTCTTGGAAATTGGGTCAATCAGGCCTATGTAGTAGATGGTCGCTTTCCAAGATCAACCCTCGAATGTCGCGAGCCGGGGTTGTCACTGCATGATGTTCGTGTTTAGCTACTCATTATTGCGAGCGAATCCTCCACATACGAGGATCCCATATTATGAGGATTATGTTAGTATCACCACCTGATTCATGATTATTATGTACCTACCTGTTATACAAATTATTGGTGCTTCGAGGAAGGTATTTCATAGTAGAGAGCTTTTCTGTCAACACCGAGAATTACAGCTAGCAGCTACAGTCTGCAGCTAAAAACATGATTGAGGCCAATTTTCGGCCTCTTAAGCAGTTATTCTTCGCCACATGCAGACTCTGATCATTAGAGCATTTTCGAAGAAAAATAAGCTGTTATTCTGCAATATAACTGTTGCAAGGTCCGAAAAATCATTAACAACTACCCAACATACTGTGAGCGTTATGTTTTCAACTTCAAAATATTGTATGACCAGCTAGCAGTCCTGAGAACCTTTCTTTATCTGAGGCAAGTTAGAATGATGTGTTTTATCTCATTTTCAACCTGAAAACTTAAACTTGAAGAACCTTGAGCCTCATCTTCTTTCAAGTGATCAGACTTGGCATACTTCCATGGACTGATTCCAACAGTGCCTCTCACTTGGGAGCTGCATCATTCTTCATAATTACGACTTTGTAGCAAGTTAATGAAACCTCCCCTCCCCGTTCCAGCAAGTAATAACCTTATTCTATGGCTGTGTCTTATTAACCACTTTTTTCAATCAGAATCAGATATCATCCTGAGTTAGCAATAATTCGTTATAAGCAATTCAGCCACGGAGCATGCGTGCAAATATTACTTACCTGTCACTTTTTTCCTTAATAAAATAGTCAATCAGTGTAGATTATGGCTATATGATTTTGATCATCCCAACAAATCTCTTTCTGTTCTAATTCAATCGAGGATTTTCTCGTCACCCCATCCAATGGGGAATACTCTAGTAAAATGCAAATTGTTGAATGAGCTAGTTGACTCACGCAAAAGAGGCCACAAAATGCACATCAATAGGCATTCAAGCTCTAGTGTACTCCCCGACGGACCTTCACAAAAAATGCAGGGAACTATTGAGACAACACAGGCAGGAAATTTTTGAACGATTTTCAGCGGGAGAGAATTTCAGATCCATAAAGACCGAAAATTGCTTTCAACAATTTTGGCAAAAGAACCTTGTATTCATTGGTATTAAACGAAAATGTTCGAAGAATATTTGCACCGCATCACGTACCTACAATAATTTAGCTGATAACGATTAACAATAAATCAAGTACCCAATTCAACCTTTATTTTTGGCTCCTTCTGTTACCTATTTTATTTCCACGATCTGCAGAAGTCTTCACAGAATAAAACCGGTCGCTTACGTACAACATCTTATGTACAAAGTGAAGCTTGGATTAATCCAGGCATGACTTCCATGTTGTTAACTCACACATTGCAACTTACTCATTGTAAACCTTACACATTGTCAGCCATTGAAAATGTATGCTGCATAGCACCGTTGGATAGGCAAGAAACGCACAACCGTCAGGTCTTGAGGGTCAGGTAAACCATCGCGCCTGCTTCAACCTACTACCTAATTGCTCATTCGCTTGCTAAGTAACTACGAGATAAATTTGCTATGAAAATGATTTTTCATAAGTAGATTCACCTTCATTTTTCGATGTAAGGTGGAACTCCATATAAATAATAATCCAGATAACCTCATCGAATTAAAACTAATTCATTAACGGGAGTCTG
>JAEMON010000006.1:20268640-20283703 GCA_030264115.1 Lygus lineolaris
AATGCTTCCGCTACCTTGGTAGACTCGGAAGCAAAAATTGTGTCAATCCTGAGATAACATTATCAGTACTTACTTAGTTTTGTTTGATTCATCAGATAGATTCACGATGCCTCGTTTCAGAGAATATTTAAGAAAATTCATAACGACTCAATGGAAATTTCTTTTTAATTATGTACCTATATATACCAAAATGTTCAGCAGAATCTGTTTTTTTTTTTTTTTTTTTTAATAATAAAAACCGAAAATTGATTTTTTTAGAAAATGCACCTACGTTTCTCCTTCACTCCACGATTTTAATGGGGTTTTTTGTTGAAATGTCGGGGATGTAGACTCAGAAGTTGATGAATAGTTTGTTTTGGTTTGACGGACATGAGAAAAATTCGTGATTTTTCACGAGCTCTGAAATTTGCACGATAACTTAATGTTTTCGTTCAAGGTAATACACGAAGAACAGTTGAGACATTGATTTTTGACCGGTAGACGTCGAAGAATAAAAAGTAGGGGCCACACATGCCGTAGTAGTTATGAAGTGGGAATGTGATGAAGAAAGGCTAGACACAAGAACGTGAGCTATCTTGGCCATAGGAGAGGCTCAAAACTCCCTGAGCTTCCATCATCCGCCTTTACCCCCCTCACTTCGTTCGTTGCCATGGTTGGAGGATGGGGGAGCCATGGTTGGGGAACATCTGTGCTCGTCTTGAAGCAGCCCTCTCACCGCCTCTCACCGCCTTGTAGTGGAAAATCCTTAATGTTTTCATGGGGATCGGGAAATCCTTTATGCCTTGAATACAATAGGCGGTCGACATTCTGTGCCTTCCACACGGAAAACAAAATTCAATCTCTTCGTGTAGCCCCATTTAACCAAAATGGCAAAAGGGCCACCTAATTATGCGAAGTACTTCACTTCACTATATACAATATATACATAGATAGGTACGACTCGTAAATCCCTTTATTACTATTCAATGATATTCGGTTAGTTTATGCGTACATAGGAAATAATACAGAATAAATATTTAAAATTTCACATTTCACAATTATTATGACTGCGCTAAATTAGGTACATTTCCGTCTGGTCCCTTAGCTCGTCCACTCCTAAATGCAAAAGGTGTCTCAATAAGCAAAAAGCTGAAGGTTTTTTACTCAATGGCCTAGTCTGAGATTTTATATGCGGCGCAGGTGTGGGGTTCGAGAAAGTACGAGTAGTAAGTAGTCGAGAAAGTAGTAGTAGAGAAAGTAGTAGTACGAGAAAGTAGTAGTACGAAGAAGTACGAGTACGAGAAAGAGTAGTACGAGAAAGTAGTCGTATATGTTTCAGCTGAGAGATGCCAACACGCGTTTATCAGGAGGCTTTTTGAACTCCTTCCTAACACTCCATGGAGAAGTGAATCAGCCCAAAGGTGCCCCTTGTGCAACCTGAACGAGAGGGAGGACATCCTGCACTTTGTAGCTGTATGTCTCATCCTTGCCGAAATACGATTTGGGAGGCTGGGAGTGGGCCGTATGAGTCGTGAAGACGGCCTGAATTACTGAGAAGCCCTAGCTTCGACAGGGTCTCGAGCTTCTGTCGCACTGCATGGCAATACCGGTGGATGCTTCTGCAACAATTCAACTTTTAAAGCGCTCTAAATCGGTACTAAGCTAATCTAAATCCTTATATACCAGTACATATGCCAAATAACATTAACACTTATTTTAAGTACTTATTAACACTTAAATTAAGCTATCAATTAGTACTAAAGTTGAAATACAAAACTGCAGCTACCCGTAACATTAATTAGTAGGTACCTTATACCACTACTACCCCATGTACACGTCTTAAAAATTACCACCGTAAATTTATAGCTAAGTCAGAAGAAATAGGCACCATTTATTGTAATTGCCACCTCAGATGTCGGCTAAATACCCTTTTGTACAGAGTTTGAAATATTCATTTGTTTAAAATTATTGTAAATAATATAACCTTTTATCCATTCATTCATTCACATAGGAAATCATACAGAATAAATATTTAAAATTTCACATTTCACAATTATTATTAATTATTATGCACTAATAACATTTCTGTCCGGTCCCTTAGCTCGGCCAGGGACTAGTTGACGTTCTTCATACATACTAGAATGTTTGGGAAATAACCATAATGATAATATATTTATGTACATCACGTGAATAAGATTAGATTAATAATTAATGTTTTAACAATTATTGCTTTCTATTTGACTTTTCACTTTTGCATAGAAATTACAAGAATGGATCTATATGCTAAAAGGTTTACTATATACATTAAAGGGTTATAGGTAAGTTTGATAGTAAGTATATGCTAAACGTAAAAGTCCTTTAGGTATGACTGTACATTCTTACTGTATGACCTCTTGTTTGAGCTGGCTGAAATCAGCTCAGGAATTTAAGGACACTGACAAAATAAGTCGTTAGTCGGCTACCGGTTAACGTCCAAAACCGGGACATAGGTAAAGCTTTACCGATACGGCTTTGGTTCACGCCAAAAATCCGAACAATTAATGAACCGAGACACGGTAGCATTACACCGTCCCAAAACGCGGGAAAACGCCCAAAAAGGTTGGATCACCCAAAAAAGTATTAAAATACGGCAAAGTTTAACGTGAAAGTCGTTAAAATTCAAGCTCACATCAAGACTTTTACCGTGTTTCCGGGGGCCTATACCTTGTTTGGATACACGTTAGCTTCCACAGAGTTGACACGTTTGCTAACTTTTGAACGCATTTGTACGGTTTCTGAATACAGTATTTAGGGCGTTTCCTCTGAGTGTCAGGATTAACCTTGGAAATCTGTTGCCCAATTTAAAAAAAAAGTCGTTTGAAGGGTATCCACGATCTATTCCTTTTCTTCCGTACATAGCTAGTACGGAAGAACGACTCAACTGTGGCTATCAACTGTTTAAATAGGAAAATTGGATACAGATTTCTAACCAGCTGAGCCACGGAGGCTATACTGGTCAGCAAATGTATCACCTTTCTCCTATTAATATTTGTTAAGTACAAATAATTAATAACTTCAGTTGGGTATTAAGACAATGGGGGATTGGAGTTGGGTTCGGCTTTTGTTCGGGAATTCGTTCCCACTTTACCCGTGTAAAGATCTTCTGACCAATCAATTATTTCCGATCTACTAAAAGGCATAATTTAATTGACAGTTTAGGTATCAAGTTCCAGTCATCTGTATGACTTAAGTGAGTGGGCTTCCATAGAACTCACAACTTTTTAGCATTTCTTGCAATTTGTACCGATTTTTAAACCAATGAGAATGTGAACAGATTATTTTATGAGCTTTTCTTATGAAATTTTTCGCTTCTTTCTTAACCTATAAACATACCGGCTAATTAACGTGGTTTTCCCTAAATACCTCTAGGAAATGACAAATTCAAGAAAGATCTGAGGTCCAAATAGGTAGGTAATAGTTTCTTCGGGTAGGGATCATAAATGGCCAAACTGTACAGTGTCTGCCAATGCCTGCACCTGTTTTTTATCGAATAGTTTGTTTTTAAATGGGAAAAAATTGTGAAAACCTCGTTTTTTCCAATTCAAAGGCAAAACATTGAATCAGGGATATCTTTTAGAACTAGTTAGTACCTGCATTTTAACTGAATATGACCCCTGAGAATGTGTCAAAATTCCGGCCCCTCGAACTCATATTTTCTTCCGATATCAACATTCGACGCAATTTTCAATTTTTTGTTGCCAGGACAATCTGGAACAGTAACAACTCATAACAACCATGATCTTGATAAATGAATTATAAATGAATCGAAGGACTGAGATTATGCAAAATGTTTATTGTAAGACGAAAGTCAGCTCTCTTGTTGTGCCACGGAATGAAGTACGTTCAATACTGCGTGACCTCTTCCCCGAATCCGTACCTGATGACAAAATTATATTTTTACCTTCCGTTTTTTTGTCTCTTTGACAGACGCCACGATAGGTATAAAATTAGTTGTACCTACCGAAACGTGTTTACAGATACTTTGTTGCGGTGAATCCAATTCTAATCGTGGATAAATCCTATTTATGAAACAAGTTACGTAGAAATAATCCATGGGTCTAAAAAAAACCAAGTTAGTTGAGAAGTATTATCGTTTTCTCACATAGCTTAACAAGGACATAGTATGAGTGTTTGTATCATATCGACCGACCTCGACCGACACTGAACCAAATAAATATAGCTCTGTTTTTTCTTTATTTAAGCGCAAGCAACCACTTAGGGTCATTGGCCCTAAAACTCATATAAATACACTGATTATACAAAATATATTATTGTTTTGACAGAAAATCTTTATCCGGTTGTTTAAAGTTCCATTTAGAATCTTGTTACCATTGTTTTTAACTGAGTTAATAAATCTGCAAGCTGGGAGGAGTCATTTCCTTGTAGGTCTCAGACGTATCGTTCCCTCCGTATCTCTCGTTCGAAATGTAGGACAGTCTGTAATAATAATTAAATAGTTAATAATATTATAGATGGTGTTTTCTTACAGCAGTGACTGGGGAGCTGTAGTAGTCGCATTCGGGGGCTAATTCTGTTCCATGACTATTCTTCAGAGGTATCGATGATTAAGGGGCATGTGTCCGATACGTAATGCCGTGAGGATGATCTCTTCCAATCGACAATGGATAGTTGGGCCTGCGATCTTCTTGTTATGTCTAGACGACGACCATACAGCAACGTCTCTCTTCACGTTTCAAAGTATGACATCCGCTATCATGTTCAGCGTATTTCACCATCTGTTCCAAATGATCGACTTTAGGATGGAGACGTAGTTGGAGCGTCGTACCTACTTGGAAAATGCGTCGTTATCGGTTCAGTACTGGCTTTGAAGCTTTTCGTCTGCTTTCTGTTTACCTGGTACTCCGAGGTGGCCTGGTACCCAGCAAAGGTTGACGGAGATCCCTTGATATATTCAGAAAGCTTTGAAACGGGAAAATCGAGTGGGAATCAGATGTTTTTGAAGAACAACTTTTTTTCACTTCTTGCAAGAATGGAAGCAACTTGGTTTGTTTGCATCTTTGAACCGATTGATCCAGGTTTACGGTACCTACTAATAATTCTAAAGGTATTTAAAAAATATGCAAGCAGAATAAATTAGGATGAACTCGACAAACTTTGCACTTAGCATCGCTGGAGGGCTTTTATGCAATGAGATCGTAGTGAAGAGTTTCACCCCTGGAGACTAATATTTTTACAAAGGACAATGAAGCATTATAGTGAACAGAAGTGAAATGTGTTGAACAATTTACAGAATATCCACGGAGGGTGACACGGGGATTATTCTTCTTCTAACAAGAATATTGAGATTTTGATCCAACATTGATTATTTATTACGAGAATAGTATATATGATATTATGAGTTATAAAAGGCAAACTCTGTCATTCTGTTCCGTATCGGTGCTGGCTGAATCGATTTTCGAATTGTTTTAATATGATGAGGAAGTTCCTGGGATAGTTTTTGGAGCATCAACATCTGAGTGAGTCAAAAAGCTTATTTTGGTGCGGACGTTGTTCGGTAACTTCCAGCCGTCCACAGAAAAATGTCCATCACAGGTCGGGGATCTTTTGAAATCGTGGGTGATATGGGAGCTCAAGTTTCTATGCAGCTGATCTGGGAGCTCAATTTTTGATCCAGCTGATCTGGAAGCTCAATTTTTATTCCAGCTGATCTGGGAGCTCAATTTTTGATCCTGCTGATCTACAGTTTCAATTTTCAACTCAGCTGATCTGTTTGCTCTTTCACTGGCTCATCAGCACATATGGGAGCAAAAGTAGACAAGAGTACAAAAAATCATGACTCGATGGGTACAAAAAATGTAGGTAAGTATGGCAATATCTTTCTGAAAAAACATGTTTCCCAGAATATGTGTATGCACTCATTCTGAAACCTTGGGACATCTTATCTTTACCATTATCTCTACATGTATGTATGGATTACAGTGTGAGTGGAGAATCCCAATATGTAATAGGTACCTAACAGAACTAATGAAACCAGCGAAATCACCAATTTTACCAAATTTGGGTCAGTAGTACCCACTTAAAATGGATAATTATAAAAATTTCCAGGTTATAAATTTCATTTTTATTGAACGTTTACAAGAGATTGGAGGTAGGTAATTTCGAGTGTCATGAAATCAAACTCCCTTTTCATATAAACCTAATATCTATTTGCCCTCGGAAACCATCCTATCGGCGCCTACGTTAGTACAGTAACGAAGGCTGGACATAAATCCTCTACACGGATGACATTTGAACAAAAAAAGCACTGAGAAAAACCTTACTAATGCATTTCATCGATTTTTTTCCCCTACGACTAAGAGAGTTTGTCGATTAAACACGGAAAAGCCCAAGTTGATGAAAGATTTTCCATACAAAAGGCCGGAAACCGGTAGCTCGGAACGAGATAAGGAGTATTGTCTCCACAAAGAAATAGCTCCCCTTCGGCGCCCTTTAGCTGAATGGTGGAGCATTAATTAATTAGAAAATTGGGAATCATCAATCACCCCTGCATCTCCCATCAACGCATTTGTCCCTGAGCTTTTGGTGGAAGAATACCTACTCGACAGTCTCCGAATCTCCAAAAGATAATATTAGGAGCCTGTAATATCACCCATTCATCCTAACGAGGTCGCACTGATACTCGGTATTCATTATACCTGTTCAAAATTCATGAAATTTGTGAACTGATTGTCTGATACTCTTTAGGTCAGTGGTTCTCAACCCTTCCTCGGTCATGCCCCCCTGGCACATTTTTGCTTCCTCATTACCGAAGGTAGGAAGCTATGTATTCGTGCAAGAAAAAAAATGTTGTCCTCCACAATCAGAATTTCCACTTACTTTTTACGTTTCAGAGCTTTCTGAACAATTTATTTTCCGTGTCTGTCTGTCAGTCTGTTGGTCTGTCGGTCTGTGGTCAATCCCTTGTCCTAGGCAAAATTATATGAGGTTATGGTCCGAATTCGGTGACATTTTCAGGGATTGTGTGGGTTAGCCCCGTGACGATCCCCTATCAATTTCATAGCCATCGGACCATTAGTAGCGTGAGCGCATGCACAAACGTGAATTTCCTGAAAACCCCGGTATCTCAGTTCTTAATTGACCTATTCCGCTCATATATCTCCATATTTGATCGGAATAGGTTAATTAGGTAGTTGGGGACTAAGTCCAACACGGTCACCTATACATTTCGTCACGACTGGATCAGTAATAGCTACTGCGCATTCGCAATTTTTAAATATGTTTTATAGCATAACTCCGGAACCACTCCACCAATTTCGGTGAAATTTTCAGGGATTACTCGGGTTAGACCCTAGAGGCTAATTTCATCGCAATTTGACCACTGGGAGCGTGTGAGCGTGTGCGCATGAGCAAACGTGAATTTCCCGAAACTACGATTTCTCAGTTCTTTGGACCGAATTCGCTCAAATTTGGAGTGTGTTGAGGGCTGACTCCAAGACAACACCGATGAATTTCACCACAGTTGGATGAGTGTTGATTACTGCGCAACCGCAAACTTGGCATTTATTGTCATCCGCATAACACCGGAACTAATCTTCCAATTTCACTGAAATGTTCACTAACTCTGTTTCTATACGTCTATGTTACAAAAATGAGGAAGCTGTACTGCCCACCCAACTTGGCAGGCGTTTTGAGTCCCCCCTAGGGCCTGGACGACCCGTTGTGAATACCATCGCCTACCTACCTACCGTGTGCAAATTGGAAATTGGATCTATAGCAAATGAATCAAAGGGTCAGCGAAGTGACTACAGCGATTCTGATTCATGTTGCAATTACGCTTTCAACAGATGTCAGTAGCACAAAAGTGAAAACGCTCAATTTCGGGAACGTTATGGCAAATCCCTATAAACAAATAATATTAACCTTCGTGATACAGGCTACTACAGGGAAATTCGTTAATGTGAGATACACCGGAATAGCTGGGTATTGAAATCAGCTGTCACCTAAAGTGACGCCTGTCTGTTAATTTCTTCTGATCCTATGTTATTATTATTATTATCTGCTATTTTCGGACAGTCTCGCGCCCCTAGGTTGAGAACCGACGAGTCTTAAAAAATAATCACCTACTGTAGCCAATACCCTGTACAAGTAGACTGCTCATAAAAAACTACTAAGTAGGCACATATTATTATAGTTGCAAATAATACCTTACAGGAGCCTTAGTAATGTCACCACCGTAGGTTAAAAACGGATGATTTTTTCAAGAATCACCAAAGAACTTGGTTTCCGGAAACACATTCTGGTTTATTGTTTTCAATAATAAACCTTTGTAAATAGAGCAATAACATTTGTTTGACCCTCCCTCCACCCATCCCCCTAAACATTTGCTGTTTTAGGATTTAAGGTAGGGTACGGAGATCACAGGTAGGATTCGTCGGGATTCATTTAATAGCGAAGACCTTCAAACAGCTTTCATTTGTTTATTATTTACGACGTTTCGGGTCAAACACTCGCCCATCTTCAGGTAAAAGCTGAA
Source organism: Lygus lineolaris (assembly GCA_030264115.1). NCBI lineage: Eukaryota > Metazoa > Arthropoda > Insecta > Hemiptera > Miridae > Lygus > Lygus lineolaris. The sequence continues at coordinate 20,277,153 of JAEMON010000006.1, forward strand.
CATCGTAGAACGTAGGTTTCAACCTCTAAGAGATTTGGGCCAAACAAAAACATGCCCGAGAAAAAACAGTACATAGAAACGAGAGGATACGTAGAATCTGCAAATCATTTCTAAAACATCTGATACCCCTCTGCATGCAGCACTTGGCTTAGTTACCTTTTGATAAGTAGGTCCCATTTGGGGTCTAGTTGGTCCTTGAAGCTTGGCGTTTGTCAATCATCTCCAAGGACAGAAAATATGGAAATAACGTTTAAAATTCCCGATAAAAAGGTCACATCTTATTTATTTTAAACAGTTCGTAATTTCGCGAATCGTATGAGACCAACCTGGGTAATATACGACCAACCTTTCAATTCCCACGAGGGCTTAAATGTTGAACGAGAAGAATTAAAGCCCAACGTGAATCGCAAAATTTTGATGACGAATTACAGGAAGACCCATTTATACCGAAGTTGGGCATTTTTGCACATGGTACTATCTAATTACAACACAAAACTTAAGATATCTGAAAAATAGAGCTAATCAGCAGAGTTGAAAATTGAGCTTCAAGATCAGCTGAGTCAAAATAAGAGCCCACATAGATCTGGCTGAGTCGAAGCTATATTAATATATTATATAAATTACCTACCTCTTTATTAAAATAGTGATATTCAACTCTCACATCACATTTTCTGGTGAACCCTACCCCTGAGGCCTTTAAAAGCGGACAAACAGACTGGAGCAGAGACAATTTTAGATAATGATGCCAAATCACCTTCAAATGGCATGAAACAGAAATTAATAGCGAAATTTCATGATTTTGAATTAAGTAAGTACTTTTATTAAGTAAGTTTTATTGGCATATATATTAATTTGTCGTCAACATTCATGTCTCTCGCGTTTTTGTTGTGAAGTGGTACGGGCTAAACACATTAAAACTAAATTTTATCAGTAGGTAAATAATAGGTAGGGTACCTACGTGGTGGTTTAACCTCTACTCGAATCACAGTTTGTAGAAAATTTGGTATTTGGATGAGCCTCTGTACGGTGGAAATTCAACCTCATGAAAGTCGAATGTTGATTTGAGAAACACTTTTGCCTCATCTTACGATTCAGCAGAAATAAAGAGACTCGTTTTACTACGGAGTTGCATGCGAGCCTAGTCCTGAGCAGCTTTTAGCAGGTCGTCATCAAACAGACGGTGAAGGGAGGTTTTATGGAACGAACGCTTTTTCCAGACGGACAACTTAATTTCTACTGTGTTTCATCGAGGCTTACTCAGTCTTCTTCACGTCAGACTACTGTGTTCTGCTTCTCGAGATTTATTTTTAGATGGACTGCTCTAATTGAGTTTTGGAATTGAATGGGAGAAACTAAGACCGTAAGATTCCACCAGAGCTTGTAGATATCCGCATACTTATATCAGTGGCCCGCAGTGCTTCGAGTGTATGGTTTGAGTACAAAATTCGTAGATCAACGGGTTCTTATAGGAAATTTCGCCCTGATTCCGAATAGGCATGCCATAATTCCAATGCTCAAGGTGTTAATTTTCCCCCAAGACCTTTTAAGGACCCTTAAAATTTTACCCCTAACAATGCTTCGAAATTCCGGCCAACGAACACAACCTTTTTTTTGACAGTAGTACCTACGGTTATTTTGTCACCATTTCGGATATATTTTTATATTATTTTATTTTTGATATAAACAGGAGTGAAACGCATGTGAATAAAAAATACTCTGCCATGCAAGTGGAAATGGCAAATAGATCCCTTAAATTTGGAATCAAAAATTGTGTAAGTGCGAAACTCTTGATCGTGTTGATCCTTGTCAGTTTAGACAAATATCAACATAATCGTCAACGAAATTTACGTTAGCGCATGCGTTGATAATTTTTTAACATAATTTACGCAAGTTATATCGATTTGTGACAGTGTAATACCAAAATTATGATGGTTCACAATTCACAAATAAAATAATGTTATCAATACAAAACGAAAACATAGGCCTACCAGAGGGCCGAGCCTAAAAATAGGGGTCCCGCTTTGTGATGATTTCCTTTATCATTCCACCGAGTTCAGAGTTCAATTGTTCCATTCCGCCAATTCACAGCCTTCTACAAGAAGCCGTATCATTTACATTCAAATAAATAGCTTCCTATTGTCGTGGTGTTCATTCGCTCAGCTAATTATTTACAGTCGAAAAGAAGGGGGAATTTGCCGATTATCAGCAATTATATCAGTTCTTTCCTCGCGACTTGATAAGTTTTCGAGGGATTTGATATTTTTTTGATCTGCTGGAAGGAGGGAATTGTTTCCCGCGAGAAAAACTCTCGTCAAATTCAGGTCTAAATGATTGGGTTCATTTACTAAATCGCCCGTCATCACCGTGCAGGTGTTTCTTTTCTCATAAGGGCTACACTCATCATTTCCACGTAACTTTCTGTTCACATTCCATAGTGTAATTCGTTCTGGATTATCAATATATTGGTTCATCTTCGTAGAGGACTTTTTGAAACATTCGTTCATACCAATCCGTTTTGAAGTACCTACATAGTCAATCCACAAAGTGCAACACGTTTCAACTTATTGTTTTCGCCTTAAAAAAGAGTATTAATGCGTTATCTTCCCGATGCAACAAGAGTTTATTTTACACTGAAAAATGGGACTGGAAAGTAAATTTACTCAAATCTGCCAAATTACAATTTATTTCATTTATTTATTTACCTATTTATTTATTTATTTTTTTTAATGATCTAAACACACCTAATTAACAATGGGTTACGGGAAACATTTCCTAAGTATCTCAGCTTTTCAACGGTATGTTATGTTTAATTTCAATGTGCTTACAGAAGACAAATATGTCGTTTTATTCTTTGAAAAAAAAAAAATTCTAAGAGAATGAGTACTTTAGTTTATAGAGAAGTACGACTAGACGATCTGACCATAATTTGGGGAGATGTGTATGGAATTTAACATAAATATTTTTGCACGCTGAATCAAAAAATGGTGACAATCGTAAGTAATTTTGAGTAATGAAAAATTTATTTTTCGGTATAAATAGTGGATCTCTACGTCATACTAGCACCTCTGAGTCATTCTTTGTTAATCTAGCAATAAACATTAGTAAATCTTTATAGCTTAGCAAAAATTGGCCGGGATGGTGGTGTGATATCTTTAACTTTATTTATTTGTAGATAAAAATAATGTAAATGACTCTTTTCTACTTTACAAATAATATATTCTTCGTTCTTCGTAAATTGTGTTGTTTCTTTCTGTTCAACTCATTTTTATGTTTTTTTTTTTGTTTTTTTTAATTTAAAGTGTAGAAAAGCACTTATATGAGTATCGATACTCTTAAGTACCTACCGAATATTTTCTTTCGATATTTGAGTAGTACTTATCGAATATTTTTTTCGATACCAGTATCGAGTAAATCGAATATTTACTAATATCGCCCATCACTAATAATGTTTATGCAGGGTGAGTCGGTGGCCTGCAAAATATAACAGGGGTGAGCCTACGAATCTCGGGCTGACGTGACTTGTCGAAAACACAAGAGGAATTGCTACCAAGGAACTGATAATTGTGAACAGATGGGGTGGCAAAGTGAGTTGTTGAAACAGGTGGCGTTGCGTAGCACTTGTTAATCTCCTCCGAACAGGATAAAATAAAATAAAAATACAAAAAATAAAATAGCTCGCGCAAAGTAGCGAGACCAGAAAAACGCTGATTCCCGCTATTAACCCTTTCTCTCTCTCTTGTATGGAAAGCCCGATTGTACGAGTATCACCGGTGAACAATGATTAGATTAGTTTTAACCCCCAGTTGCACTTCTGGGTTACGAGGTCGTGACCCTGTGTTTGTTGCCACTTGAAAAGGTCTTTCCACTGAAGCCCCGACTAGAGAATAAATTCTCTTTTCGAAGGATTTGACCAGGGATAGAATATTGTTCCCATACTATTTTTACGTTTGGGCGCCCCTGGCTGTAAAGGTTAAATGAGGGACAAGCTTGGCGTCTTTTTTTTTTTGTATTTATTTATTTATTTTTTTTTTTTTTCAAGAAGCATTTTCCTCTTCACTTCTTGACAACTTCGTTTAGATTCCAAGATCTAACTCTTAGCTTTGCGAACAATAAATTATAAACTTCAATTTAAAAATCGGGCTGCGCGCCTCATTGGGGAACAGTGTAACGACTCCATTCCAAAGTCGAAAAATTAATATATTCATACTTGGACGTGGTTTTTTTATTTTTCACTTCTACCATAGGTACTTGAGGGTACTGTATACAATTTATTGTAAAAATCCAAACCGCCCGATGGCAGATAAGTCAATCAGAGTCCGACGTAGTTTCTTACCTGAAGTGCCGTCATGTAAATAAAGGTGTTACACACTTACAACTGATCTATCTATTCTATAACGGTGTGTTACATTTTCCTTTAAATCCTGTTACTCTGTGGTGGCGGCCCAAATGAGCGCATGTGTTTCCTGTGGCATGTGGTTCGTCTCATGCAGCATGAGTTGATGAGCGAATTTTCAAAGAATAATTTTAACTAATTTTGTGGGTGATTCTCATAGGAAATTTCACGCTGATCCCGAATATACTATATTTATGTTCTTATGTTTAAGATGGTAATTTACACCAAAAACCTCAAAAAACAGGTTTTTTAAGCTATTCTTGACTCTACATTTTCTAAATTTGACCTCTTGGAGTACTCCAAAAATTCTGGCCAACGAACTCATCCTTTCTTTTCATATTATTGACGTTTTATTTTTCATTTTTTATTTTTGGATTTTCTATCTCGATTCCTCGGTCAGATATCGTCTGGAGTGACATATATGAAAAAGTGTAAAATTTCAGGAATCGTTTTAGAATGGTCGGAAACGGATTTCCAAGAAGAAAAATTTCAAAAATTTGCATTACTAAAATTTTTAAGCCATTGCAATAGCTTCATTTTCTTCGAAAAGTCGCTAAATGAACATGGGATGAAAGTACATACCTACCTATCTACCGAGTTCACCATACTACTCAATCCTAAATAACCCCGTACACTATGAAAATTTAACAATTTCTGGCCCATATAAATCAAATTATACAAATAATAAAATAACGCTTTTTGAGCGGTAATTTTCTCAATCGGTTCAACATCACCGTTTGTAGTACCCAATACTTTTTTAGAATAGCCTAAAATGGATTTTCGTGGATAAGGTTTATAAAATTTCCGAACCGTTCTCTCCAAAACCATTACGGCTAATCAATTTTCTCCGAACATTCGCTAAAAATTAACATTCTATTCGAATTGATATTTAAATAAGAGGTATATGAGATATACTCACGAGTATCTAATAATCGCTTACCCGCCATACCGTGCCGGAATGAAAGCACACGACGGTATTTCATACTAGTAGTTGTTTGATTGAACAATTGAAGAGTCAGGGGAAAGAACGGGGTAAGTCACTTTTTACACAAAATGGAGTTGGTGGTACCATTGGATTCAGAATAAAAAACTGCATTTTTTAATGGGGTCAGAACTGGGAAAAAAACACGTAAGACAAAAGATATTCGCCTTCAAAGTTTTGCTGTAAGGGGAAAGAACCAAGTAAGTCCGAGAGTAAGGGGAAAAAAGCGGGTAAGTCATTAGTTCCTGCTCAGCCCACAGAGGTCAGGCGAGTTCCATTCTCTTCTATAAGATAGTTTTTGTGATTCCCACTTTCCGAAATCTGAAAATATGGCGACATACAAAGCCTGATGAAATTCTGTGACCCTGAGGCTATCAGATTTTAAAGAATGTGCCGACTATCAAATAGTCGGCACATTCGTGAGTTTATAACCAAAATATAGATGTATATTATATAGATATGTACATATAACCAAAATAAAATTTATTTTATAACATAGCTACCCTTCTTGAACAGATGTCATCAAATCGAGCGTCTTCATTTTATATTATAATATAATAATATAGACAAAAGATAGTTTATAACCAATATTTAGATATGCTGATACAAGTTCTAATTTTACGTGACTTATACTCTAGGTTTCCTTCTTTTCAGCTGACTTACATGGTTTCTTCCCCTTGCGAAGGGAGGTTTGGAGCATTTTATTCAATTTTCCAATACCTAGGCCGTCAGCAATATGCTTAGAGCTTTAATTTTACTTTTTTATATAGAACTATTACAGTTTATTTTCTTAAAAAACCATTTTTAAACACACAACAACAGTTACTATTAAGTTTTAAACAGTAAATTGCGTTTTTCTCAGTTTTACAATAAAATGACTCACCACGTTCTTCCCCCTGACCCTTCAATTGATATGATTACACACAAATCTCAAAAGGATAATCACATTCTTGTGCCTCACCCCCTCCCACCGCAGTTGGAAAAAAATAACGATACACTTTATTTCATCGAGAAGTTGCGTCTCCTACAAGAACAAAAAAATCCCCAGTGAGCGTGAAGGTTTCTCGCGCTGGCAGTTCCAAGTTTTTGTGAGGGACAAACTTAGCTGAAAAATTACAAAACTAATCGAAGATAAATGGGATTTTTTTGCTAGACCTTCTCTCTCTCTCTCTCTCT
>JAEMON010000006.1:20300408-20316427 GCA_030264115.1 Lygus lineolaris
GGCGTCACGAGACCAAGGTGACAGCTGAGTTCAATACCAAGCGATTCTGGTGCAAGTCACAGTAACGAATTTCCCTGTAGCAGCCTGTATCACGAAGTTGCCATGCTGCTTTTTCCAATCAAGTTTTTCTAATCAAGTTTCCACGATATTCCCAAAATTGAGTGTTTTCACTTTCGTGTTACTGACTTCTATTGAAAGCGTAACTGCAACATGAATCAGAATCGCTGTACTTTTCTGACCCTTCGATTCATTTGTTTAAGATCCAACTTCGAAATTTTCTGACGCTAGGTAGGTATTATAGGGTTCTGACATTCACATTCATTCGTCTAGGACCTTGAGGGAGGCTCAAAAAATGCTCTTGGTGCTGGGGGGGATTCTCATGGGACCGAGGAAACGTTGAGAACCACTGGTCTATCACTCTTGATCAATATGTCTAGTTTTGACCAATACAAACAGTTTGTTTCAAATGGAGAAGTGGTAGGTACCTACCTAATTCAAAAATTATCATACGCAGCAGTCCTCTTGCGTTGCAATTGTGTTTAACCGTTTAAAAGCATTAGATAATTTGAGATTCTGTGATTTTTGGTAGCTTGTAGCCTGTAAGCCACCACTGGCTACATGGTCTGTCAATCCTCAAACCTTGATTGGATACGCACACTCCCTACCTACTTATAATAGTCCGAGTCATGAAATTAGGTGGCTGAGGGAGCCTCTGTTGAAGTGGAAGCTCGCAAAAAAACTCGAATTTGAAGGTGCTGCTATCAGCGCTGCTGTTTAGCTGGTGGAAAGCTGACATAGCCAATATGTATTATACAGTGCGAGTGGTCCTGAACAATAAAAAAAATTTTTTAAATCGAAATATTCTGCAGTTGGCTGAGCTGCAGTTGATCTCATTCTACGAACACTTTAATTTCCTACAACGTTTATATCGAAGTGTTTAGTTTATTGAAGCAGGTAACAATGGTATCAGGGTTTTCAAGAAAAACGCCTGAGACGCTGTGCATACGCTACTGGCAACCGTCTGGTGTAACCGATTGCAACCCGCCTAATTTCATGACGCGGGCTACAGTCTGTTTCATTCCTAGGTGCTCAAAGGAGATGATTAGGGTCAATGCCTTTATTTTGACATTGAAGAAGACTATACTAAGAGTAAATCCAAGACTTAAACCATGTCCTCCACCATTTTCCAGACCCTAACATTGAAGAGACAGGAGATCAACAGGACCAGTCGTCCTACGGCCCGGAGACCTGCTGCTATGAGCAATGCGATGCTGGGCGCTGCGTCGTACGGGACGGCGGCTGCGGCGACGACGAGAGGCCGCGAGAGGACGCCACCGCAGCGTCCGGTGACCGGCCCATCAACTCTGTTCTCCTCTTCCTCGCGATACTCCTCGTTAACAGGACTAGACTTCTCATATAGCACTGACTCATCTGATAAAAAGCTCAGTTTTTTGGCGCCACATTCATTTTTCATTCATGAAAACCAAACAAAACTGAAAACCCCACCAGAATTATTCGAATTACCACCACGAAAAACACGACAGAGATTTTTCCGTTCGAAATACCAAATTTCCGTTGTAAAAAATCTCGTTTTCCCCCAATAACTAAACCAATAGCAGCTCATGTAGCCAAATATTGACGTTTTGGGGGGGAAAACTCTGTTTTCATTTTTCAAGTGTACATGACACTCACACTTCTCTGTGGCCTTTGCGAATTGTACAAGTGCAATAACAACAATTATTTGCTGGGCAAATAAAGTTGTTGCGTGAAAATAATGTACATTTCCTAATTTGATATAAACTATTACTACAATGTTAATCTTCAAAGTTAAGAGTTTTAACTTTTCAATTAAGTAATCGTAACCTGTTGTTGTTACTTTGTAAGGCATTCGGTCTTTCGTACCTCCATGATGAAAAATGTAATGTGAGCAGATTTTGTGAAGTGCTAAAGTGATAACTTTTTCAACAAATAAAAATATAATAAAAAATTATTATAACGAAATCCAAAATATGGAGAAAAAAAGTTTTGAGGATATAGTGCATTTTGAAGTGGACACGAACTTCGATTTAATGTGAAAGTCCATTGGTGCCTGAGTGAAGGTGTTATTGCCTTGGAAAGTGAAATTGTGAAGAAAAAAAATTGTGTGCATCATCTTTATGCGGTGATAAGAACTGTTAAATGGAATAAATAAGACTATTTATTAAGAATTTTTAATATGAACAAAACATTTGTTAACCTCGAAAATTAGATGACAGAAATTGGTGTGTGTGTGTGTTCCAGTATTATGTTTTAGTTCTTGAAGAAAGAATTAGTTTATATTGTCCAACCCGACACTGCAAGCAAATTTTTGTGGCTAACAGGTGGATGAAATCTTCGGATTTTCAAACGAAGCATCCATTCTCTAGATCAAGGGAGAATTTTGCTTTTTGCCGCGGCACAAAAACGTTTGCGACGTAGTTTATAATAATCACTAGCGTTTCGTTAGATCGCCTAAAAATAATGGGACACCAAAAAAATGTAGGGGCTGGGACAAAGGGTTTGGTATCTTGTCCGTTACTACCCGGCATTTCGTAGAAAATGTCAAGAGTAAAATGAAATAATATTGATACCTATACTTATTGTATCGGCGAAAATTATTGACATAATTCGCTAAAGTGAAAGTAAGAGTCATCCTCAGCGTAATTTTCAATGATGAAACAGTTGAAACCCCAGCCTCCCGGCTCGATTCCTGCTGTGAAATGTTGAAGTCAAGCAGACGAGTTTAGGTACAAATATTAGGACTGACAGTATACAAAAATAAGTTCCTTCATGATTAACATTTTTTTAAACCGCGTTAACAGTTTTTTAGGCACCTCCAAGCTCCATAAAATTAAGCTATTTCTTTCAATTTGCAATTCCGTTTTTATTTTTCTAAACCTACGCAGGCCTAAGGTGTTCATTATTAGGTCGTTGTAGAGATCTCACTTTATAAAAATGTAAATAACAAAATAATGAATCTAAAAAAAAAAGCGAGTCTGACTTGCAATAAATTTATAGTTTCAATATTAAAATTAATTACAATTCCGCGGTTCACATTATTTGAAAATCATGATAAAGAGTCACGAATTTAAATATAGCTTAATTTTAAACTCCCGTTTACTAACAGAAATAGCTGTTCATGAGATGTAAATTGCAAATTTATCAAAATTGAATGTAAATTTCATAATAGATTATACCTATCTGCAAAACGAAACATTTTGTAATAACGATGTCTCAGTGGTAGTTTAATGGTTATTTTCATTAGTAATCATAATTAAAGAAACTTGAAATTGCTTAATTTTTCATCACTAAATTAATGTTCCAAAATATGGCCTTTTTTCATGTGAACATGATATCCACAGCGTACATTTATGATACCAGCAAATATTTTAACGAACAATTTATTAATTTGCTTTAATTCATCACAAGTAATGAGAAAGAAAAAAAACAGTCTAAATTATTTCTAGAGCGTAACGTTATTTTTTCCATTGGCTGTAAAAATTGGCAGACTCTCTACAGAGGGAGGGGTTGGCGAATTCATTGATCTTTTTGGAGAAATAAATACGAATTCCAGTGGTCATCGGTTTAATAATAGATATTTTGATAATGTTTAAGGAAAAATGTTTGGGGTTAACACAGATTTCACGGGTGAATGCCTCTTCAAGTTGGCACTATTTCGGACCATGTTTCCAAAAAGGCCTAAGCAGTTGAATTCAACAAGCTCAAATCTTTCGCTATTCACAATTACTAAGCAGATATTTATTCAAATTTATCAGTTATATCTACCAAAAGTTCACCGCTTCAGGCATTTTAACATCTCGTGAACGCTATCTGATAACCAAACTATAGGATTTTGAATATAAATTCTCAATATTTGAAATCCTTCAGAATTAAAGGTTTTTTTTTAAATTTTTTTCTAATCACTGTTTAGGTACTATTTTTGAGACGGAAGAAAGTACCTATTCTCTTTTCTAGAACTTAATTACTCTTCTGACACGTTCTTTTTGCGACTACTTCAATCTATTTGCGATTGAATTTATGAAGAAAATCAACTGTTTTCAGGATTAATAATAGGAACGACAATATTATTATTAAAGTAATAAAAAAGGAGCTGTCCAATGCGAATTTAAAAAAAATAATAGTCCGATTTTGGTTGCCCCAGTTAGTTTGTGCACTGAATAGAATCGTTAGGAACAAAAAAGGTAAAAATTAAATTTAAAAAATTTAAAATTGAACAACCCCGAAATATTCGTCAAGATACCCCGTAGTGATTGTTTTTATAAAAAAATAACTCGATTAATACAGTGTAAATCAAAACGATGATGTTAGAGAAGCAATTGTGTAATGGTTAGAATTAAGGGGATTATGCAGCAAATAATCTTTCATACATAGACTCTTTCATTACAGAATTCAACATTCATTAGAATATTTACAGATGTTGTAATTAGTACAGAGGTAAAAGTAAAATACATTCGCTAAAATTCCTGTGCAAATTTGTATAGTATTCATTATACAAAATGCTGTAATTTGTAAAGCATAGGTTTACAATAATGAAATATTTCCAAAAATGGAGGAACTGTCTATAACAAAATTGCGTTTTTCTGTTTGGATTTATTTTCCACGAATTCTGGAGGTTTCCATGTAAAGTGAACAGTGTTTTAAATGGATTTCGAAAGAACACCAAAGAAAAAAAAAACAAAATTGCGTCAGCCTACATTCATAGTAAAAGAATGAATACGGCAAAAATGACAAGCCTATACCGTGTTCACATCACGCGCTTTCAAATTTGATTACATTGAACCATTCAAAGTCAAAAAAGTTTTGTATCTGTTAAGTATTGATGTCTTTCGAGGCGTATTTTGGTTCCGGAGAAACTATGTGTCAATTTGACTTAAGGCAGATTTTTAAGGCAATACGCATAGAATGCATACCTCAAATTGTTCAAAATTTACATTTCATTGTTTCTGATTCATTCCCACTGCGCCAAAAATGTACCTATTAAAATATTTTTTATGAAAATGCTCTGTCATGTTATACGAGTTGTTTAAAGTGTTGACGGATAGTGTATGCGTACGTAACATTAAAGTAATTGCGTCCGTAAAGATTAATTTAATTTTATTTTATATAGCAATGGCGTTGATTTTATACTTCATCATCTCTAGGAATCGGGAAATATTGTAAATTAATAATGCTGTTGTGAATGAAAAGGGCCTTATAACAAAACAAATTGTACGATAGTGAAAACTCATTAAGTAATATTATTGTTTTACATCAGGCGCAATATGATGAATTTTCGTCGAATAAACCCAGGTAAAATTTTAAAACTTGAAGATTTCTCTTTAATTTAATGAAAATTGCGGTTATTTTAAGTAACAACTACTCATGAACACTGATTTTTGGTAGTGGCGGTAGTTAAAAGTGTAATCTCAATAGTTTATTAAACAAAAAACAAAGGGACATTGTAAGAATCTCTACTACCTACGTAAGCGAATATTGGATATATTTTCAAGCCTAATTATATTCAAAATTTAACTAATTTACAACGAATGCGGTTGCGAAGAGAGAAAAAAAATTGATATAGAAGACCCTACAGACAAAGTGTACTAGACCTACGTAAATTATAGAGAAAACAGCACAAAACTTGTATATTAAGCAATTGCAATTTGGTGCATCATTGAGTGCAAAAATTTCTTTTGTCTTCTCCAACAACGTCGCGTTTATACCAAACATTGTAGACGTGGAGTTTTTGCATTGCAATGATGATGCTAGATGTACATTCTGTTATAGGTTCAGCCCGTTTAAATTGTTCCGTATTGGTTAGATTTAAAGAAAAAATGAAAATAAAAAATATAAAAAATAATTTGTGACAAAAAAAGGAAGAACAATAAAAAAAAATTAAAAACGTAGAATGTATGTGGATTTCGTAGAGAAATGTTCCGGGGATGTTTGTTTTTTCTTACAGTGTAAAAAGTTAGCCCATTATAATAAAATATAATATTGTGGTGGCGTTGGTCCATTTAAAAAAAAAAAAAAAAGAAAAAATAATAATAATACCCAATTTACGTGCATTGTACATAAACCAGGGGTTTATATAGAAAGGGGCAATGTTAATTTGATTTTTTTTAAGAAAAAAAAAATTGGGTAAGAAAAATGAATTTAGAGGAAATACAATTCGTCTCGCGCGGGGCTTACCCCCGTTTCACCGGTCACTAGCTCAATAAGGTGTATGAATGAACAATCATTTGAGAAACCAAAAACAAGCTGAAACACGCACAAATATGTTTCAAGGGATTTGGGTATGCATCATTTCATGTTGATATTTATTACCTTTTTTAAATGTTTGAAATTGATAAAGTTGTTCTCAGTGACCGCAGATAGGGTTTAAGCTCTGCGGGAGAATTTGCTTTTTAGTACTTGCCAATGCATTTCATTGAAGGGGTTGGAGCTAAAATTTTATTTATAAAACTTATGTTACTTGTTGAAATAATTCAAAAAGTGAGATTACAAAGAAGAGGAAAAATATGTTATTGTTGTTGCAAATTTATTGTTAATCGTAAGAACTAAGTAAACTTGGATTTCTATATTCGGCTGTATTTCCTCAATACTTTTGAATAGTTGACAAACCAGTTTAAAAAAAATCTAAGAACGCTGGAATGAAATTTATTTTTACGAAGTCGCTTTTTGAGCAAGTTGAAAAAATCCAATAGATTTTTCTAATTTCCATTGAGGGAATATGGTTAGAATTTTTACTAACCTGATATTGTTTGCTTTAGTTTCCATTTCATGATGTTAAATTATGCACATAATATCCTCGTACACGTAGATATGTATTTAACATGAATGAATAGAAAATTAGGGCATATAATCTCAGGTTAATTATTTGAAAATAAATTGATTATTAGATAAATATATAAATATATATTCCCTAGAGACCTGTTTTTTTGTAAACAAAACACTACCGGGTTGATAAAACATTGTGTATAAACTATAAAATGCAACTTGAGAGTTGCAGTGGTTAACGCTCGCTGTGTACATAATATTCATATAAACAGATTGGAATAAAATAATATGCGAACTAGAAATGTGTTTTTAATGAAATTGATACATTTATAATAAGGATAGTCAGGAACAGAATTTATTTATTGAAGTGTAAATTTAATTTCTTTCTAAAAAGTAGGTGGTAGGTAGTAATCTGATTATCTACCTTCTACTTTCTATTTACTAAACAAGGTACTGACTGAATGCTCACATTGTTACTGATCTGTGCTAAACGATTATATTTGTTCAGAAGACCAAAAATACATTCATGGCAATACTACAACACTCAGGATCTCACCTAATGAAGTTCATCGTTACAATCTGTAAACAATAACTATTCCCAACACTCGTTAACAACACTACACACGAGAGAGTATAATATTTATCCATCTGCTAACTCCACTACACACCCTTATACTGGGGAACTTGCATGGGTGGGAATTTTGCATTTTGAAGCCCAAAATCTGATTCAGTACCCTTGAAAAACCCCCGGTGCCAATTTTTCAGACCGAAATCACGACTGTTTTGACCAGAAAACAGGTTGAAAGGGAGCGTGACGTCAGGCAGGGGGTCGGTGACGTCAGTTAGGTTCAAATTACAAGCCCCTTTTTAGGTAAGTTTCAACCGTCGGATACCCCTCATATACCTAGCATCTTTTTGGAAAGCTAAGATCTTTAAATTTACAAAATAAAAAATAACCATGCAAGTTCCCCTTGAAATTTCCGGAACTTCCACAATTTCCTCGGCGGCGGCGTAAGCATTTTCGTAATTTTCCTCTTTTCAGGTCTTTCCAAGTTTCACTATATCTACTTCTTCTGCATACCCTCTTCGCGCATTATGATCATTTGAGATGGCTTTCAGCTATTCTGGAGAGTCACTCCCTTTGGATGGGCCCGCCTGAAAGGGATGTTCCAAGGGAGACCGAACAAGACTGGATCATGATCCTCCGTTAGTACCTACGTACAACACAATTTTCTGACGGAATGATACAGTTACTCGACCTTCCTCTAATTCTAATAAATGCTACTTACGGTTGCCTTACAAACAAGACCTGCGTCCTCTCGTTACAGTTTTGGTTCCCCTAACTTCATCCACATTGACACCATCGTTCCAAAATCTTACTTATTATTGACTTCCACATTTGCTGCATAAAATATTTTTTCTTTTCAACACAGAATGTGTTTTAGCCATGGACTAACTTGCCAAAAAATGTAACGAAATCTGGGACGAAATCGGGAACGCTCCGGCACTAGATTATTATTAACTCGAAAGTGAAGGCTAAGTAGAAAACAATGAGTACTACCGCAATGTTTTGAGGTACTACTCTCTGCATCGAAAATTGAGCTCGCAGCTCAGCTGAGTCGAAAATGGAGCTCTCAGATCAGCTGAGTCGAAAATGGAGCTCGGAGATCAGCTGAGTTGAAAATGGAGCTCCCAGATCAGCTGAGTGGAAAATTGAAGATTGAAGAATGGTTTATGTGAAACGCGTGAGCTGAAACACATTCCGTGTTTCAATAATTTTGACCGAAGTATGTAAATAGAGGTAACCGGGGGTCCAGGGGGCTTGCCCCCTGGCGAGGCGCGGAGCGCTGAGTTTTTTAACATGGATATGTTTTTGGGCTGGGGGTCATTCTAAAATTTGCGACCGAAAAAATGCAACGAGAATTCGCGACTGAACAATATGCAACGTTCCAGCGCTTTGGATTATTATTAACTCGAAAAGTGAAGGCTCGGTAGAACTCGCCAGATTTTCAACTCGAACGAAGTTATAGCGGCTCCCAAAGCCAATTTCTAGGCTATTCACTCTACGAAGCTGTAATGTAGTATGTGGCCTCTTAAGGAATTGTACTTGATGATGTATGGGGCCAGAATCAGCTGACCGGCCCCTAAAGCCAAATTTATATCATTTCTCCACTTCATGGGAAAACATTGAAATGTGGATACGAAAATACAGTGCCCAATAACATATCCATGATTCAATGTTTTTCCATGAAGTGGAGAAATGGTATAAATTTGTTAGGCCTACATTCAGAGTCGGGGTGGGGCCCCGGGGGCATTCCGGGAAACCAACCTTTAGGGGCGTCCGCACGTATATTTAAAAGGTTGAAATGAGAGGCGTCGTTTTTAGTTACTAGATTAGCTAATGCCTACAAATTAAAATTACAATTGAGAACTTTCTTCTATATTCCGCTGCCCTTTAACTATAGAAGCTCGCAGTGGCCTGTGGGGCTCACTTGATTACCAGTTCTCTGGTTTAGCCTTACGATGTGGGGCCCCAGTGAGAGGTGGAGGCTCCCCCTGGTGTCTGGGGTTGGCACCTAGCAGTATCATCAGAGTATCAACCAGAGACACACAAACTAATGGTGGTCTCCCAATTTTGGTGATTGCCTCACAGGCCAGCAGGTGCCCCATGTTCGTACTGAAGGTCCGTGCTGAAAGGGTTCGTGCTGAAGGTCCTGGCCATTCCTTTCTTACAAGGTGTCTGCGTTAAACTTTTTACTGATTTTAATTTTCTCTAATTTATTCTAATGTTTTTATTTTGAAAAAAAATTTTGAAGAAAAAAAATGAAATTTGTTTTTTTTATGTTGAAAAAAAAACAAAAACAGAAAGTGCACGGAAAGTTTATTGGAAATACATTAACGAAGTGACTTTAAACAATAACATGAGATGGGATAAGAACGTAGGTCCGAAACGTAGCGGGTCGGGCTGGCCATTAGGCGCACCAAGGGGCGCAGATGGCCCCAGCCATGTAGTTAAGAAATATAAAGAAATAATATTCAAAACCGACCCCCATTCGGCTACCTACCGTAAATTCACTCCGATTTTCTTCTGTAGGTAAACTAACTCCCGCAAGAAACGAATCAATTGCATAACCCTTGCGTAAGCCTCAGTTTCAAACATTTCTACTAATCTTTATACTGTCAAATTTTATACTGTCAAAGATACCTTCTTCGTCGATATTTTATGGTAAATACTACTTAATAGCTAGTGATTAGTCATTTTCTGTAATGCCCCTGCCTCCACCAGCTAATAAAACAACCCTTTTCATTCGCTCTCCCACTTCGGAGTTGGAACTCAATATCCTATAACCCTACACATGCTACACACCACCACATCCCCACACACCCGCACATCCCGTCTCATCTTCCTATTGATAAATATATATTAGAGTCTGTCCACTTCTCAGAACAATCGAAAGGGGGGAAACTACATTTCTGAACGCACCTCCAACCCTTTCTCTTCATATTCATCTGCCGAGCTGGATTCCCCTCGTCTTTGTGATAAACTGCTTTGTAGTTTAATAGTATATCCGCGTTGCCATTATGAAATATTAACCAGGTAAGTAGGTACCTACTTACTACACAACTGACTGAATACACACATTAGGTATTACTGATCTGTACATTTATGTACACCATTATTTATGCAGAACACTAAAAAAAAATATAACCATGGCAATACCTACGTACTACAATACAACACAGGATCCCTTCAAAGGCATGTCCTCTCAACTAAATGACACGTCAACGTTGGCACCTACAAACAATATTCCCATTGGCTACCAACTAGAGATTATAATAATTAATAATAGGTAACTAGATATTTTACGTGCTCACTCCAGTACACTTATCTACTTCTTTCTACGTCTCCTCATCACTCTCGTCAGATAGCCACAAAAAGATTGCATCGCGTGAAATGTTGTGGTGCGATCTCTCCCTAGTAACGAACTTGATTACCCAAGTAATGCCGATTTCACGATGAAGGAAGAGAGTGTACTTACTGCAGCCTTCAACCTGCCCAGGAGCTAAAAATCTAGGTTTTCTAGTCTCTCTGCCAGGAACTTTACTCATCCTTTTGCAAAAAACCTCACAGAAATTGGTGCAGCCGTTCGAGTCGTCACAAACAGACCTAGCGTAGGTGATGACCTATTACATATAGAAAGATGATAGGTAGGTAGGTATCTACCTAACATGGTTGGGTTACATATAGCCTACCTATTTGTATTGTTAGAAAAAAACCTGTTATTTTTGTATAAATTCCGTCATAACATGAAAACTTCCTATTCATCTCACAGATCCCATTCAGTTCCACATTAAACTACTACCTAACCTTACGCAGGTAGGCAAATTATGTACGAGTACCTACCTTTGAGTATTAATGAATTTTCGAAGAGATTGAAGCTATCGCAATGGCTTCAACATTGTAGTAATGAAAATCGGATTTTGATCTACCCTTCAATAAGAGAAGAGCAAGGTAGGCAAAAAAGTGAAAATTTTCGTGTATAACACTTTTTTTGCACACTTCTGTCTGTAACTCGGAAACTATTTGACCGATCTCAAATTTCTTTTGTTCGTGTGAATGCTAATTCCTCATATTGGAGTGGAGCAACATCGATTAAAACAATTTCCAACTTGTTCGGAATTTTTAGGAACCAAAAATCTAAGCTGCCTGGACTAATTCCTGAATTCATATTAATTTTTCATATTCATATTTTTCAATTCATATTTTCAATTCATATTTTTTTTGCTTTGCTCCTCTTGGAGATATTTCGTTTTTATTTCATCCTTTTGGCTGTGTACCCCATGTCTTTTGATTCATCTAAAACAAATGTGTGTGTTCCTACTGTTCCTCCTCCGAACCCCCACCCCCTCTTTCTGAGCTGGTACCCGGGGTGGACCCCCCCTCCCCGTTACTACGCCACTGGCTACAGCATGTTCCTTGCTAAAATCTGACTTCAAATTTACCTAGTTATGAAAAGTTTTTGGGATAAGTAAACCTCGGGTGGAACAGGGTTTTTGATACGAATATTATTTACTTTCTACGTCAATTCTTAAACGGGAAAAGTTGCTTGTACTTACGGCGGACAGACGGAGTTTCGATTTATCATTCTAAATGTAAATAAAAGTAATACTGTTGAACTTACATTATTTTTGCATTCTTCTTCCGAGAAATTTTAAGGTTCTTGTATTTGAGTTGAAGCTGTTCGGTTGTTCTAGGAACGAGAAGGCCGACACTATTAAATTCGGAAGTCAAGTCCTTCCAAATCGCCTCCTTTTCCTTCCACATAACTGCGGCCGTCTTCTTATTTTCTATCACCTCTTTCCTTTTCGTGACTAGTTCCACCAACAACTACTCCTCTACCGCTTTGGAGAAATTCACATTTCTTTTCCTTTTTTGGGAATCCACCGGGAAAACTCGCCGGCGAAAGGCGAAACTGATAAGTAAAAATTTAAATTCGACTGCACTAGAAGCTAGAAGTTCAACACAAAACAAGGCGCGCCGTTTCCGTTGACATGGGGATATCCCGTCTAGGGCCACCCATTGCGAAGCTAACCTAGGATTACTATCTCCCACCGTTGAAGCCATGGTGACACGGAACTGAGGCTAACTCGGAGTTTCCCTTGACTCTGAGAGTTAGCTATCTCGGACTTTAACTCTAACATGGTTAAATACACCATACTGCTGCAGCGCTCTCATGATTAACCCTAACTACACTAAAATTGGTGACTAATCAAAACGCTTCCTAGGCTTTCTTCAAGGCACTGAAAGACACGATAATATACTTTGTATGTGTACATCACCTATCTTTGAAATGGTTATTTCCTGTTAGCGGGCGTGGTGTTGTACGTGCATATTATAGTGTCTACAATTAAGTTCGGACAAACTACAGGAATCAATCCACAGATAATTTACAAAAACTTGGCACTCTGTGCCTCGGCAGGAGGCAGTCCCCTGCACTTCCGGTAAATTCTATTTCAGCTCTACCGGCTAAAATTAAAAAAACATGGAACATGCTTCTACTAGTCTGCTCCATATGTTGTGAAGGTATAATGCCAAACTGAAAACTCCAACTAACTTTGTTTGCCTACGTACCAGTAGTCCTCTGAAGGATGTTGAAAGAGGGGGAAATTGGCGGGGTGAGATGTGGTGTGATGTGTAATAAATTCAGAGCTTTCCTTAGAAATTAGCTTTATAAGCTGCACAGCTGATTCTGGCCCTTTGCATCATCAAGTACAAGTCCTAAGGGGGCTACATACCAAATTATAGCTTCATATAGTGAATAGCCTAGAAATTGGCTTTAGGAGCCGCTCAGCTGATTCTGGCCATATTCATCATCAAGTACAAGTCCTAAGGAGGTTACATACAAAATTATAGCTTCGTAGAGTGAATAGCCTAGAAATTGGCTTTAGGAGCCGCTCAGCCAATTCTGGCCATATACATCATCAAGTACAAGAATTTGTGTGACATTTTTTTGTAACGTTTTTGTGACATGTTTTCGTCACGTTTTTTACAGTTAGGTCACGGCTAAAGCATGTTCCATGCTAAAATGTCTCCTAGAGTTTTTTACCCCTTGTTTTCGTGAGTTTTTCCACGTCTAAGATTTTGTTTTCTTCTTCAACCTTACATCACTAAAACATCCGTAAACTCCTTACGGTGTAAAATTAAAAATAAATATAGGTACCTACCCTTGGGAGTAGCGTTGCAATTCCTCTAATAGTTGATCTTTAACGGATGATTTTTGAGGCTCAAAACTTAACCAATAGTTTCGAGTATTTTCCGAAATTCGACTTTTCTTTCACGCATTCGTTCGCTTCTATTACTTCTACTACTCTTCGCTAGTATGGTATCGAACTGAACACTCAACAGAAAAAATTGTCTAAGGATCCCAGGTTTCCAACGGTGTATCAAGTTTTAGTTTTAGTGCACTGATTGAGGGAGAAAATTGAGTTTGAATGCAAAAACACGTGAGTTTTTCAACACAATCAAGTGTTTTAAGGTGTTGATGACCTGACCATGACTGGGTTGAGAGTATCGTTTTTCACGTAATTTTTCAATCTGAATCGAATGGCGACACTCCCGATTCCTATCATTGATTTTCTGATTCTGATTTTTTTTCTCATTCATTTCAATTGCTTTTTTGAGAAAAATAGTACATTTCTCGGACATAATGAACAACCCATTTTTTGCTAGTAATGTGTGTTTCTTGAATTTTCGAAAAATAATATTGCCCATTGCCCAGTATACCTCAATTGCCCACGTTGCTTCGCGTGCCCATCTTATAGTATTGATTCAGTAGCAAACGAATGCGTGAAAGGAAAGCCTAATTTCGGAAAATCCTCGGAATATGAACTAAGGGCTAAGTTTTGAGTCTTAAAAATGTTGACTGTTAAAAATAGTTCGTACAGCTTTCTTACAGGAAATTTAATGCTCTTTCCAAAAGAATATTTATTTTTAATTTTGCACTGTAAGGAAGTTGTGGCTGTTCTATTGATATATGGTCGAAGAAGAAAATTCTAGAAGTGAAAAAACGCATTAAAATCAGGTTAAAAAAGCTCTAGGAGACACTTTTCGTTGGAAATTACCTGTAGGATCTATTCCTGAAGTTTGTCCCTCTGTAACATTTATCATGATTTAATCATATTTAACATTAATCATCTGTAACATTTATTGTGTAAGTACCTACCGATGAAGAAAAGGGAACATGGTTGACATCTGTTTTAACTTCAAGTAAGTAAGTTTGTACACATTAGTCATTTTAATCATCATACATCCTTTATTAGTTGAGAATGAGTTGAGTTGATTTGAGAATTGAGTTAACTGAATCAATGCCCAACCAGTGTAGGGAGGTGCTTCCTCTTCTAACTCCTCTATTTCACAAGGCAACTGTCTCAACAAATTGCCTACATTACGCCGCCAACCACGCAGCCATTGTCATAAAGTGCTTTGTTCTGTTGAGCCTGAAACCATAAGTAAACACATGTAATTGGTAGATGCACTAATTATGGATTATACGAAATTGGACACTACAGCCACAAAAAAGCATGAGCAGTATAATTTTTGAAATAGTACCTACCTTCCTTCAAAAATAAATGCAGAGAACAGGGACCTTCACTTGACTTCGAGGTAGGAGCAATAGAAACGATACTTGCAGATTTTTCTTACTCACTACCGAAGGTGGGCGGAAGCTATGTATTTTTTAATTTTAAGCATCGAATAACATAAACTTAATTTGAAGTGCCTGCCGGTACATTCGATTCTAATTACTATCGAGAATCGAAAACCTTTTCTGCTCTCTTGACTTTGAAATTCCGAAATTTGTTGATCTGCTCTTCCTACCAATAAGTAGGTACCAACATCAACATACGGTGCTAGAGAATTAAACTTAAAACTGGTCACTAGCTGAAGGTTGGTGATGGATTCTTTGAATTCAATTAAATACCTACACCTATCACCTAGGTACTTGAGTTTTCTGATGCAGTTTAGAGAAAATGTAGAAAAAATAACAATTCTTGAAAACATCTAGTATTTTCTTTTAAAAAAAAATAATAATAATCAGAATTTTTATATACTTTTTAAATTAGCGATATGCTTTTGAGGGCACCCGAAAAAATAGGTATCTTTTGGCCCTTAATAAGCCAAGTTCTACTTTAAAATTTCTTCCATGAATTAATATACTTAATGTCAGAATGAATATTCTGGAAGAAGACATGGAAGGATAACGAATAAGTAAGCTCAACTCTCGAAATCAAGAAAAAGAAACAGTAGGTAATTACTTAAATAACAGCGAACACTTACAGTGATCACAACAATGATTACCTACAACAATGATAATGATAATGGTAGGTGATGTGAGGTGGTGAGTGGAATGCAGATAAACAGGATCTCTAGCGCCCCTATTGGCGGCCTGGACAAAGTGAACGTTCTCTACTTCTTCGAGAGATCGCTTTAGTTACCCACGCATGTTGGGTGGTTCTTTCTGGAGTGCAGAGTTCTCGCTGAGTTGAGTAGGTACCTAGCTCTTAGCAGGGTATATCACTCACTGAGATAGATACATTACTTATTTTATTAATAAAATTAACGGGAAAAGCTCAATTACAACGTTTGTATCACTGAGCGATCGTAATATCTGCGACGTTCTTCGTACTCTCGTACTACCAGACAGCCAGTTTGTTAATCTGCC